>CM070028.1:39414318-39701818 GCA_036247105.1 Cirrhinus mrigala | reverse complement strand
TACTCGTCCATGGTAAGACATTCATTTGTTAAATCTCTCTTTTGATAAACAGTTTTGATCTCATCGCTTTACATTCGTCAGAAATGCATTTATGTTTTCTTATTTGTGCGGTTTTAATCAAACACTGCAAAACAGTGCACGAACAGATTCAAATACCTTGAATACAATGTGTGTATCGCAGAAAACGTCTGTGAGTAATTGAAAATATGTTATTTACGTGTGAAATTCAAACGATAAGACCAAAAAAAAAAAAAAAAAGAAAAGAAAGCAAGAAAAGAAAAAAAAAAGAAAAGAAAAGCTAGCGATATTCATCTATGGAATGCTAAGAACTCAAGTCACTGAATCCTGTAATCGGATCGTTTAACAACAACACTCTAAAACATAGTAATTCTTTAGAATTAAATTTGTGGAAAAAAAAATAGAGGAGTATGTTTTGGACAGTATGAGTTTTTACAAATTCATTTCGTATCATTAGTCATTTAACCCTGTTCCCTTTACAGTTGTACAATACAGTTCACCATTTGTTTTTGTTTTCATTGTGGGCTGTTTCATAAAACAAGCTTACCAAAAAAAAAAAGTCTTATTTCAGTTAGTTTGACTTATTGTCAGTTGATTTGTTTCCATAAAGCAATTTTACCAGTCACTCTGGCAACTTATGCTGGGAAACTAACCTGGTCCTGGGCAGGCTAACTAAGTACGGCTAAGCTGAACTAACACTGACTATAGGAACACATTGATATTATTTACCACTGATTCTCTAAAAGAAACATAAACATAGACATTTGAAGCTAAACATAGACGTTTAAACATACGTCTAGACTACCACTTGAAAACCGTCAATAGGCTCGTTTGAGATAAGCAAAATCTGCTCAGAACCGATCACCGGTGATCACCGCAAGATGCATGCCGGTTAGAAATGTGTCCCAGTTGTCCGCCTTGCTCTGATGTCATGCTGACGTGTGCCAAAAAACTGTCGCGACTGCGAGGCGTCTGTGTCAGACTGCGCAGTCGGGCGCAGTAGCTCTCCACCGACTGTGCTGACCAAAAGCACGATGGGAAACGCCTGGATGACGGCACAGCTTAAAGCTCATTGATTCAGACATATTTATTTTCATATAAAAACAACAGAACTGAAATTATATCATGTTTATCAGCAACACAGCACGTGAGTGTGATGACGCTGCGATATGAAAATAAATGTGATGAACAAGACACTCAAAGTGCTTGCTATTTAATTCCATACGAAAGGTGTATTTATCATCCATTTTTACTTTCATACAAAGGTGTATTTTAGATTTTTATACAAATATGACAACGATCACATATCTCACGCAGAGATCGCACTGGCATAGTGTTTGGGAATATTCATGCATAATCTAAACATAACCACATGATATTAGATTAAAAAATAAAACATTTTAGAAAAGAACGGCAACATCACGGTTCTCTGAACCAATGAGCTTTAAGCTGTGTCGTCAGCCAGTCGTTTCCCATCGTGCTTTTGGTTAACGCAGTCGGTGGAGAGCTACTGCGCTGGACTGCTCAATCGAACACAGCCGCCTCGGCGTCGCGAGAGTTTTTTGGCACACGTCAGCATGACATCAGAACAAGGCGGACTTAACTCGGACACATTTCTAACCAGCATGCATCTTGCGGTGATCACCAGTGATCGATTCTGCGCAGAATTTGCTCATCTCAAAGGAGCCTATTGTCAGGCTAAGTTAAGCTAGCATTGACTATAAGAACGCATTGATATTATTTACCACTCACTCTCACATACAATTATTTTATTTCATTATCAATCCAGAAATGAAATTATACGGACAATGGAACTTAAATAATAAATCAAATAAATAAAAATATAGACTACAACCGCCTGTCTTTAATGTATTGTTCCCAAGATTTAATGACATTGTTTTATGATATATGAAAACATTTTAACATGTTTCCCATTTATCAGTCAGTCCCTAGTAATATTGTCTTTGTCATTACAGTTCCAGGTCTGTCTTCAGGTAGTATGGAAGCAATGATGGTGGGCGCTGTTGCTGGTGTTATTGCTGGTTATGTTATTATTGGTCTGACTGTTATGCTGGTGACTGGGGGTATAAGTGCTTGTGTGATTTACTGCTGCCACGTCACATGTGCACGAAGACAGAATGGCAAGTATTACAGCTGATTTAATAAAAAAGAGATTTAATTTGCAGTTTTGCAAAAAGATGCACAATAGAAGACTGTGAATATGTATTTTTGTTCTATTATTGTGTGTTTAATTGAGTTTGCTATTATTGTTCAAACAGGCATCAGGACGCAGCAAAATGAACAGATATGACCACTAAATATGTCTGCAAACGCGCTGATCTGTAAGTTAGCAAATTATTGTTTATAGCTGTGTTTATAGCTGTGTTTTGTAGTTCTCCGTAAATGTAATTTAAGCATTTTAGACGGAAAGACGAAGGTGGATTTTCAACTTGCAGTTTTATAAAGCATCTAAATTCTTACTGAAAAGTGATTGTGATTGTTTTATTTCACTATATAAATTTGGCGTAGACATCACAGTTACGTCACTTGCAGCTGCGCGGGCATAGTGGTAATCGGGTAAAATCCATGGAATAAGAGAGAAATATTTTTGTGTGTTTGCCTTTTGATGTCAAAATCGGAATGTAAATATTTTTTTATAGAATACTGTCGTCATTTTCTGCCACCTGATAGGCTCCGCCCACAAAAAAAAAAAAAAAAATCATCCCTGTTTTGAATCTGTAAAACAATCCCACTATCTAACGTCAATTTCGTTGAATAACAGTGCTTTTCGCTGCGTGGCAATCTCTTGTAATATGCGGCGAACATTTTGAAAATGACATCTTATCAATATAATCAATAATCTTTTTAAATCTAACTATTTTGTACCGTATCCTTGTAATTCTATAGCCGTGAAGACTATCTCTCCCGGTTTTCTGCAACCATGATGCGCACGTATCCCGAATGTTTACAAACATATAATTGGTCTATAGCATTCAAACATGTTGTATTACTGCCATACAGAAGATGGCAGCCTGACTTAGTTTGTGAAACTCAAAACATGTTTTCTTTCAGGAGAATTACGTCAAAGACTCGCCTTCTATCAGAATGACTCTTCATTGATGACTTCCGCTAATCTGACGTCCTGTAATCGCACAGAGATTGATACTGAGACATCAGTGTAACGTTATTGTTATTTTGAGACTTTCATTAAAACGGCAAGTGAAAAGGAGGACAACAGATAAATAGTGTTTTCATGAAACCAAGATATCAGTAAATACTCGAAGGGCATGTGCACAAATATGCAAATTAGCATTTAAAGGTAACTGTCAATCAAACAACATACAAGTACTTCAGGTTTCATTACTGGTATTGCTGCTTTACTGTTAACAGCTATCGCTTTGTTGCTCATGTACCATTTAACATACTTTTTGTTGGGTAGTTGCCTGACAGTAGTGAACAATCTTTGGTTGTATGTGTATGAAGAGGAGGCTATGAATCAGGATGTGGCTTGTATGATGTTCAGTAAGATGCACAAGATTTAGTCTCGCATAGCCAGACCTTCAGATTGACAGCAGAAGCCAATGTTTATCCAATGTGGGTGTGACGTCTGAGCTTGAGACTACACAAGATAAGACTTGTTTTTGTTCTTCTGCTGTTGTTTTTTTTTTTTTTTTTGTGCTACATTATGAATCTGGAAAGATTTCTCTACTTACAATCTTTATGATCTGCAAAGCAACAACAACAACAACATCAAAAATTTCACAACACTTGCCTGTTGTATACCATTATTCATTTTAAACTAACATGGGTCACTTCTACAGTGATCATTGTGTGCAAAAATATACAATATGAAACATTTCTGTAATAAGCAACCAACACTCATCAGTTCTGCATTTCAATTTTCCTATTTGAATCTGTGTGCCTTGATTCTATATTAACAACTTCCAGGGTATTATTGGGGTATTTTTTCAGCTCATGGTACACAACCATGGCACAATTATTGTTATTTCATGTGGTATCAGGCAGTCACTTGAACTAACTGAAAATGACACCTTGAAGGAGCTATAACACTCTAAACAGCTTTATCCCACATTTTTACAGCTGTTATGACCTCCAGGGGTTAGCTGTAACAGAAAAAGTGAAAGGAGTCTCAACACCAGAGAGATGGCAAATAAACCAAAGCAATACAATACATAATATTATATTTATTAATAGTAATAATATGACAATATCTGTTGTTAATATTGGTTAAATGGAAGGGGGAAATCCTGCCCATACCCAGCTGGGGAAAAAAAAAAAAAATAGTGGTACTGAGGTGGTATTTGGGAACTGTGAATAAATTACTGGAAGAAAATAATAATAATAATAATAATAATAATAATAATAATAATAATAATAATAATAATAATAATAATATCTCAGCAATAATATAAATTACCTTAGACTTAGATAAAGTTTGATTAATATGTATGTACAGTTTTAATGTTTTTGAAAGAAGTCTCTTATGTTCATCAAGCTATATATATATATTTGATTAAAAAAAAACAGCAATATTGTGAAATAGAAAAGTTAAAAAAAAACAATAACAATTTTGTAGCAATAACATTTAAAATTTTGCAGTTCAATGGTCACTTAAAAAAAAGAAAGTAATACTTTTATTCATAAGAATGTGTTAAATTAATGCTGAAAATTCAGTTATGATTCACAGAAATCGACATATTTAATTATTTTAACATTTTTAACGTGTTAAAAATAGAAAACCATCATTTCACATTTTTTAAAATGTTATAATAATAATACATTTTACAATAATATAGACTGTTTTGGTATTTATGATTAAATAAATGCAGACTTGATGATCATAAGCAACTTCTTTCAAAAACATTAAAAATAGTAATGTGTCCCAACTTTGACCAGTACTACTATATAACAAGTAAAAATATACAAATTTTAAAATTAAATGTTTTATAAATAAAAATGTTAGCAATCATATTTGCTCTTTTGACTGGTAAACAAGCGCACAGAGCGCCCTAGTATTATTCTTCCAGATGTGAAGTCGTATTTTATACACTAGATGGCGCTCTTTGTAGCGGTAAGCACACTTTCTTTTTAACTAACTCCCGCTGTTAAATGTAACTACATTTGGAATGCCAGTTTCAACATCCACAAATGTTCAGTATAACAGATGTTGAACCAATGTCAGATTTTTTGTTTTTCTTTGTTTTGGACTTTTGTATTTTTATTATTATTATTCTTATTAAGTTAATTAATTAATTAACTTATTTATTTACTGGTTATAGGTAATATGGATTTTATAAAATATCATTCTTCTAACTCTTCCTAATTCAGAGGACTCTGCCTGGTCTGGGCCCAAAGAGTTTACGTAGAGTGCTCTTGCCAATTTCGGCAATCGGAGAAGCTCTTTAAATGCTTCAGAGGCGACTCTAAAGGGCAGAGACTATCCTGCTGGTGGCTGGGCAGCTTCATATACCATGATGTTATTGCATACAGTATGTTTCCCATAGCATTTTACGCAACCTTGCATAAGATAACCGCCATTAGTAGACCGCCTTGCTATCAGTCGAAATATTCTGATGAAATGGCATTCAGCACCAATATTTGCAGTTGGCTCCGCCCATTTTGGCACATCTACACAAACATGAACAAATCAGGTTTCAGTATTCAGAGCAAGCACTTACTTGCAAAGCTTATTCAGGAAACAGGATACCGAACATTTGTTTAACTAGCTTTGAAAAAATGGTTGGGCTTTTAGTAGCTCTTCACCATAGAATGATTTGCCGGCTCAGGGTGCTGACCCACCAAAGACTGTCCAATTAGAGACTGAACAAAGATGGTTCACGGGAATAACAACAAATGTAACACTTAACACTCTTAACAATATAGACAGATATGTAAACACAACTACGGGGCTATTAGACCTGTACAAGGCAAATACTGTGTATTAGTGTTCACAGGATATTGAGGTGCAAACAGTAAAAACACTAAATGTAAACAGGTTAAACATGCTTAAACTATCCTTTTGATCTCCTCCCGACTACATGCTCACTGACCGCCTGTTGCACATTAAACACAAAACTTCAATCAGCAAGCTTCAATCAGACTAACTGACTGCAACACATCTTGCAACAGTCATGAGCAGTCTTACTATTTTCATGTTTTTGGTTCTGTCTTCCTCCTGTGTCTGGACTGCATTAACAATAATACAGGTGAGTTATAAACAGCAGAGCTTGCATTCCAATGAATTCTGATTCAAATGCATTATTATGAAGACAGATAGTCAGTTTGAGAAATGTGTACAACAAAAAAGATCAGGTAAGTAAATAACCAAACATATTAGTGCTGCCTTACATGAACATGTGTGACAGAATTTGCTGATCTTAAAATGTTGAGTTTGGTTGCTGATGGGATTGTTGAGCACACAGCTGCAGGTATTTTTACCTTGATTCAGGCAGAGTCCTCTTGATTCCGCCTCCAGAGGTAGAGAGAGGCTGATGATAATATGCTGGACAATAAACTGTTTCCTTTGTCCCAGGACTAAATGTGTTTAGTGTGATGATGAGCAGTGATTGTGTCTGTCATCTCAGACTATAACATAATTAGGCATTGCATTATGTAAATAAATAAGAAAATAAGCACTGGACAGATTAGCTTTTTACTCACCATAGACAGAAACACTGAATGTTTTTGATGACAGTTCAGCTCCACTAATCTGTAGTGGACTAGAGTCCATCATGTTCAGTTGTGCTGTTTATGTTGGTTAAAGATCCAGTTTGATTGTCCAGGTTCAGTCTGTTTCTGAATCTCCTATTAAAGAGATCTGTGCATCATCTCACAGAACCAGTTTTACTGACATTCATCTTCTGACTCAAACTCAAACCTGCTACAGTTTGATTTCTTCAGAAATGTGATTTGATCTGTTGGGTGGACACACATCCTGTACATGGACGCCCAAATCCAGTCCCGGAGGGCCAGTTTCCTGCAGAGTTTAGCTCCAACTTGCCTCAACACACCTGCCTGGAAGTTTCTAGTATGCCTAGAAAAAGCTTGATTAGCTGGTTCAGGTGTGTCTAACTGGGGTCGGAACTAAACTCTGCACGACACCATCCATCTGGGGCCGAGTTTGGGCACCCCTGATCTTGTGTGGGTATTCAGAACATTTGTGTTTAGTTTGTAGGTGTAGAGTTTCTTCCTGTTCTGCTACTATACACGATCATGTTTTACACTGTCATTCACAAGTTTAGTCTGAAAAAATTGTTTTAGAAATACATTAGTTGGAATAATAGGTGGGTACATTTTCAAGGCCTTTATGCCAGACAAGATCATCAGATGGAAGCAACCCTTCAATTATGTTTTACTCCTTCAATCCTAGAAAATCTTGCATTTGTGGAGCAGCAGCAGTTACAACTCCCTACTGCCCCCTGCAGCCAACCATAGGATCCATTTTTTGCCCACATCTTGTCTTTACTCCAGAGCTAGAGCCAAAAATCCCTGTTCTGCCTCATCTGCCAGGTCTTTAGGGCCTTTTTTAGTTTAGAGCAGGGATCCTCAAATCTGGCCCACAAAAACCACTTTCCTGCAGAGTTTAGCTCTAACCCTAATCAAACTCTCCAGCGCATTGGCTCTCCAGGGCTAGATTTGAGGAACCCTGGTTTAGAGTCTCTGACTCCAAAGGATTTTGTTGAATGCACTGAGGCACTGGATGGATGCTCCAGTGAACCCTCTTCACCCAACTTCTACCTGGAATGCACTTATGAGTGTACAGCTAAGAAGTCTGTATATTCCCTTTTTCAGCCTCTATACCTTCTCCCCTTGGCACTGTCAGTTCTGCCAGGATGACAAACATAGCAGAAGTGGACCAGAGCATGATATCTGGCCAAAGCGAGGTTGTGGTGATTTCCTAAGGGAGCACCAACTGGAGTTTGAGATCGACACTCATGTTCCACTCAGCTCAGGATGAGAGGAGGGACCATGGCACTATGCTACTACTGTAGGCCCTAACTCCTTACCTGGCAAACTGAATCAGCTGCTGTGGTGTTGCCAGACTAGCCCTGTTTGCCTCCAGCTTGCATACTTCCAGGATTTCAGCCAGCTTGTGTAGGACCCGGTCATTGCGGCATCTGTGGTGGCCCTGCATTAGTGGTACTTTGCAGGAATATGCCAGATGCTTGGATTCTTGTGGTTACAATGTTGAAAGGACTACAGGAAGCTACAGGCAAGTGAGCTTTTATTAGGGTTGGAACTGAACTCTGCAGGACTGTGATTCTCCAGGACCTGAGTTCACTTCTGAGACTTTTTGCACAGGTCGTTCTGTAGACAGAGGAATTCTCTCATCGTTGACTGAGAATATTGACAGGATTTTACCTTCATACAGACCCACTTTAACAGCTCATCCAGCCTCTGTAGTAGCCTGTTGGTGCATGCTACCATTTGAAGAATTATAGTGACATCGCCCATATAGCTCCATATGGCCATCTGCCAAACATCTGTCTTCTTTCTGTTCTTCCTATCTTTAATGCTAGTGTGAAAAGGATGGGAAAGATCAAGCAAACCATCACTATCCCTAGTTGGATGCCAACACATTGAGGTATCCTGGGTTGTGAAGCAGACAGAAAAGTTGTTAAAGTAGTTTGCTACTAACTTCTGGATACTTGATGATATGTGGACTTTCAGTGCAAGAAAATGGCTTTTCCAATAGGCATTTCCAAGGTCCAGCCAAACTACATGGGGATCTGATTATTGTATATCAACTTAGTAAAAAAACAACACCACTTTCACATTCTTGAGGTTGTATTTGGTTTCAACTGGGGTTCTATTACAAGCAAAATCGAATGTGAGTTTGTATGATGTGCATTAATTTGTTCAGGTTCATTCATGAGATGTTTGTCTGATGAGTGAATATGTAAATCAGTGATGTTCTTCTGCTGTTTGTTTGCATTACATTAACCCTATCACTGGTGAGTTTAGAATATTCTAGCTGAGTGAGTTTTTTTATGCGACCATTATTTTAGAACGGTTGCCCTTATTGTTTCCATGGCGTCTCGTCATGCTTGTCACATGGCACACTGCAGCCACAATAACACTGTATGACAGATGGATCGCTTTTATTTCGTTTTTTCCTTTTCTGTTCAAAATATTAAAGGAACACTCCTTTTTTTTTTTTTTTTAAATAGGCTCATTTTCCAACTCCCCTAGAGTTATACAGATGTGTTTTACTGTTTTTGAATCCATTCAGCCGATCGCCGGGTCTGGCAATGATATTACGCAGCGCCTGAAAGTGACCAGCACTAAGTTTGTGTATAGATGCAGAATTGCAGCCGGCAGAGTTGACGGCTGCATAATATCATTGCACCTGCTGCACGCATGGTACAGCAGCAAAGTTCCTTGATTATTACGCTGGAATGAGAGTGTAGTTCCTAGCCATATCGGCCTATAAAATCGCAACTTTTCATTTTCCTCCAGTCTTAGTAAACGATGCAACTACAGAAGAAGCAAGTTTTAAATAGGAAAAATATCGAAACTCTTTAGTCATTTTATAGTGAAATGCCAGTGGTCTAATCGGATAATCGGCTAAAAGTGCTACCGCCGGACCCGGCGATCGGCTGAATGGATTCAAAAACGGTAAAACACATCTGTATAACTCTTGGGGAGTTGGAAAATGAGCCTATTTAAAAAAAAAAAAAAAAAAAAAAGTGGAGTGTTCCTTTAACACACTTACTTAACATGTCATGAACTATCTGATATCCCAATTCACAAAGATGTGTAAATGAGTGTGTTTGTCGTTTAAAAACCGTTATAAGTGATCTTGATAACGTGAGATGGGCGCCACCATGTTTGTTCGCGCTGCCGTTTAAAGAGTGCTGTCAACCGGATTTACAGCACGTAAATTTGTCCAGTTTCTTCTGAAATACATGCAAGTAACTGGCTGGTGAACTGGTAGAGGAATAGAGTTAACTTTTTAGTTACTTACACTATGTGTGTGACATATGAATAAAACACATCTGCAAATTATATTTGAATGGATTGTTATTTGCTGCTTCCATATGTGTGTATTTTACAAACTCTATTTGTTTTTTTTTGTTTTGTTTTTTTCTAGTACTTATGTGTATTTAAATGTCTGAAACCTAAAATAAGCGTTATGTGTTTAAAAACACTGCACAGTTGTGATTATGTATATATTCATGTACATATATATCCATATATAGCCATATCTCTGGCTCAGCGCGAGTTGCGTGTCGTCACCGAACGTTCTAAATCCCATTTGTGGGACCTTACTCATAGGGGCACAGAAAATAGAATCCCACATGTTCGCGTAGGTGTCTAAGAATTCAACTTTTGACAAACAATTAGCTGTCTAACTCAGCAATATGAACCCAGTGTCTAAAAGCATTTATTTAATGTACTTATATCAAATGGTAGAGGTGATTCCAGGTTATGATACTAGGTGATGCTCTAGTATTGTTTGCATATGGCATGTGTACACTTCAGATGCATTATTTTCACTTGCTGAATGATAAGCAGGTAAAAAAAAAAAAAAAAAAGAACAGACTTGCATTGATGGAGGGACCTGAGCCTTATCTAGAAAACAGAATCTCATAAAGACTGCTTTTTTAACTGGTAAACAAGCACAGAGAGCACCCTGTTGTTTCAAATGTGACAAGAAATAGCGCAAGTTGTTGAAAACAGTGTTTTAATTGAACTTTGAAATATTTGTTTTATGAACCAATCCCATCTGTCACAGAACAGATCACAGATCAAAGAACAGATGATTTGAGGCCTTTTTGTCAAACACCAGCATTGATGAGTTCAGTATTATGTAGTAAAGTGGTTTAATTGTAGAGCAGTAGTTGACGGTTTCATGTGAGCAAGAATGGAAAAAAAAAAAAAAAAAAAACCTTCAACCTTCAACCACACGCGAATGACAGACAGTTTTCACACCTCAGATGTACTCAATAACAGACATCAAACACAAACGTCCAGCAGTAAGCACATTCTCATGCACAAGCTGTTTGTCTATCAGCAGATGTAACCGCATTTTCTGTAGAGATATAAATAATCGATACCACAGTGGGGTTTCCATTCCTTTTGATAAGTAGTTTGCATCTCTGTTTTGCACTTTTAAATTTAAGAGTAAAACATGAAAATGTTGCAATGGGCTGTAAGAGTTACATAATGGCCCTTGTAAAGACTTTTGAAGTTTTAGGAGATCATTTCATTAATGCATTGCTAGTTATCATTCTTTAAACCCCTTTAGAATGATTCTACTATATGTGCACTGTGATTTCCTGATGCAACATGTCGATTTTCACAATCTCAAAACTCAACCATAGACTCAGAATCTGAGGTCGTTGCAGGGTTTTTTTAGTGAAAATGATCGCACAATCTGGGTCAAAACATTGGCGTTTAATCATCTTCTTATCATGACTGGTGCATAATCCACATGATCATCCTCGTTAACATTCTGTAAAAAATGCATAACACAAGATATAATAATGAATACAAGATATAATAATGTTATTAAATAGTTTTTGTTTGTTTTATTTATTTTTTATAACATAAGGATTATAAACATATAACAGCACTGATGTGTGTGAGATTTAAATGATAGATCATTATATTTTGAAATTAAAATTTTTAAAGTCATAATTTCAGCTTCAATGTCATTATTATCACTTATGTCATAATTTTAACTTTTTATGTGACAATTATGATTTACCATTTTATTTCTCATGGACTTCCATTTTAGCAGGCAAAAACACAAGCACACAGACTGAGCTACATTTAATTCCCAGCTTAAATTATACAAAATACATTCAACAAATGAACAATGAAATGTCTTACCGATTCATGTGTGTTTCTTCTGTTGAATGTCGGCTCAGTGTAAGTGACCTCTTCTTCAGAAGTCTCAACTGTTTCAACAATAATATGGATTAATCCTATAAAACTAGATCTGGTTCTTCACAACATGTGTTATTTTTAGAGCTTTCAAACTTAAAGGGATACATTTTTAACACCATAGTTTTTAAAAATTGTTTTCCACACAAAATAAGCTACTAAAAGAATGTATGTTTACCATAAAATTTAAAAGATATTCTTTACACTAAAATCGAACCCGTTGGGATGTTTGGATGTGTACAGTAGGCTAATTTACATTCTTTGTATTTAATCAGCATTTAGGCTGAACTACCACAATAAAAGTCATCATTCATATAGATTTTAATTTGAGCTGCACCTTTACACATGCAAGATTATGTTAATGAAAGGGGGAAAAATGCAGAATCAGTTTTTGTGCAAATGAGACAAATAAAGAGCAACGTTCAGTATGATATGAGTTTGAGCTACAGAAATAATCAAACTTAATAATTACAGATATGTGACCCACAAAACCAGTCTTAAGTAATATATTCATTGGAATATTAAGTAAAGGTCGTGTTCCATGAAGACATTATGTAAATTGCCTACTGTAAATATATGAAAACGTAATTTTTGAGTAGTAATATGCATTTCTACAAACTTCATTTGGCCAACTTTAAAGGTGACTTTCTCAATATTTAGATTTTTTTGCACCCTGAGATTTCAGAGTTTCAAATAGTTGTATCTCGGCCAAAGATTGTCCTATCCTAACACACCGAACATCAATGGAAAGCTTATATATTATGCATTATGTGAATAATACAAATTATATATATGAATGGACTCTTATGACTGGTTTTGTGGTCCAGGGTTACATTTTAGTTTGGTTTAATATTCAGGATTTTAACTAAAAAAAAAGAGAGATTTATTTTAATTAAATGATAAAATAAGGCTCTCAGTTGACTAAAATATTTTGAGCATATTTTCAAATAATTATTTGTTATATTACACATTTAAAAGCAGTAGCTAACACTTGCCTACTTGATCAGTTTTTCTGTATTTTCTGCAGGTCCAGAAGATCACGACTGCAGCGACAATTAGCAGAGATCCAGCAACAGCAGCAGAGACTGAGACTGGAGGAACTGAAGGAACTGGAGGAGAGTAAAAGCGGGACAGTAATAAATGTAAGTGGTTGAATCTGATCTACAACAGAAGACAGAAATAAGCTCAATGAATAAAAACTACTATCAGTGCTGCCGTACCTGCACAAGTCTGGCAGAGTTTGATGTCCAGATGTTGAATCTGATTATTGAATGAATTGTTGATCACACAGCTGTAGGTGTTTTTATCCTGATATTCCACCTCCAGAGGTAGAGAGAGACTGATGCTGAGATCAGACACACTGATGCTGGACAATAAACTGTTTCCTTTGTACCAGGAGAGACTCACATCACTCACATTCACCACTGAACACAACAATGAACAATTCTGATGTGATGATGATGAAGAAGAACAGTTTGAAGAGTTACTGCTGATGACAGGAACAGGCAGACGAGCTAAGAAAATATGAGAGAATAAATACTGAACACAACAATTAGTCTAATTTTAGTGTTGTGAATTGTAGTGAATCAGGGTAATAGATTTTGTGTGGATGATCACAGATGATGACAGATGCTGCCTATTCTTGCTTTATACTCACTATTGACAAAAACATTGAATGTTTTTGATGATTTTTTTGCTCCAGCTATCTCTAGTTGATAAACTCCAGCATGTTCAGTTGTGATGTTTGTGATGGTCAGAGATCCAGTTTGATTGTCCAGCTTCAGTCTGTTTCTGAAACTGGCATCAGGAACATAAGATATGTTGAAGATTTGCTTCTTTATCTTCATTTTAGCTATCTGAAACTTTTCAGCTCCAAATTTCCACAGTATGTCATCGTCTACACGTATCTGAGTAACATCAGTGTGTAGAGTAACAGAATCTCCCTCCGTCACTGAGACTGAATCACCAAACACACCTGATGAACAAACAGATTTTACACAGATTAAGGCTTCTGATGGTTTACAGAGTCTGAAATCAGCTGTGGATTTTACGGTTTACATGCGAACTTGAGAACATCCAAAAACACAAAACACAATGAAAGGTGAGACAGATGTGTGAAAGCCACATGTTTAGGGTGAGTTGCACCAAGAAGGATTAAATTATATGTATGATCTTATACAGTAGCTGTATATCACTACCATATGGACAATCCTTTGACACGGATAAAGAAAAAAATAAATGTGTAAAATATCAACTGTAAACTGCTGTTGTAAACTGTTAACTTCTACCATTACAGAGAGACTGAAGATGTTTCAGTGCTTTGGACTGCCTTAAATTAAATAAAAAATTAATATCATAATATAATATATTATTATTAGTAACAATTAATAAAGTAATATGGCACCATGAATTTATGGAAAGATAAGAGCTTAATGCTACTATTCTTACTTAATATTACTAAATGAATTATTACTTTCCCAAATTAAAACATTTTAAACAAGCGCATGAGCCAACATACATTGGATTTGCATACTAAATATTCAGGGATATTTAATATAGTTAAATAAATAAATAAAGCCCAGATATGAACTCAAAGCAAACAGGTTTCCAAAATTAGCAACAACATTTGCAGTTTAAAATAACCAGATTATTTTACAAGTTAATCTATCTTAAATGTAAAGTAAGCAGGATTAAAATGATGGTTTAAATGTAAGACGGCTTATTTAAAAGTGTTTATTTAGTATTTAAAACATATTTATTAGCTAAACAATGATCGACACACACACACACACACACACACACATATGCGAGCATAAACAGAGACATTTATATTTACTGTAGAAATTACTGTAGAAATACTGGAAATTTCCTTTTAAAATTCTGAAATGAGACTCAATTCAAAGTTAGTACATTTTACAATATCCATGATGATCTGGTACAGCAGATGAAAATAAAGGAATAATAAAATGCCATAAAAATGTTTTTATAGCTTACCGATCAGATTCCACCAGCACAAACCGAAAACAAACATGTGAAACATTTTCTTGAGTTGTTCAGTGTCTGATTGAGTAAAACTACCTGCTAAACCAACGGCAGAGCTCAGAATGTGTGACTCCTCCCACGGCAGAGTTCGACCCTGCTAGTTCACACCTTCAGTATATACTATTATATACTATTATAGTTCATCTGGCTGTTATTAAAACTTTAACTGCTTTTAATGGATGCCTAAAGTGCCTTAAGTGTACATGTTACTACTATAAATACCATTTGAAAAGGCACTTCTCCAGTAACAGCTTCTTTACCAGTTTGCTCCTTTTTACAGCCAATCATAATTTCAACTGTTACCAGTTCACCTACTTAATATAGACTTAATATGGATATTTTCACTTTTATTTCCACCTCTGTCCAAACTTATTTATTTATTTATTTATTTATTGGAAGTGTGTTGCAGCTATCAAAATTTGTTCATATTCACAAAATACAATTAAGTTGGTCAGTGGAAACATTGAAAATCTATGTATTATGTTTTTTTGTCAGTTAAATGAAGGTGAAGTAGAATTAGCGAATCAGATTCTTGACCTAATTTGCATTTGAACCCTTTGAGCGGTACGGTCCCACATATGGGATTCTTATTTCTGTGCCCCTGGGAGTACGGTCCCACATTTAGAGCGTTCGGTGACGTCACGCAACTGCCAAATTCAAACTGTGTTTTCGCGCGTTGCCTGGCGCTGAGCCAGAGAGACAGTTGTCATATAATCACAATTATGCAGTGTGTTCAACCATATAAAGTTTATTTTAGGTTTCAGACATTTAAATACACATAAGTACTAGTAAAACACGACATTTAGAGTTTATAAAATACACACAGATATCTGTGGAAGCAGCAATAACAATCCATTTAAGTATAATCGTTTGATTCATATCAGATACGCATAGTGACAGTATAATAGGCTGTTTGCAATCACGTGATTCTGAGGGCGCGCACGAAATGCAGATGGAGGGCAGGAAGTGATTTTTCTCTATAGGAATCAATAGCAGAATCTCAAAATGACTATGTTTTCAGTTGTTTATGGAAATCGGTCAAACCGAGAAATTTTATTTCATATCGTGTATGAACATTTGCTGTTCATAAGGAGGAAAAGGCAAGAAATTTACTGAAAAAAAAAAAAAAAACAGGGAAAAGTGGCTTTTAAACCTGCGTCTGTGGTCAGGAGGAGAGTCAGATAATGCTTGTGTGCGCGAACGGTTAATAAAAGATAATAATATTAAGATATAAATAGATACAGGGTGAGACAGTGAGAATTCACGCAATGCTAAATGCCACACGTAGATACAATGCAAATAAGACATTATATTTGCAGTTGATTACAATTGAACCTTGTTGTCAGGCATTCACCACAGCCACCTCCATCAGCCACGTCACCTACAGCACCACCCACTGGTTCTGCCTCACCGGAGTTCTGATTAGTCACACCTGAATCTCATTACCACGCCCTATAAATAGACTCTGCCTTCATTCAGTCCTTGTCTGGTCTACCGTTCACTCCCCTGCGCTAGCTCCAGACCACATGCTTCTTGGATTCTCTGGTGTGTGCGCTACGACTTCTCTGCTCTTCTCCACGGACTGCTCATAAAACTACCTTACAAGGACTGTCAGATAAGCTACCTGATCACCATTACTTCCTGCATTCTGTTTACTCCTAAATCTGTTAATAAACATTCAAGTTACTCTGCTTACTCCTGTTTCTGGTCTCATCCCTTTGCAAACGTGACACTTGTAAGATTGCGATAAATTGGAATGAGTGACAGCTTTTTAGTGACTATATGAAAGCGCTGTTTGCTCACTTTCTAGGCTAAATCAGAATTAAGAATTTGAAAAAAACAGGACCAATGGCCGAAAACCCTGTACAGCAGTAGTTTCAGGAGTGACATATATCCTGCATCCTTCATATAAATGTGGGAATCACTTTCGAAAGAGTTGTTTGCTATCAGGCTTAGTTGCGTAGCTTATTTCCACCGCCTAGATGACAGGCAGCTATTTCAATTTAGTCACAGAAAAAATCACTCCTTTTCATAACATAAGGATCACATCCAACATATGTTGTGATTTTCTGATGTTTCTCTTGTGCAGTACAGACTTTTGTTCATCTCATCCGTTCTCCTTTTTCAGTCACTCCTGAAACTTCGCTGCATGTGCAGGGTTTCGAGGCTATTGGTCCTGTTAGCAACGGGTAAAGCTAAACTTTTAGTCAAATTCCGAACTGATTATAGAAAGCGAGCAAATAGCGCTTCCATATAGTCACTAAAAAGCTGTCACTCACTTCAATTTATTGCAATCTCACAATATTTCGTTATAATCAATGATGCTCTCGGAACTGCAAATATAATATCTTACATTGTGTCTACGTGTGGCGTTTAGCATTAGGTGAATTCTCACTGTCTCACCCTGTATAATATTTATATATTTTTTTATTAATATCTTATCATATTATTATATCTTTTCTTAACCATTTGCACACCACGGTCAGGTGAGCCGCCATCTGCGAACACCAGCCGCCATCTGGATTCGCTGCACGTCTATTAGTGGAATTACGGTACGGAGACACAAAGCGGCCAAAAAGCTGACGAACATCTATAATTCAGCGGGTTAAAAATTACATGTGCTAGAAAACAGGGAAAAAGTATTTACAACACGTATATATTTATTGTTCATTATAGAAGATACAATTATATTACTTTCGAATACATTATACTGTGAATTTTTCTGAAAAAAAAAAAAGTTTGTTAAAATACATTCTAACACTGAATGTTTGCTTCTTTGTTTTCTACATGTATTATTAAAATTTCTTCATAGTTACCATGAACATTTCAATAAATTCTTTTTCTGAACAACCATGTCTCTATCTGTGTTCACAATGTTTTAGTGTAGAATTTGTACAGAAAATGAATGGCAAAGTCTGTGACATTGCACTGACCATTCTTTCACATTTATACATGCATTATTTAAATTCCTTCAAACCTGATAGCAAGATTTCTATTCATACTTCTTCAGAATGCCCAAGACTCTGTCTGTATCAAGTTTTAAATAACGAGACTTCAGTGAAGATTTGTACAGAAAATGAATGGCAAAGTCTGTGACATTGCACTGACCATTCTTTCACATTTATACATGCATTATTTAAATTCCTTCAAATCTGACAGCAAGATTTCTATCCATACTTCTTCAGAATGCCCAAGACTCTGTCTGTATCAAGTTTCACAAGACTTCAGTGAAGATTTGTAAAGAAAATGAATGGCAATTTGTCACAATGCATTATATAGCATAGATATTGTTATATTCTCTTATATATCCTTCAAAGATGTTGATGCCGATAGCTTTGTGGGCAGCACTGTCTTGGGTTCGAATCCCTACTCGGGGCCTTTCCTGATCCCACCCCCATGTCACTTCTTGTCATTTCTGATGTGTCCTTTCATAATAATAATAATAACGATAAAAGGCAAAATGTCTTTTATTATTTATCCAAAAAAAGTCTTTAGAGTTAACAGGAAAATTGTAGAATTTGACAGAAAATGAAGTAATGATGTAAATTTATATGTTAATTACCACAGGTACCATAGAAAATAAGAAGATAAGATACATTAGGAAACAAGGAGGCGAAAAAAAAAACCCTCCCAGGCTGTCCTTCAAGTAGGGCAGTGTGAGATCAGGGGAAAAAAAAAAGCCCCAGCAACAAGCACATAAACACACAAACATAGACATAACATTGCACAAGGGGAGGGGGACAGGGGATGTGGAAGTAGTCCAATGTAGGCAACAGCCATCCGGTCCTGCAGCTAGAGAGCGCTGGTCACAGACCCACCTACCCACACCGGGGGGGGTAAAGCACACGAAGGCGTGGGATGCTGGGGGGAGGCATTGATTGTCTATCTGTAGCTATGTACGTATGTGTGTGTGTGCACGTGTGTGTGTATGTGTAAGCCTGTGGAGTCTGAAAAACCCAGTCCGCAACAGGTGTCCTTGGAACGGGGAGGAGGAATTCAGAGCATCTCGTTGGAAGTTGTTGTTTGTCTCCAGCAACGGCCTTGGCCGAGGCCGTCTGGAAGAAGGGGGGGAAGCCGAAAGAGAAAAGATCTTTTTGTCAAATTTGCACTTTGATTTTGTATTTATAGAATCATAATGCATCATCAACCCTTTTAAGATATCTATCTATCTCCTCAAAAGAGATTGAGACAGGCTTACAGCTCAGTATTTAGAGTGAAAATATACATTTCAAGGTAACAAAATCCCTCATCCAACCAATGAAGTGGTTGTATTACATAACCCCATGCTAACACTTGCTAAACCATTGATGTCTCAGGGCTTGTTCATTCCTGGTACACAGTCCCTCTAAGATGTTCCCTTACCAATCCCTGGTGCACTGTTATGTGTTATTACCAAAAAGATAGGAGCGAGGTCAGACTTGCATTCCTCACTGGTTATTTTGCTTACACAGTAAGACACAATAAAAACCTCAAACTATTACAAGCTTATATGTTTCCACATTGAATTATAAGTTCACATGAAATTTTATATTAGTTATTCCTCAGAATGATCATGACATGATATACAGGTGAAGTGTCCAAATAGGACAATGACTGGCTGCTGTCATTTGTGCAGTAAATCTGATTTGATACAAAGCCACTTTCGCACAGTTTTAGTAGCTATTCAGAAGATATGACACTGCGTAATCCAAAACATTTTTCAATATCCATGATTACAGAATGATTACACAATATTTATAATATACAGATTTATTTTTTCAAACACAACTTTTCATAGTTTGGTCCTAATGTATTGTTTTTGTCCAAATCATACTCTGTGGCTACCACTGTTGAACAATGACACTTTAAATAACAGTAAATACGTTATTATGGCATAATATTTTTCAGTTTAGCAGAAACGTTGACAGGCAATTGGAGAGAGAGATGCAGAGCAGGGTTATGTGAGACATGGTGATGCATTGCCATGCGGATACAATTTAATTTTCAGTGTATTTGGATTTCAGAGTCAGCACTTTCAAAACATTTGGAAAGGCAAGTGTTACAGAAAACCCACTTTACAAACATTGCATTTCCCTGTATGAAATTATTGTATTACACATGCACATAACATATTCATGAAACACCCTTTTCTGATGGAAAATATATTGCCTAAAAGCACAGTGTCTTTCAATTATTTATTTATTTATTTATTTTTATTTTTATTTTTTTTTCTTTTCAAAGGGACGGAGGACTTCTAAAACTCTGCAAGAAATGACATTAGCTATTACAAAATTTGCTGGATCTGCAGCTAATATAAAAGAGTACAGAGTTCGCAATCCTGATGGGTTTTGGAGCAACGTCTGTAAAGATTTGCAAGTGCCAAATACATTCATAAATCGCAAGAAAATTCTTCAGGCATGCCTATTTAAATTCAAGGTAAAATTGAAGCTATTGTTAGGCCACAGATTGACCTGGATTAAACAAATTAATTAATTTGACATGAATTTCACTTTGGAGATTTTTCAAACAATTACAAACCTTCCAATTTTCTGAAAATAATGAAGTTGTTACTTTAGACATTTCACCAATACCTATTAAATTGCAGTTCTTCTTACTTTTATTGATTTCACCATTTCTGTCCAAAGTTATTTTCCTTTTGAAAAAATAAAAAATAAAGAATCGACAGGACTATCCAAGTTAACATTCATAAAGGAATATTTGCATGCACTAACACTGATTGTAACCTTTCAGTAATATTTATTCGCTGATATTATCATAGCTGTTGATTCCAGTGTGAGTATCCTTTCTGGGGTTTTGCTTCTCATATCATTATGTTTAACCATTACTGGCAAATGTAATTGTTATTGCCTGTGCAATTCTTTGCATTTTTGGGGAAATTATATACCCAGTGGTTTTTTTTTTTCCACAACTTTCAAATACTTAGGACGGTCAGTTGCCTCCATGCCGCAAAGAGGAGCCTGAATGTCCATCTTTCAATCTGGTGACTTTTTATCTTTAATTTGCTTGCCATTTGGTGTGCAACACAGACTTTGTTTGAGAAATGACCCCACCCTCTCTGTCCTTCCAGGAGGTGCAGGACACAACGGCTGACAGTGTGTTAGCATTCATGGGAACATTAATTCACCTTTTTAACACATAGCCTGTAACTTATCTCTGAAGGGCTTAATGTTACAACTCACATTCATTTATTTTGGAGTTTGGCTGTTACAAGACATTTGTGATGTTAATATATGGAATGTCACCTAATAAACAGGGAAAAAAGTAAAGACATAAAGCAAAGGATAGTTGAAAGTAAAGGAAATTCTATGACAGATGTAGAGTTAAGATATTCCAAACATAGCCTTTATCTATTAATATGTAAATGTTTTTCTTTTTTACATATTACAGACGTCTGACACGGATATAGACAAAAATAAATCACCGTACATCTCTGCACAGAGCAGTGAGGAAGAGATTAAATTCTTCATATGTTCTTTGCCACGTCAGCCATGTTTCTTTTTCTTCGAGCGCAAAGACTGGCAAGAGCTAAGACAACACCAGAAAGGCAGACTTTTTCAAGGACTCCAATGGACAAATGTCATTGCCAAGGGAATCAAATCCATTCATCCATACTGCAGCTTTGCTTTTAAGTGACACAGAGTGAAAACCCTGGGGTCACAAACACAGGCTCCAATTTTTACATGTGAGGAGTACTGTTGTTTTGAAGACTGCCCAGTGGAAGTAAAAGTTGAAGTTGCTGATGAGAGCTCCCTGAAAGCAGCAGTAGTTTTCTCTGGAGGTGATGTATGCCATAACAGCAAGGAACTGCACAGGAGGCCAGTGCGTGCAGCTGCACGACAGGCAACTGCAGAACTCCTGGAAACCAAATTACCACGGAGTTTGTATTTGGAGTCCATGCAAAAGATTACACCAGTGGTCATTGATTCAGGCTGCAGGGATGATGCCCCAACTAAAAACGTGCTAAAAACATTTCATGGAGTGAAAGGACAAAAACCTGATCTCATCCTGATGAGTTTAAAAGCACTGATTGACCAACAACGCGGCACAGACAGTGATGTCCTGCAGAAGGTTCAACAGTATTATTTTGCAGTCCATGCAGTGGAGCAAATGTAGCAAAGCACTACAATAACCTGCAACTGCTTATGCAAAAAAGGGGTACTGTTGAACTAGATGACAAAAACATTGTTGCTGAAGACTACAAGGTATGAAATAATGTTACAATCTGAATTATTTTTTTAGCATATGGCCTCACAACTGTAAAATCAAAACCAACTAGACCTGCTTGCCATTGTTAAACCCACTGCAGAGTAGGGTTAAAGTTCAACTTCTGTTTATGAGTTTTGAGATTTAATCAGCACCTGTCCAGGATGTATCCTGCATCTCAAATAAGGCCACGCAGTCATAACTGAGCCAGATTACTGTTAAACAGAATAAATGATGAATAATGCATTATGCATATACATTTGAATATGTGGGAAATAATGATATTTGCTTTTCAGCATGATGTCAGGAACATGCCGATCATGGATCATTTCAGAACAACAATCAACAGTGCACCACTTGACCACTTTTTGCAACATTTATTACACACCATAATTCATTGGCAGTTTGGCCAAATACTTCCCGCCACATGCCATTCTGTGGTCTGGAATGATGTTAGGTAGGTTTAAGTCAAGTTAATAAGTTACATTTATTTAAGAGAACAATTTATTAAGCAATGCATCAATACAATATTTGGTCCAGTACTTTTAAAATGTTCTAATCATGTTTAGGGGATCTAGGACGTCATGGGACAAGCCCAGCATACCAGAATTTGAGTAAGGTCTATGACAAAGTCAAACAATCATAGAAAAAGGTAAAGTGTTGCAAGAAACATCTGATTTTTGTTCCCATTTAAACCATATTTTTGGTTGTCCCTTGCACTGTCAACAGATGACAGATGTACTTTCAATTTTCAGAACTTCACTGAAGACAACCGAACACAGGACATCATGGAGAAGAGTCAGTGGGACCTAAAGCAAATTCGGCTCCAAAGACGGCAGTTTTCGAGACTGGATGACTTTGTTTGAGTATACCAAAAGATGCATGAGGCACTGCTCCTTGAATATGGAGACACGGAAAGATGCAGGAAGAAAGTACGGGATACTGTTGTTAATAAAGCCACTCAGTGGCAGCACCTACATAACAAATAAGATTGCTGCTTTTTGCCTGATCACATTTTAAAAGCAATAGACCTGAGTACAGATTTTTTTTTATTACTTGCAATTGTGTGTACAGTTATTATATATATATATATATATATATATATATGTGTGTGTGTGTGTGTGTGTGTGTGTGTGTGTGTGATGTTAGGTCATTGAGTGCTGGGTACAGGGCTGTACGTCTCACCTTTAGTGCTGGACCTGTCTGTAACGAGGAGTGAGAGACGAGAGGCGAGCGGATCCAAATGCGAGCTTTTATTTAATGGACGAGGCAAAGACATGGTCAGACGGGCAGGGTCAAACAGGAGCAAACAGGAATATCACAGGAGAGACGTAGAGAATAATCCAAAAACACGAGCGAGAGTCAGGTAGACAGGCAGCGAGCAGTCGAGACGAGATAACCAGGCAGAAAAACAAAACACTGGGAACTAGGAACTCGGAAACGCTAAACTTTGGGAAAACAACAATACAATAACAATCTGTGAAGTGCACTGGGAAGGTCCGGGGCTTTTATACAGTCTCTGATTGGACGCAGGTGACACGAGTGGTGGCTGATGGGTAATGAAGTCCGGGGTGGAATGCAACAGACTGTGTGTGTGTGTGTGTGTGTGTGTAAGTAGAGTGAGGGCGACATCTGGTGGTGAGCGGTCCGCAGCTCACCGACCAGATTCGTGACACTGTCATTGAAAGTAATTCTTAGAAAAGCTTTGAAGTGACTGTGATTGTGACTATTCCTACTGTAGTGGTTAGAATGTTTTTCCTAAAGCACATGTGACAAATGGAAACTCGACCTTCTTTTTAACAGAAAACAACAGAGAACATTTCAGAGCAACAGCCACAAATAGCTGATGACCAAGATATTATCATCATCCCAACACAGGTATATGTATATAAAAAAAAGTATATGTCATAAAAGGTAGAAGCATACAATTGTCTAATTTCTTCTGATTTTATTCTGTATTTGAAAATAGAATGGTTTGCATTCAATATGTACATTATATTAATTCAATATTCAATTTATTAATTTTTAGTTAGGCCACATTTGACTTCACAGAGCAAGAGCATCAGCGGGAGGACACAGGGAAGGGAAGTACCACTCAAAAACCCAATGATGTTTCATCCCAGGTGATTTTTATCAAAATTAAGTATTTTCACTGCAGTAACAGCAGGAATTGTTTCATATCTATTGTAATGTATCATTATCTTCCCCTCAGCTAACTGCACTGTGGGAAAAAAAGGACACAGTAGCGGTTGTTTCTGTGGTCCCTTCGCAATTTAGAAAGGACTTATTCATCAGACACACTGACCTCCTATCACTCAGGCCTCCCAACTGGCTCACAGCCGAGGTATGTAGGGCAAATAGTGCAGCAGCATGATCATGAAAACATACTTAAAAATGCACAAATGCACTGTTAAACAGTGACAGTGCAAATGCACAAATGCACTGTTAAACAGTTAAACTTGTGACTTATTATCATCTAAACACATTAATACCCACTGTGTTGTGCTCATATGCCAATCTTGTAAGTAAGTAATTATGTGTTTGTAAATATGTGTTTCAAGTGCATCCATTTGCGGACTGGGTAATCAAACTTTCATGCAAATATCACAAATATCCTGATTTGTCTTGAAACATAATAAACTCTTTTCAAATAGATATCACTACTTTGCTTGTGCACCTAACCCAGTAGACTGTTACATGAGAACATTTTTTTTCTTGCCACCCTTTAAGGAGGGGTTTGAGCACTAGGGGATTGGCCTTGCAGCTCAGCTTGAGCTCTCTGTCCCTGTTCAAATGTTTTAATGTGAAAGAATGTAATGTCATGATCTTTGATGTACTATCTGATTGATGTTAGGTCATTGAGTGCTGCTTACATCACACTGTCAATCAACTGCATTTGGAGAAAACGTCTCGGGTTACGTATGTAACCCTGGTTCCCTGAGAAGGGAACGAGACACTGCGTCCTCTGGGGTCGCTAGGGGGAACGCCGTCAGCGTGACCCGTGTCTGAAGTCTACATACAAAACAACAACAGAGTTGGCCGGCGACAGCCTATGACGTCACTCCCGACGCGACTCGTCGCTGCCGGTGCGTCACTACCGGTGCGACCACAGTATAAAAGGACACCGGTAGAGCAGGACGGTCGCTTCTTCATCTGAAGCTCACATCCTGAAGCATGGCCCCGAGCCCAGAGGACGCAGTGTCTCGTTCCCTTCTCAGGGAACCAGGGTTACATACGTAACCCGAGACGTTCCCTTTCGAGGAACTCGAACTGCGTCCTCTGGGGTCGCTAGGGGGGACGGTTATACCCACGTCTTCCATTCCTTCCCGATCTGCATACAGAGATTGAGAAGGTATGGAAAAGGCCGTTTTCCTCGCGCATCCATAATTTTCCACATTCTAATTATGCGAATATTGAGGGGATGCGTGAGCACGGCTATCAGAAGATGCCGCCTGTAGAAGAGACGCTGGCCAGCTATCTCTCTGTAGGTAAAGCGTCTTCTCTGAAGACTCCCTCCCTGCCATCCATTCCCCTTCAAGTCACATCTCGTTTGAATGGCAGGGCGTATGCAGCAGCAGGTCAGGCTGTGGGTGCGTTGCACACAATGGCGGTGCTTCAAGCCTACCAGGCTGACTTGCTGAAAGATCTGGATAAGGGTCAGGGTCTTTCCCCTGACGAGGTTGCTGAGCTGCGCCGCACCACGGATCTCGCTCTCCGTGCCACCAAGCAGGCCGCCACTGCCATGGGGCCATGGTGGTTACAGAGAGACATCTGTGGGTGAACTTGGCTGACCTCGGGAAGAAGGAGAGGGGCTTTCTTCTCGATGCGCCAGTCTCGCCTTCCGAGCTTTTCGGTACCTCCGTTGAGACGGTGGTCGAGAAGTTCAAGGAGGCGAGGGCGCGCTCAGCGGCCTTTAAAACCTTCATTCCACGAAGGTCCAGATCTGAGCCCGAACAGTATGGGGGTCCTGGCCCGTCTCGTTCCGAGGGACGAAGACAGGCCCAGAAGACTAGTGTGGCCACCCGCGCCCCTCCCCCACCTGCGGGTGGTTCCGGGAGGAAGCGTGGGTCCAGAGGAGGTAGACAGGATCTGAGGGAAGTGATTCAGACGAGACAGCGTGCTCGCCGGGATCAAAGTAGAAGATAGCTTCTGCTTACCTTCCTTTGGGGCTTCTGTCTCCCTCCTCTTAATCCCCCCTTCATAATAGTCTCTCCACCTGACTGAGGTTTGGTGGTACTTTTTCCTGCGCACCCCGCCGGACCTATGATGTTTTAGGTTGGCTTTTTTGTTTAAAAAGCAGCCTTTACTGATGGTCTGGATCTCCCTATTCGGCCTCTTCTCCAGTCTGATGCGCGGGAACCATGGTTGGGTGAGTTCGATCCATTTTTCTAGATCCTAGCTCGGTGATCGCTTCCCTTTTTTAGGGTTTCTAATAAGCGATCTCTTTGAGGTAACCAGGTGAGTACTGTCTTCCCCCTACGGAAAAAGCGGGGTAGACAGCCCATTTTTTATGATTTGGTCTATGTGTGGTCTACTCCAAAAGAGATGGCACAGGAACGTACAGCTTTGGCACTGGAAATACTTCAAGCTTCAGGTATGTTTATTTATGTATTTTCTCTTCTTTTTTTTTTTTTTTTTACATTTCTGTTTGGATTGTTATAAAGTATAAAATGTCAATTTTGTTTTCCATTAGTGTTTGACGCAGAGAACAATTGTTCCATGTGTTCAAAACGCAACCCACCACGTCCAGGGCCTTCCATTAAATGGGTAAGCTGTTGTTTTCAGTTTTGTGTTTTGTGCAGTTTGCTGGATGAAAGTGTTTGCATTTAATGGCTTGAATTGAAAGTACATATCTGCTACACACCAAGGATACAGCTGTTTTCCTTGAACTTGGCCTTTGGTATCTATCACGTTCCTATTAAAAACTACTCCAGATTGCCAACTCCTCTAAATAAGAAAGGACAATTTGTAACCCTGACAGTAGCATTTTTGGTGACATAATGTTAAAGTTTGGACGTCATTTTAAAAATATATTTTATTTTATTATTAAGGTTTTATTAAGGTATTTATATATATATATATATATATATATATATATATATATATATATATATATATATATATATATATTATATATATATATATATATATATATATATATATATATATATTTTTTTTAGTACACTACAAATTTTAACGGGTGAATTTAACTTCCTCAAAGTTAAAATTAACACTTATCCAGTGTATATATGGATACCACTGGTAAAGTTGAAAGTGTTGACATTTTTAACACCATGACAGTGTTACTAATAAACTCTTAAAATGTAAAATATTAACACCAGAATGGATGATGAAAACACCAAAGTTGGTGTTCAAATTTAGCACTCATGGAGTAACTGGTCAACACAATACCAGTGTTCAGGTGAAAATGTTAAAAAATAAACCCACAAAACAATACATGTTTACATTTATTTATTTTTTTAAATTGAAACACATTTAGTGTTTTTAATACATGTTTTTTACATGTTCTCACAACATCTAAAACATCATAATGTCAAGGCAAATCAATGCAAAGGCACAAAATACATATTCTTATTTGATCCATATGTGCTCTTAATGTTTTAAGGTTTATAATGCTTACATTTATCAGCTTTAACAACAGTCTTTGCTTTGTTTTCAGCATGACAAGATGTGTTTCTCTGCTGTTTTCAGCCAAGCAAGATATCCACTCCCACTTGGAGCATTTCAAAAGTGCTCCTGTAAAATTGGAAAACTAAACAACAAAAACATAAAAAAACAGGATAATTTCACATCCATTTTTTATAGCATTTTTTACAATGCAGATTGTATCAATGCAGCTTTACAGTATTGAACAGGGAAATAGTGTGTCGAAATCTACGCTGCAATAAAGTCACATTGAGCAGAGGTCTTGTGCCGATGGGTGTGTAGTTGACGAGGTGTTCGCAGGGGATCTGTCTCTGGGGCTCATCTAGTTGTCATGGTCTCCGCTGACATTCAGGGCTGTAGAGGTCGTCTCTAGGTACTGATCCACCATCTGGACTGGATACGGACTAGATCCAGAGAACTGCAGTGACCATCTGATCTGGATTCAGTCTGGATCTGGGTGGCTACGGTGACCTCAAAATAAGAACAAAACAGACTAATATTAGTGTAGATGCCATTCTTTCTTACAATGTAACAAGTACATCATGTGTTCAGGGATGTGTTCCCAGTTTTGGCTGACCTAATTAATGCGGCCTAACAATCCTTTAACGGATTTGAATTATATAAATGTGTAAGTGTATTACATATAAGCCAGGTTAAAGAGATGGGTCTTTAATCTAGATTTAAACTGACAAGATTCAAGGCCAGAGTCGATAATACCCAGAATATCAAAATCAACTGCGGGCGGCAGATCCTTTTCCTATTTAGCTCCCAAACTCTGGAATAATCTACCTCCTACTGTTCGGGAGGCAGACTGTCAGTTTAAATCTAGACAATAAAATAAAATACAATTCAAAATAGTTCACCCAAAACTGAAAATTCTGTCATCATTTTGGACCTCCTGTCTTTTAAGAAGCACAAAAAAACATTTTGAATAATCTACAAAAGACATATACTGACATTATATGGATAACATTGTTCAGGGCATTTTTTTAATCTCCTTTTGTGGTCCAAAAAAAAAAGAAAGGCATATGGCGTTGAACTGCCAAGGCTAAGTAAATGTTGACTCAATTTTCATTTTATAAAACATATTTTAAATTAGGTAAAACACTTACTTCTTACGTTTTCCTGTTAAAAGCGACCTCTGCGTCTGCGCTGCATAACAATTCAAATCTGTGAGAAACGTTTAGGCGCATACAACATACAAATATCTTCATAAAGTAATATTATCCTATATAATACATAATGTAAATTAGGTAAAACACTTACTTTAGGTGTTTTCCTTGATAAAACCAACTTCCCCGTCTGCTCCGCATCGTGAGTGAAAGAAAATATCTCTGAAAAACAAAAGTTTAGGAGTGCGGCTCGTTTAGGCGCGAACAGCATAACGTTATAAATATCGTCATAAAGTAATACTATCTTACAAAATACATGTCGCAACTTAGATAAAACACTTACTTTCGGTGTTTTCCTTGATAAAACTTGTCCCCTCTGCACCGTGAGTGAAACAAAATATCTCTCTGAGAAAAAGTTTAGGAGTACACAGGTCTGTTCCGCATCGCGAGTGGATAAAAATGTCTTTGAGAAAATTTTAGCCACATACAACACATAAATATCGTTATTAAACGATATGACATTACAAAACACATTTTGTAATTAAGATTAAACGCTGTATTTCGCTGTTTCCCGTCCTCATTATGCTCCGCATCGCGAGCAAAGAAAATGGCGTCTGTAAAAAATATGTCAGATGGGTGAGGCGCGCACACGAGCAAATGTCCCGGATGTGACTGATAACACTCAACAGTGTTAATAAGAGTAACGCTGCGTATTTACACCGGCCAGAGGGCGCTGTTTACACTAGCTAGTGTTAATCCTCTCAAATTCAACACCACAAGTTTAACTCCTTACTCTAAAAGTCCTTAACACCAGGATTTTAACACTGGAGATTTTGTTGTGTAAGGTTGTATTTGTTATATTTACAGATTCAGTGTGACAGCTGTAACCGATGGTTCCATGATCAGTGTGTGCAGAGGGACACACCACAGCTTGAAGATGCACAAAATGCACCCTGGGATTGGTGTTTCTGCAAATCTTAATCCAGAAATTAGAGGTGGAGGGCTGGATTCTGAAATACACTGCTACTTCAATATATATATATATATTTCAAATGGTTTATGAAGTTGTTCAATTAATATTATTCTGTGAAATCTGAAATGATTTAAAATGAGTTGAATAGCATAGAATTACGTATCTGGAATGTGATTGGTCCTTGGTTGGAGTAAAGCACTCAACATGTTAAAACATACATTTACTCTTCTTTGACCAACATGACCAAATTTACTGTTTACTTTATTTGTCACATTTAAACAATAGAAAATAATGAAAATAAATTTGTCTGAAACCTGTAGTACAATAATAGTAATGCATATGTGGATGTTTGGAGAAAGTTCCTGATTTCAGCTTGTGTTTGAACAATAATGCCTGTATAAACGTCAGAGAATGGTCAGTGCTTGCATTGTTCTACACTAAAACCTTGTGAAAGTTGACACAGATAGAGACATGGTCGTTTAGAAAAACAATTTATTGAAATGTCCATGGTAAAATAATGCATGTAGAAAAAAGGAGAAAATATTCAGTGTTAGAATGTATTTTAACAGACTTTATTTTTCCAGAAAAGTCCACAGTATAAAATATTCGAATGTAATATAATTGTATCTTTTATAATGTACAATAAACATACTTTTTCCCTGTTTTCGGGCACATTTAATTTTTAACCGCTGAATTATAGATGTTCGTCAGCTTTTTGGCCGCTTAAGTCTCCGTACCGTAATTCCACTAATAGACATGCAGCGGTACCCAGATGGCGGCTCCCCAGCTAACAATTTTTGGTTCCCAGAACGTTCTGGGAACGTTAGGTTTTGGTTCCCAGAACGTTCCCTATTGGTTAGCCAGGAAAGTTTTCTTAACGTAACTAGAACGTTCCCTGTAGGTTAGGGGAACGTTCTGGGAACCTAACGGGAACGTTCCGGGAACGTTCCCGCAACGTTCTGAGAACGGTCCCGGAACGTTCCCTGTAGGTTCCCAGAACGTTCCCCTAACCTACAGGGAACGTTCTATTTACGTTAAGAAAACTTTCCTGGCTAACCAATAGGGAATGTTCTATTTATGTTCCTAGAAGGTTCCCTGAAAGTTCTCTGAAGGTTCCCAGAACGTTCTCTTAACCTCTTCACTCCGATACCGCTGCCGTATGTCAGCACTCCCGCGTCCCGCAGTAAGCAGCATGGAAGACGGGCGGATGTGGACCTCAGTAATCACTACTACAAACCATGTCTTGTTTTAAACTATTGTTTAATCCTTACAGATATTTAGAGCACATTTAGCCATCATAAGGCGCATTAAATGACATTAAATTATCCTTTAATATGCTAGATTTGTTTTATTCGTTAATATATAAGATTAGAAGTACCATAACCCAGATTTTGTTTATTAAAGCACCAAATAACACTGACTTCAACAAAATATTGGATTTTAAAAATGTGAATTTTATTTTTACAGACATTGAAAACGAATAACATTTATTTGACTTTACTTAGAATAATATTACATTCGTTTCTTACCACTGAATTAACAACGATGTTTCTCTCTTTTGGTCGGTACACAAAAACTTCTCCGTTAACATCATGTTCTCTTCAATTAGACGTGTCAAATTTCCCTGAAATCACAATATCTACTCTCGTATATATATATATATATATATATATATTTTATTATAAGTAATTATTCATTAAAGAGATCAATCAACGAATGTTAGTCAGTCAGTAAAACGAAATGACCGTTAATTTTTAAATTACGCGAGTGCACGGCTTTCTGTGGAAGGCAGGATTAAGCGCGTGCTAGAGAAGCGCGTGCAGGTTCGAAGAAAAGAAATATAAAAACAAACTAAGTGTTAATGATATGAATTTCTGACTACGCTTAACATTGGCTTAATTTTAGCTATAAAATTGGAATTAAATTACAATTATAATGCGATTTGACCACTTTGATGTCTACACTTTATTAAACGCTTATTTCAGACATGAAATTCTGCAAAAAATAGTTTGTTTATGATGAAAAAGTATACATTTCAGCATTAGAATGATCAGAAAGATCTGCCAAGTTTTTATTAGTTTACACGGATATGACAACTAAAAATAACCTGCAGGGAACGTTCCGGGAAGGTTCCCTGTAGGTTGTAAAAATGCAATCTAAAAATAACCTGCAGGGAACGTTCCGGGAAGGTTCCCTGTAGGTTGTAAAAATGCAATCTAAAAATAACCTGCAGGGAACGTTCTGGGAAGGTTCTTTTTAGGTTATAAAATTAAATAAAAAAATAACCTGCAGGGAACGTTCCGGGAACGTTCTCTGTAGGTTATAAAAATAAAACCTAAAAATTACCTGCAGGGAACGTTCTGGGAAGGTTCTTTTTAGGTTATAAAATTAAACCAAAAAATAACCTGCAGGGAACGTTCTAGGAATGTTCCCTGTAGGTTATTAAAAAGAGAACCTACAGGGAACGTTCCTAGAAGTTCTCATTTGGTTCCCAAAAAAAATAACCAAACGGGAACCACAGGGGAACGTTAGGGGAACGTTCTGTGTTTGCTGGGTCACTTGACTGGGTATTCGCAGATGGCGGCTCACTTGACTGCGGTATTTGCACACACAAGCATTATCCAACTCTCCTCCTGACCACAGACGGAGGTTTACAAGCCACTTTTTCCAGCGCTTTTCAGTCAATTTCTTGCCTTTCCTCCCTTATGAACAGCAAATTTTCATACATGATAAAAGATATTTTGTGGTTTCTCGGTTTGACCGATTTGAGCATCTATAAATAACGCAAAACATAGGCATTTTTGAGTTTCTGCTAGTGATTCCTATGGAGAAATATTACTTCCTGCCCTCCAGCTGCATTTCGCGCCACAGCAATGACGTCATGTGCAAACAACCTATTCACTCTATTCCTTTGCCAGTTCACCAGCCATTTACTTGCATGTATTTCGGGAGAAACTGGTGAATTTACGTGCTGTAAATCCGACTGACAGGACTCTCTGAACTGCAGCGCAAACAAACATGGTGGCGCCCATCTCAAGTTATAGATCACGATCCAGATTATTTATAAAGGTTTTAAAACGGCAAATACACGCACTTACACGTATTCGTGAATATCAGATAGTTGAGGACATAAGCAAGTGTGTGAATATTCTGAATAAAAAGAAAAACGAAATAAAAGCAATACGTGTCATACAGTGCTATAGTGGCTGCGGTGTGTCACGTGACAATCATGACGCGTCGCCATGGAAACAATAAACGGAACGTTCTAAAATAAAGGTCACCTAAAAGAAACTCACTCTGGGGGTCAGATAGAATATTTTAAAGTCACTAGTGAAAGGGTTAACCAGGGTCCCAACTTTTCTGGAAATAGGGTTGTAAAGCCTATCTCTAGTGATTTTAATATTATGCATATTTATTATAAATAGTGAAAAGAAAAAACAAAGTATATAGATAAAACCGTCTGCTGCCTCACAGTACCAGTGTTACTAAAGTTTAGCTTCTGATTCAAACTGAAAGTGGCTGCATTTGGTTTTCTACAGACATGTGGTTTGATCTGCTGGGTGGACAAACAGCTTGTAGGTGAGAGTGTGTGGTGCCCCAGTCAGTGTATGTGTGTGTAGTTTGTAGTTAAATGGGCTTCTTCCTGTCCTACTACCTATTTAAAACTCTTTAATCTACAACAACAAAACAAGATGAGCAACTGTTTGACACCAGTAGAAACAATAACAAAATTATCATATTTACCATTAGTAGTAGTAGTAGTAACGTAATTTTACCACAGGACGTCTGTAATATTAATGGCCAATTCACATGGGATAAGCAATCTCAGTAGGAATACCAGAACGTGAGTACTTTACTTTGGACTTTGACTACTTTGGAAATGTAATATGTTACAGATTACAAGTTACCCTATTTAACATGTAACAAGTAGTGTAACTATTTTAGTTGTACATGATTGCATTTTATTACTTTTTGATTACTTGTCAGAATTTCTAACAGATGTTTTAAACTTTTAATAGTTTTAAAACAGTTTTGGTCTGAAATTTTTTTTTCTTTTTGTCAGAGTGGTCTAAAGATGATCTGAGCCCATATTTGCCCAATAACAAGTTTGAAAAAGTAAATTTTTCGGAAGATTCAAAAAGGCATTGGTGGGGACATAGCAGCAGCATTAGCCATGGTATTTGCAACACTTTAACCGTAGTATTTGTAGTTAAACTGTGGTTATAGAAAGAACCATGGTTACCACATTTTTTTCCTGTAATAAAACCATGGTTAATTTTCTTAAGGTATTTGTATTTGTGTATAAGCTACTTTATTTTTATTTTTCTGTTAATTTGTTTTATAACTGTACCGCTTTAATAGTTTGGTGTTTTATGTACTGCTCAAAAAAAAAAAAAAAAAAAAAAAAAAAACATTAAATTAAATTAAATAAAATTAAATAAATAAATAAATAATAAAATTAAATAAAATTAAATAAATAAATACATACATACATACATACATACATACATAAAGTGCCGATCAAATGATTCGCTATTCGTGAATAGGTGAATTTCCTACAACTTGCTACCATAGTTTATTTTGGAAAACGCGCTCCAGAATAATAATTCTCGATACAAGTTCCGAAGTCTTGATCTAAATCAAGTAATTCGCGATCTGCGCTTGAAGTTCGGACCTAAACCTAATTTGGGTTCTGCACGCCAAAGTCATGATCGAAATCAAATGATTTGTGATACACGCTCCGAAAGTCCCAGTCTGAATAATAATTATTAATATATTCTCCGAAGTTCCGATCTTATTCACGAACCCGCTTTGAAGTCCCATTCTGAATCATGATTTACCATACCAGAAGGACTGCTTCGAAACACCGAATTTTGTGACGCAAAGATTAGCTGATTCAGCATTTGAGAAAGCTCAGTTTCACGCATTATTATACTGGTTTTCGAAATCTTTAGAAGCAGGCACGAATCAACGCACAGACTTGCCTAGTCTGCAGCCTAGGGACCCCACATGTACAGTGCCCTCGGATTAGACAGACTTTTTTATTAGGGGTTCGAGCGCGTAGCGCTGAAACCCTATTGTAATTGTTAGGATTTTTAGGGGTTCGAGCGCGTAGCGCTGAAACCCTATTGTAACTGTTAGGATTTTTTTTATTATTATTATTCCGCGCTAAAACTGATCGTGCAGCCCAAACCGTAAGGCCTAGAGAGCTGAAACTTGGTCAGAAGGTAGTAGTCCTCCTCGCTACTCAGGCGCAAAGAACCGGCCCAATCGGTCCAAAGGTGGCGCTACAGCGCAAAAAACTAACTTTTTTCGCATTTTAGGCCGTAGCTCGTACATTTTTTGTCGTAGACTCAAAAACTTTACACCGTTGCGATCCTTGGGTCAATACACACAAAAGTGTACTGGCACAGATTTTTCGTACGAAGCCCGGTTTTTCCGCAAAATGGCCGAATGTCCGAAACCTACTTTTGCGAACTAGTCCTAGGTTTTTCGCCCGATCGGAACCAAACCAGTGCAGAAATGTTCTCTGGACACTGAATATCAATAATTATCAAAAAAAAGTTGAAATTTTGACTCACGGTCGAATAGGAATGCCAAAACGTTCTATGCTAACATTAGCAAATTCTTACATTTGGCTATAACTTTTGAATGGAATGAGATATCTTCACCAAACTCGGTACACATGTGTATAAGCTCAATCTTTGGTCAAATAACAAAAATTGCACAGCTCTGCCACTTGGGGGCGCTATAAGGTGGAAAAAAACATAAAAATGACTATACCTATGCAATCGTTGGTCCGATCGACCTGAAAATTGGTATGCAGTGTCTCTGTCCAATGTGCCATAAGGGTCTATGAGGACATTGGCGTATCTCAAAAAACATGGCCGCCATCGGCCAATGAAGTTTGAGCACCCATTAGACAAGGTTAACGGAGGCCGATCGGAACGAAACTCATTGGGCATGTTCGACTCATGGCCCTAAAGGTCTGTAAGAATTTTGAAACAAATCGGCCACTAGTTGGCGCTAACGAGTTTTTTGCCTCTCTAACGTGCCTCACTCACGTGGTGTTTCACACATCCACACAATATGCATATCATTTGATAGATCTCCACATGCTGAGCAACTTTGCCTCAAGAACCATTGCTGTCAATCAAATCATTCATTAATTATTCACAAATATGTGAAAAACCTACTTTTGCGAACTAGTCCTAGGTTTTTCGCTCAATCTCGATCAAACCACTGCAGCGCAGTTCTCCAGACCTTCTAGATCAATAATTATCAAAAAAATGTTGAATTTTGTCCTTTGGTTAGCTATAACGGGGTCATTTAGAAAAGGGGCGTGGCCACATATATCCAAAAGCCTATAAAACCTAAACAAAAACTCAAAACTTTACAAAAGTTGGAGAAAACATGTGTCAGATGACTCTTAACAAGCATGCAAAGTTTCGTGAAGATTGGACCATAGGTGGCGCTATAACAGTTAAAAAGGCTTCAAAAACACAAGCTGTGTATGGTAATTGGCTTCAAATGGAAAAATAAATGCTAGTATATTCACATAAACACTAGATCTTCATATCATCGGATATATCTCCTCATGATGAACAACTTTGCCTCAAGAACCATTGCTGTCATTCAAGTCGTTCATTAATCATTCACAAATATGTTAAAAACCTACTTTTGCGAACTAGTCCTAGGTTTTTCGCTTAATCTCGATCAAACCACTGCAGTAATATTCTCTGGACTCTCTAGATCAATAATTATCAAAAAAATGTTGAATTTTGTCCTTTGGTTAGCTATAACGGGGTCATTTACAAAAGGGGCGTGGCCACATATACCCAAAAGCCTATCAAACCTAAACAAAAACTCAAAACTTTACGAAAATTAGTGAGAACATGTGTCAGATGATTCTTAACAAGCATGCAAGGTTTCGTGAAGATCGGACCATAGGTGGCGCTATAACAGTTAAAAAGGCTTTAAAAACAAGATTTCTATGGTAAATGGCCTCCAATTGTTAAAAAATGCTCATCTATTCACACAAACACTAGATCTTACACTTACATCTGTATGATATATCGTCTCATTCTGAACAAATGTGCATACCACCTCAAAGGCCTTAAATGCTCGAACCCCGGTAATTGCTGCTTGCAGCTATATTTAGGGGTTCGAGCGCGTAGCGCTGAAACCCTATTGTAATTGTTAAAGTTTTTTTTATTATTATTATTATTATTCCGCGCTAAAACTGATCGTGCAGCCCAAACCGTAAGGCCTAGAGAGCTGAAACTTGGTCAGAAGGTAGTAGTCCTCCTCGCTACTCAGGCGCAAAGAACCGGCCCAATCGGCCCAAAGGTGGCGCTATAGCGCAAAAAACTAACTTTTTTCGCATTTTTGGCCGTAGCTCGTACATTTTTTGTCGTAGACTGAAAAACTTTACATCGTTGCGATCCTTGGGTCAATACGCACAAAATTGTTCTGCGCTAATTGTTGCTCTAGGACGTACCGTTTTTCCGCAAAATGGCGTTATATCCGAAACATACTTTTGCGAACTAGTCCTAGGTTTTTCACCCAATCAGAACCAAACCAGTGCAGAAATATTCTCTGGACACTGAATATCAATAATTATCAAAAAAAAGTTGAACTTTTCACTCACGGTCGCAAAGGGCCGCCAAAACGTTCCAAAGTGACAGGGCCACTTTTACTAAAATGGCTATAACTTTTGAAAGGAATGAGATATCTTCACCAAACTTGGTACACATATGTATAAGCTTAATCTTTGGTCAAATCAAAAAAATTGCGGAGCTTGACCACTTGGTGGCGCTATAAAACTGAAAAAACATATTATTGGCTATAAATACACCGCCGTTAGTCCGATTGACTTGAAAATTGGTATGCAGTCTCTTGGACTAAAGGGGCACAAGTGTCTATGAGGACATTGGCGTATCTCAAAAAACATGGCCGCCATTGGCCAATGAAGTTTGAGCACCTATTAGACAAGGTTAACGAAGGTCGATCGGAACGAAACTCACTGGGCATGTTCGACTCATGGCCCTAAAGGTCTGTAAGAATTTTGAAAGAAATCGGCCACTAGTTGGCGCTAACGAGTTTTTTGCCACTCTAACGTGCCTCACTCACGTGGTGTTTCACACATCCACACAATATGCATATCATTTGATAGATCTCCACATGCTGAGCAACTTTGCCTCAAGAACCATTGCTGTCAATCAAATCGTTCATTAATCATTCACAAATATGTGAAAAACCTACTTTTGCGAACTAGTCCTAGGTTTTTCGCTCAATCTCGATGAAACCACTGCAGCGCAGTTCTCCAGACTCTCTAGATCAATAATTATCAAAAAAAATTGTAATTTTGTCCTTTCGGTAGCTATAACGGGGTCATTTAGAAAAGGGGCGTGGCCACATATACCCAAAAGCCTATCAAACCTAAACAAAAACTCAAAACTTTTCAAAAGTTGGAGAAAACATGTGTCAGATGACTCTTAACAAGCATGTAAAATTTCATGGAGATCGGACCATAGGTGGCGCTATGACAGTTAAAAAGGCTTCAACAACACAAAATTTCAAAAGTACATTGCCTTAATTTGCTATAACACGCTCATATAATCACAGAAACACTAGAACTTCATACCATATGATAGATCTCCTCATGCTGAGCAACTTTGCCTCAAGAACCATTGCTGTCAATCAAGTCGTTTATTACATATTCACAAATATGTGAAAAACCCACTTTTGCGAACTAGTCTTAGGTTATTCACTCGATCTCGATCAAACCACTGCAGCACAGTTCTCCAGAATCCCTAGATCAATAATTATCAAAAAAAAAATTAACTTTTGACTCACGGTCGCAAAAGGGCGCCAAAACGTTCGAAAGAGGCGGGGCCACTTTTACTAAAATGGCTATAACTTTTGAACAGAATGACATATCATCACCAAACTCAGAACACCTGTGTACAATCTAAATCTGTGGTAAAATCCAAAAAAATGTGGAGCTTGACCACTTGGTGGCGCTATAATAGAGAAAAAACATAAAAATGGCTATAACTTCGCAACTGTCAGTCCAATCAACCTGAAAATTGGTATGAAGTGTCTCTGTCCAATGTGCCATAAGGGTCTATGAGAACATTTGCGTATCTCAAAAAACATGGCCGCCATCGACCAATGAATTTTGAGCACCTATAGACAAGGTTAACGGAGGCCGATCGGAACGAAACTCACTGGGCATGTTCGACTCACGGCCCTAAAGGTCTGTAAGAATTTTGAAACAAATCGGCCACTAGTTGGCGCTAACGAGTTTTATGGCTCTGTAATCACGTGGTGTTTCACAAATCCACAAAATATGCATATCATTTTATAGACCTCCTCATAATGAACAACTTTGCCTCAAGAACCATTGCTGTCAATCAAATCGCTCATTAAATATTCACAAATATGTTAAAAACCTACTTTTGCGAACTAGTCCTAGGTTTTTCGCTCAATCTCGTTCAAACCACTGCAGTAACATTCTCTGGACTCTCTAGATCAATAATTATCAAAAAAATGTTGAATTTTGTCCTTCGGTTAGCTATAACGGGGTCATTTACAAAAGGGGCGTGGCCACATATACCCAAAAGCCTATCAAACCTAAACAAAAACTCAAAACTTTACGAAAATTGCTGAGAACATGTGTCAGATGATTCTTAACAAGCATGCAAAGTTTCGTGAAGATCGGACCATAGGTGGCGCTATAACAGTTAAAAAGGCTTCAAAAACACAAGCTGTGTATGGTAAATGGCTTCAAATGGCTAAATAAATGCTCATATATTCACACAAACACTAGATCTTCATATCATTTGATAGATCTCCTAATGATGAACAACTTTGACTCTTGGACCATTAATGTCAATCCAATTGTTCTTTAAATATTTCATATTATTTAAAAAACCTACTTTTGTGAACTAGTTCTACGTGTTTAACTCAAAATCAATAAAACCACTACAGTAAAATTGCCTGGACTCTGTAGATAAACATTTATAAAAAAAAAATGTTAAACATTTGCATTTAGATTTAGCCATTTAGCCATTTAGTAGGGGTGTGACGAGACACTAATCCCATGAGACGAGACTAGACATGAGATTGGGTTCACGAGAACGAGACGAGATTTTTAAACTTTTCTTAAGAAATCCTCAATGATGAAATATATAGGGAAAATAGTCTTTTATTCAACTGAAAAACACAAAATGCAAAAAAAATTAAGGTGCATTTTGAACTTTATGAAATTAAACTTCAATTTTAATGAATAATATGCAGTAATAAACAACATTTTAACAAGAGCTTCATGATTCTGGATAAATTGAGAATCCTAGTTGTTTTTTATAAATTGGACATTATGATTCTCTCACGATTCTGGAGAAAAAAAGATTAGAAAAGTAAACAAAATAACAATTTACTAGTGGTTCTGACAAACTGTTCATTGCTTAAGTCTTTTAAAAACATATATTCATTTAAACAAAATAAAAAAAAAACATTCAATAAAGGAGACAGTGTCTCACTTCATTAAGACTTGTTTGACTATTGAAATCTCCTGAATGAATTATTCAATGACATACTTTTTTTTTAAACGGGCAGTTGTCGCCACCTCCTGGCGGAAGAGGATAAGCGTTACAATAGATACACGTGTTAAAATACTTTCGTTTCGATCGCTACTGTAGACAATAAGTGTTTATACCCAAACTATAAACTTTTATCCCAGTACTTCTATTATTTAAATATCTGTAACACAGAAATAATGATTATAATGTGGTTGAAAAGACTGTTTGTGTTGCTCTTTCTGCTTTCACATTTACTCCGACCTTCTAATTCATTAATATGGGCAGCGACAAAACCTGCTTCTCACGCTCCACTGACACTGGCGATGTGAAACAGTCCTAACAGACATAGATAACTCGTTGTCATTTAGGAATAAGATCGCGTGGGTGTTTGAATCGACACCTCAATATTTTAAGGATTAATAGTGCAGCTCTAATGTAAACATGGCAAAATGTTGTGGGAGGATACTGTCACGAGATCTCGCGAAATCCGACTGGTCTCGTCACATCTCTACCATTTAGATAGCCACTTAATAATAAGATCATGATCTACTGTACCCGAGTCTATAAACCCTAAAAGAAAAGAAAATTTCACAAACCTAAGTCAAATCATCATCATACGATTCTAAACAAGCCTGCATTTCAAAGACATCAGGCAAAAAAAGGCAATGTAACAGTTATAAAGCTTAAAAACAATGCATCTCTTTAAAATGTCATGAAATTACAACTATAACCACTAGATGGCAGTAGAAGACCACTAATGGCTCATTGAAATGAACACTGCTATTCACAGATTGTTTTCCATTCATTTCAATTCATACATAGAGTAAATCACTGTTATAACATTTCAAATCACATTTAGTCAAAGTTTAACACTTCGTTTAAACACATATATCATATTTGACAATAATACAAGATTATGATTACAGTGAAACCTGAAAATTATATATAAAATCTTAAAAAGACTTGCACTAAACATTTTGTCACCTACCATTTAATACACAAATCTCTTATGTGCAACAAAATGTGTGTGTGTGTGTAGTAATGCTTAATGAACATTAATATAACAGTTTAACTATTTAATTTCTGTTTGTCAGTGTATTCTCCATCATGGATGTGTTTTAGTGTGTTAGCCATATATTTTGCATTGCACTACATCTTAAATCCACACAACCTTTTATGATGCTAAACAGGCATGCAAAGTTTCATGAAGATCAGACCACAGGTGGCACTATAACAGTTAAAAAGGCTTCAAAAACAAAATTTCTATGCTAATTGGCCTCAACTTGCTAAAAACATGCAAATATATTCACACAACCACTAGATCTTCATATCGTATGATAGATGTCATCATTCTGAACAACTTTGCCTCCAGGACCATTGCTGTCAATCCAACTGTTCTTTAAATATGTTAGATCAAGATCATGATCTATTGTACCCAAAAATCTATAAATCCTAAAAGAAAACAAAATTTCACAAACCTAAGTAAAATCATTATCATATGATTCTAAACAAGCATACAATTTTATCAACATAAGGCAAAAAAGGCAATGTTACAGTTATAAACTTAAAACAAGGCATCCTTTTTTAAAACGCCATGAAATTGCAATTTTAACCACTAGATGGCAGTAGAAGACCACTAATGCATCATTAAACAGACTACAACAGTGCATTTCATGGCTTGTTTTCAATTAATTTCAATTCATGCATAAACTAAATCACTGTTACAACATTTCAAATCACATTTAGTCAAAGTTTAACACTTAAATTATACAGATATATCATATTTGACAATAATACAAGATTATGATTACAGTGAAACCTGAAAATGATGTATAAAATCTTAAAAAGACAAGACTTGAACTAAACATTTTGTCACCTACCATTTAATACACAAATCTCTTATGTGCAACAAAATGTGTGTGTGTGTGTGTGTAGTAATGCTTAATGAACATTAATATAACAGTTTAATCATTTAATTTCTGTGTTTGTGAGTCTATTCTCCATCACGGATGTGTTTTATTGTGTTAGCCATATATTTTGCGTTGCACTACATCTTAAATCCACACACCCTTTCATGATGCTAAACAGGCATGCAAAGTTTCATGAAGAGCGGAGCATAGGTGGCGCTATAACAGTTAAATAGGCTTCAAAAAACAACATTTCTATAGCAATTAGCCTCAAATTGCTAAAAAAAAATTATGCTCATATATTTTCACAAACACTAGCACTAGGCAATGTAACAGTTATAAAGCTTAAAAACAATAGATCTGTCTTTAATGCCATGAAATTGCAACTATAACCACTAGATGTCAGTAGAAGACCACTAATGGGTCATTGAAATGAGTAGAACAGTGTTTTCATGGTTTGTTTTCAATTAATTTCAATTCATGCATAGACTAAATCACTGTCATAACATTTCAAGTCACATTTAGTCAAAGTTTAACACTTCATTTATCCAGATGTATCATATTTGACAATAATACAAGATTATGATTACAGTGAAACCTGAAAATGATGTATAAAATCTTAAAAAGACAAGACTTGAACTAAACATTTTGTCACCTACCATTTATTACAGAAATCTCTTATGTGCAACAAAATGTGTGTGTGTGTGTGTAGTAATGCTTAATGAACATTAATATAACAGTTTAACTATTTAATTTCTGTGTTTGTGTGTTTGTGAGCGTTTTCTCCATCATGGATGTGTTTTAGTGTGTTAGCCATATATTTTGCATTGCACTACATCTTAAATCCAGACAACCTTATTTGCTCGAACCCCGGTAATTGCTGCTAGCAGCTATATTTTATTATTATTATTATTATTATTCCGCGCTAAAACTGAACGTGCAGCCCAAACCGTAAGGCCTAGAGAGCTGAAACTTGGTCAGAAGGTAGTAGTCCTCCTCGCTACTCAGGCGCAAAGAACCGGCCCAATCGGCCTAAAGGTGGCGCTACAGCGCAAAAAACTAACTTTTTTTGCATTTTTGGCCGTAGCTCGTACATTTTTGGTCGTAGACTCAAAAACTTTACATCGTTGCGATCCTTGGGTCAATACGCACAAAAGGGCACTGGCGCAGATTTTTCGTACGAAGCCCGGTTTTTCCGCAAAATGGCCGAATGTCCGAAACCTACTTTTGCGAACTAGTCCTAGGTTTTTTGCCCGATCGGAACCACACCAGTGCAGAAATGTTCTCTGGACACTGAATATCAATAATTATCAAAAAAAAGTTGAAATTTTGACTCACGGTCGAATAGGAATGCCAAAACGTTCTATGCTAACGTTAGCAAATTCTTACATTTGGCTATAACTTTTGAATGGAATGAGATATCTTCACCAAACTCGGTACACATCTGTATAAGCTCAATCTTTGGTCAAATAACAAAAATTGCACAGCTCTGCCACTTGGGGGCGCTATAAGGTGGAAAAAACATAAAAATGACGATACCTATGCAATCGTTGGTCCGATCGACCTGAAAATTGGTATGCAGTGTCTCTGTCCAATGTGCCATAAGGGTCTATGAGGACATTGGCGTATCTCAAAAAACATGGCCGGCATCGGCCAATGAAGTTTGAGCACCCATTAGACAAGGTTAACGGAGGTCGATCGGAACGAAACTCACTGGGCATGTTCGACTCATGGCCCTAAAGGTCTGTAAGAATTTTGAAAGAAATCGGCCACTAGTTGGCGCTAACGAGTTTTTTGCCTTTCTAACGTGCCTCACTCACGTGGTGTTTCACACATCCACACAATATGCATACCATATGATAGATCTCCACATGCTGAGCAACTTTGCCTCAAGAACCATTGCTGTCAATCAAGTCATTCATTAATTATTCACAAATATGTGAAAAACCTACTTTTGCGAACTAGTCCTAGGTTTTTCGCTCAATCTCGATGAAACCACTGCGGCGCAGTTCTCCAGACTCTCTAGATCAATAATTATCAAAAAAATTTGGAATTTTGTCCTTCGGGTAGCTATAACGGGGTCATTTAGAAAAGGGGCGTGGCCACATATACCCAAAAGCCTATAAAACCTAAACGAAAACTCAAAACTTTACAAAAGTTGGAGAAAACATGTGTCACATGACTCTTAACAAGCATGTAAAATTTCATGAAGATCGGACCATAGGTGGCGCTATGACAGTTAAAAAAGCTTCAAAAACACGAAATTTCAAAAGTAAACTGACTTAAATTGCTATAACATGCTCATATAATCACAGAAACACGAGAACTTCATACCATATGATAGATCTCCTCATGCTGAGCAACTTTGCCTCAAGAACCATTGCTGTCAATCAAGTCGTTTATTACATATTCACAAATATGTGAAAAACCCACTTTTGCGAACTAGTCTTAGGTTATTCACTCGATCTCGATCAAACCACTGCAGCACAGTTCTCCAGACTCCGTAGATCAATAATTATCAAAAAAAAATGTAACTTTTGACTCACGGTCGCAAATGGGCGCCAAATCGTCCGAAAGAGGCGGGGCCACTTTTACAAAAATGGCTATAACTTTTGAACAGAATGACATATCATCACCAAACTCAGAACACATGTGTACAATATCAATCTGTGGTGAAATAAAAAAAAATTGCAGAGCTTGACCCCTTGGTGGCGCCATAAGGGCAAAGAAACTTAAAAATAGCTATAACTACACAACCGTCAGTCCAATCAACCTGAAAATTGGTATGCAGTGTCTTTGTCCAATGTGCCACAAGGATCTATGAGGACATTGGCGTATCTCAAAAAAACATGGCCGCCATCGACCAATGAATTTTGAGCACCCATTAGACAAGGTTAACGGAGGCCGATCGAAACGAAACTCACTGGGCATGTTCGACTCATGGCTCTAAAGGTCTGTAAGAATTTTGAAACAAATCGGCCACTAGTTGGCGCTAACGAGTTTTATGGCTCTGTAATCACGTGGTGTTTCACAAATCCACACAATATGCATATCATTTGATAGACCTCCTCATGATGAACAACTTTGCCTCAAGAACCATTACTGTCAATCAAATCATTCATTAAATATTCACAAATATGTCAAAAACCTACTTTTGCGAACTAGTCCTAGGTTTTTTGCTCAATCTCGATCAAACCACTACAGTAATATTCTCTGGACTCTTTAGATCAATAATTATCAAAAAAATGTTGAATTTTGTCCTTTGGTTAGCTGTAATGGGGCCATTTACAATAGGGGCGTGGCCACATATACCCAAAAGCCTATAAAACCAAAACGAAAACTCAAAACTTTACGAAAATCGGTGAAAACATGTGTCAGATGATTCTTAACAAGCATGCAAAGTTTCATGGAGATCGAAGCATAGGTGGCGCTATAACAGTTAAAAAGGCTTAAAAACAAAATTTCTATGGTAAATGGCCTCAAATTGTTAAAAAATGCTCATCTATTCACACAAACACTAGATCTTACACTTACATCTGTATGATATATCCTCTCGTTCTGAACAAATTTGCATACCACCTCAAAGGCCTTAAATGCTCGAACCCCGGTAATTGCTGCTAGCAGCTATATTTTATTATTATTATTCTTCCCTAGAACTGATCGTGCAGCCCAAACCGTAAGGCCTAGAGAGCTGAAACTTGGTCAGAAGGTAGTAGTCCTCCTCGCTACTCAGGCGCAAAGAACCGGCCCAATCGGCCCAAAGGTGGCGCTACAGCGCAAAAAACTAACTTTTTTTCGCATTTTTGGCCGTAGCTCGTACATTTTTTGTCGTAGACTCAAAAACTTTACATCGTTGCGATCCTTGGGTCAATACGCACAAAAGTGCACTGGCGCAGATTTTTCGTACGAAGCCCGGTTTTTCCGCAAAATGGCCGAATGTCCGAAACCTACTTTTGCGAACTAGTCCTAGGTTTTTCGCCCGATCGGAACCAAACCAGTGCAGAAATGTTCTCTGGACACTGAATATCAATAATTATCAAAAAAAAGTTTAAATTTTGACTCACGGTCGAATAGGAATGCCAAAACGTTCTATTCTAACGTTAGCAAATTCTTACATTTGGCTATAACTTTTGAATGGAATGAGATATCTTCACCAAACTCGGTACACATGTGTCTATGCTCAATCTTTGGTCAAATAACAAAAATTGCACAGCTCTGCCACTTGGGGGCGCTATAAGCCTGAAAAAACATGAAAATGACTATAACTATGCAATAGTTGGTCCGATCGACCTGAAAATTGGTATGCAGTGTCTCTGTCCAATGTGCCATAAGGGTCTATGAGGACATTGGTGTATCTCAAAAAACATGGCCGCCATCGGCCAATGAAGTTTGAGCACCCATTAGACAAGGTTAACGGAGGTCGATCGGAACGAAACTCACTGGGCATGTTCGACTCATGGCCCTAAAGGTCTGTAAGAATTTTGAAAGAAATCGGCCACTAGTTGGCGCTAACGAGTTTTTTGGCTCTGTAATCACGTGGTGTTTCACACATCCACACAATATGCATATCATTGGATAGATCTCCACATGCTGAGCAACTTTGCCTCAAGAACCATTGCTGTCAATCAAACCGTTCATTAATTATTCACAAATATGTGAAAAACCTACTTTTGCGAACTAGTCCTAGGTTTTTCGCTCAATCTCGATCAAACCACTGCAGTAATATTCTCTGGACTCTCTAGATCAATAATTATCAAAAAAATGTTGAATTTTGTCCTTTGGGTAGCTATAACGAGGTCATTTAGAAAAGGGGCGTGGCCACATATACCCAAAAGCCTATAAAACCTAAACAAAAACTCAAAACTTTACAAAAGTTGGAGAAAACATGTGTGAGATGCCTCTTAAGAAGCATGTAAAATTTCATGGAGATCGGACCATAGGTGGCGCTATGACAGTTAAAAAGGCTTCAAAAACACGAAATTTCAAAAGTAAACTGACTTAAATTGCTATAACATGCTCATATAATCACAGAAACACTAGAACTTCATACCATATGATAGATCTCCTCATGCTGAGCAACTTTGCCTCAAGAACCTTTGCTGTCAATCAAGCCGTTTATTAAATATTCACAAATATGTGAAAAACCTACTTTTGCGAACTAGTCGTAGGTTATTCACTCAATCTTGATCAAACCACTGCAGCACAGTTCTCTAGACTCCCTAGATCAATAATTATCAAAAAAAAGTTGAACTTTTGACTCACGGTCGCAAATGGGCGCCAAATCGTCCAAAAGAGGCGGGGCCACTTTTACTAAAATGGCTATAACTTTTGAACAGAATGACATATCCTCACCAAACTCAGAACACATGTGTACAATATCAACCTGTGGTGAAATAAAAAAAATTGCAGAGCTTGACCACTTGGTGGCGCCATAAGGGCAAAAAAACTTAAAAATAGCTATAACTACACAACCGTCAGGCCAATCAACCTGAAAATTGGTATGCAGTGTCTTTGTCCAATGTGCCACAAGGATCTATGAGGACATTGGTGTATCTCAAAAAAATATGGCCGCCATCGACCAATGAATTTTGAGCACCCATTAGACAAGGTTAACAGAGGCCGATCGAAACGAAACTCACTGGGCATGTTCGACTCATGGCTCTAAAGGTCTGTAAGAATTTTGAAACAAATCGGCCACTAGTTGGCGCTAACGAGTTTTATGGCTCTGTAATGACGTGGTGTTTCACAAATCCACACAATGTGCATATCATTTGATAGAACTCCTCATGATGAACAACTTTGCCTCAAGAACCATTACTGTCAATCAAATCATTCATTAAATATTCACAAATATGTCAAAAACCTACTTTTGCGAACTAGTCCTAGGTTTTTTGCTCAATCTCGATCAAACCACTACAGTAATATTCTCTGGACTAAAGAGGTACGAAGCCCGGTTTTTCCGCAAAATGGCCGAATGTCCGAAACCTACTTTTGCGAACTAGTCCTAGGTTTTTCGCCCGATCGGAACCAAACCAGTGCAGAAATGTTCTCTGGACACTGAATATCAATAATTATCAAAAAAAAGTTGAAATTTTGACTCACGGTCGAATAGGAATGCCAAAACGTTCTATGCTAACGTTAGCAAATTCTTACATTTGGCTATAACTTTTGAATGGAATGAGATATCTTCACCAAACTCGGTACACATGTGTATAAGCTCAATCTTTGGTCAAATAACAAAAATTGCACAGCTCTGCCACTTGGTGGCGCTATAAGCCTGAAAAAACATGAAAATGACTATACCTATGCAATCGTTGGTCCAATCGACCTGAAAATTGGTATGCAGTGTCTCTGTCCAATGTGCCATAAGGGTCTATGAGGACATTGGCGTATCTCAAAAAACATGGCCGCCATTGGCTAATGAAGTTTGAGCACCTATTAGACAAGGTTAACGAAGGTCAATCGGAACGAAACTCACTGGGCATGTTCGACTCATGGCCCTAAAGGTCTGTAAGAATTTTGAAAGAAATCGGCCACTAGTTGGCGCTAACGAGTTTTTTGTCTCTCTAACGTGCCTCACTCACGTGGTGTTTCACACATCCACACAATATGCATATCATTTGATAGATCTCCACATGCTGAGCAACTTTGCCTCAAGAACCATTGCTGTCAATCAAATCATTCATTAATTATTCACAAATATGTGAAAAACCTACTTTTGCGAACTAGTCCTAGGTTTTTCGCTCAATCTCAATCAAACCACTGCAGCGCAGTTCTCCAGACTCTCTAGATAAATAATTATCAAAAAAATGTGGAATTTTGTCCTTTGGGTAGCTATAACGGGGTCATTTAGAAAAGGGGCGTGGCCACATATACCCAAAAGCCTATCAAACCTAAACAAAAACTCAAAACTTTACAAAAGTTGGAGAAAACATGTGTCAGATGACTCTTAACAAGCATGTAAAATTTCATGGTGATCGGACCATAGGTGGCGCTATGACAGTTAAAAAGGCTTCAACAACACGAAATTTCAAAAGTAAATTGCCTTAAATGGCTATAACATGCTCATATAATCACAGAAACACTAGAACTTCATACCATATGATAGATCTCCTCATGCTGAGCAACTTTGCCTCAAGAACCATTGCTGTCAATCAAGTCGTTTATTACATATTCACAAATATGTGAAAAACACACTTTTGCGAACTAGTCTTAGGTTATTCACTCGATCTCGATCAAACCACTGCAGCACAGTTCTCCAGACTCCCTAGATCAATAATTATCAAAAAAAAATTAAACTTTTGACTCACGGTCACAAAGGGGCGCCAAAACGTTCGAAAGAGGCGGGGCCACTTTTACTAAAATGGCTATAACTTTTGAACGGAATGACATATCATCACCAAACTCAGAACACATGTGTAAAATCTAAATCTGTGGTAAAATCCAAAGAATTGCGGAGCTTGACCACTTGGTGGCGCTATAATAGAGAAAAAACATAAAAATGGCTATAACTTCGCAACTGTCAGTCCAATCAACCTGAAAATTGGTATGCAGTGTCTCTGTCCAATGTGCCATAAGGGTCTATGAGAACATTTGCGTATCTCAAAAAACATGACCGCCATCGACCAATGAAGTTTGAGCACCTATTAGACAAGGTTAACGGAGGCCGATCGGAACGAAACTCACTGGGCATGTTCGACTCATGGCCCTAAAGGTCTGTAAGAATTCTGAAACAAATCGGCCACTAGTTGGCGCCAACGAGTTTTATGGCTCTGTAATCACGTGGTGTTTCACAAATCCACACAATATGCATATCATTTGATAGACCTCCTCATGATTAACAACTTTGCCTCAAGAACCATTACTGTCAATCAAATCATTCATTAAATATTCACAAATATGTCAAAAACCTACTTTTGCGAACTAGTCCTAGGTTTTTCACTCAATCTCGATCAAACCGATGTAGTAACATTCTCTGGACTCTCTAGATCAATAATTATTAAAAAAATGTTGAATTTTGTCCTTCGGTTAGCTATAACGGGATCATTTAGAAAAGGGGCGTGACCAAAAATACCCAAAAGCCTATAAAACCTCAACCAAAACTCAAAACTTTATCAAAATTGGTGAAACGTGTCTCAGATGACTCTTAACAAGCATGCAAAGTTTTGTGAAGATCGGACCATAGGTGGCGCTATAACAGTTAAAAAGGCTTCAAAAACACAAGCTGTGTATGGTAAATGGCTTCAAATGGCTAAATAAATGCTCATATATTCACACAAACACTAGATCTTCATATCATTTGATAGATCTCCTAATGATGAACAACTTTGACTCTTGGACCATTAATGTCAATCCAATTGTTCTTTAAATATTTCATATTATTTAAAAAAACTACTTTTGTGAACTAGTTCTAGGTGTTTAACTCAAAATCAATAAAACCACTGCAGTAAAATTGCCTGGAATCTATAGATAAACATTTATCAAAAAAAAAATGTTAAACATTTGCATTTAGATTTAGCCATTTAGCCATTTAGTAGGGCTGTGACGAGACACTAATCCCATGAGACGAGACGAGACATGAGATTGGGTTCACGAGAACGAGACGAGACGAGATTTTTAAACTTTTCTTAAGAAATCCTCAATGATGAAATATATAGGGAAAATAGTCTTTTATTCAACTGAAAAACACAAAATGCAAAAAAATTAAGGTGCATTTTGAACTTTATGAAATTAAACTTCAATTTTAATGAATAATATGCAGTAATAAACAACATTTTAACAAGAGCTTCATGATTCTGGATAAATTGAGAATCCTAGTTGTTTTTTATAAATTGGACATTAAGATTCTCTCACGATTCTGGAGAAAAAAAGATTAGAAAAGTAAACAAAATAACAATTTACTAGTGGTTCTGACAAACTGTTCATTGCTTAAGTCTTTTAAAAACATATATTCATTTAAACAAAATAAAAAAAAAACATTCAATAAAGGAGACAGTGTCTCACTTCATTAAGACTTGTTTGACTATTGAAATCTCCTGAATGAATTATTCAATGACATACTTTTTTTTTAAACAGGCAGTTGTCGCCACCTCTTGGCGGAAGAGGATAAGCGTTACAATAGATACACGTGTTAAAATACTTTCGTTTCGATCGCTACTGTAGACAATAAGTGTTTATACCCAAACTATAAACTTTTATCCCAGTACTTCTATTATTTAAATATCTGTAACACAGAAATAATGATTATAATGTGGTTGAAAAGACTGTTTGTGTTGCTCTTTCTGCTCTCACATTTACTCCGACCTTCTAATTCATTAATATGGGCAGCGACAAAACCTGCTTCTCACGCTCCACTGACACTGGCGATGTGAAACAGTCCTAACAGACATAGATAACTCGTTGTCATTTAGGAATAAGATCGCGTGGGTGTTTGAATCGACACCTCAATATTTTAAGGATTAATAGTGCAGCTCTAATGTAAACATGGCAAAATGTTGTTGGAGGATACTGTCACGAGATCTCGCGAAATCCGACTGGTCTCGTCACATCCCTACCATTTAGATAGCCACTTAATAATAAGATCATGATCTACTGTACCCGAGTCTATAAACCCTAAAAGAAAAGAAAATTTCACAAACCTAAGTCAAATCATCATCATACGATTCTAAACAAGCCTGCATTTCAAAGACATCAGGCAAAAAAAGGCAATGTAACAGTTATAAAGCTTAAAAACAATGCATCTCTTTAAAATGTCATGAAATCACAACTATAACCACTAGATGGCAGTAGAAGACCACTAATGGCTCATTGAAACGAACACTGCTATTCACAGATTGTTTTCCATTCATTTCAATTCATACATAGAGTAAATCACTGTTATAACATTTCAAATCACATTTAGTCAAAGTTTAACACATCATTTAAACACATATATCATATTTGACAATAATACAAGATTATGATTACAGTGAAACCTGAAAATGATATATAAAATCTTAAAAAGACAAGACTTGAACTAAACATTTTGTCACCTACCATTTAATACACAAATCTCTTATGTGCAACAAAATGTGTGTGTGTGTGTGTGTGTGTGTGTGTGTGTGTGTGTGTGTGTAGTAATGCTTAATGAACATTAATATAACAGTTTCATCATTTAATTTCTGTGTTTGTGAGTCTATTCTCCATCACGGATGTGTTTTATTGTGTTAGCCATATATTTTGCGTTGCACTACATCTTAAATCCACACAACCTTTTATGATGCTAAACAGGCATGCAAAGTTTCATGAAGAGCGGAGCATAGGTGGCGCTATAACAGTTAAATAGGCTTCAAAAAACAATATTTCTATAGCAATTAGCCTCAAATTGCTAAAAAAAAATTATGCTCATATATTTTCACAAACACTAGCACTAGGCAATGTAACAGTTATAAAGCTTAAAAACAATAGATCTGTCTTTAATGCCATGAAATTGCAACTATAACCACTAGATGTCAGTAGAAGACCACTAATGGGTCATTGAAATGAGTAGAACAGTGTTTTCATGGTTTGTTTTCAATTAATTTCAATTCATGCATAGACTAAATCACTGTCATAACATTTCAAGTCACATTTAGTCAAAGTTTAACACTTCATTTATACAGATGTATCATATTTGACAATAATACAAGATTATGATTACAGTGAAACCTGAAAATGATGTATAAAATCTTAAAAAGACAAGACTTGAACTAAACATTTTGTCACCTACCATTTATTACAGAAATCTCTTATGTGCAACAAAATGTGTGTGTGTGTGTGTGTGTGTAGTAATGCTTAATGAACATTAATATAACAGTTTAACTATTTAATTTCTGTGTTTGTGTGTTTGTGAGCGTTTTCTCCATCATGGATGTGTTTTAGTGTGTTAGCCATGTATTTTGCGTTGCACTACATCTTAAATCCAGACAACCTTATTTGCTCGAACCCCGGTAATTGCTGCTAGCAGCTATATTTATTATTATTATTATTATTTTAAGTTTACTTAAGCCTGAAAAAAAAAGACCCTTATTGGCCCATAAGACAAATTAAATGAGGATTTGTTGCAGAGCCTCTGACAAAATTAATGTCTTGTATTGTAGAATGCACGCTCAGCGCCGCCGAGAGTTCGCGCGATCCTTAAATCGAAACCGAAAGTAAAACGCGCACGAGCGCCTAGACGGTCAGCGGGAGAAGGCCACAGGAAATTTATGAGTCCTCTGCACAATCTGACTTAGTTGCAGCCTAAATAATTTAGAATTTTTAAAAAGGTGTAAAACACCTCCTTCTCGTGAACCCAATCTCGTGTCCCATCTCTTTTGGGATAAGTGTGGCATTAATGATAATTAAACACCAAAAGACAAGGAGAAAATAATCTCCCTGTACATGACAGATTCTGCTCTCAAAATGCACCAGATTCATGTATTTAAATTTAAATGAACAAAGCTTTCTTACAGGGGGGCATACCCCCGAGGAAACCAATGTACACCCATCTGTAGGGACACTGGGAACGTAGAGGAAAAACTGTAGGACTGGCTGTCTCAGTGTGTGAGGATGCCAGATTACCACACTGTTTGCCTATAGACTGCTTCTTATTAATTTATTTATTGCTAGTGAATCGCTTGAACTGAATGACTGAAGTGATGAGTTTGAATCAATCGGAGTGGTTCCAGCGTAAACTGAATGGAATGAGTGAGCCATTTGACTGTTCCTCTGCTTTTGCCGTCTTCAGCCATATTTAAACAACAGGCCCACTACTACTGGATTAGCTCTCTAGTTTTATTAGATTAACTAAAATAAGTGGAAAATGTGTAATATTAAAAAAAAAATATATATATATATATATATAAATAAAAAATAAATAAATAAATAAATAATAAAAATAAATATCCATATTTCCATTTCAAAGAAAACAACAGAACAAACATCGGAACAACCATATTCGGGTGAGGTAGCCAGTTGCTAACTAGTGAAACACTTCATATGAAACACTGTGCATTATGATCATGTCTGTAGCTTAATTCACTATATTTGAAATAGTTTGACCACTGCAATTTAGTTGGTGACAGTTCAATCATTTGAAATCATCAGTCACCTCATACACTGAAGTGAATGTTCAGTCTATCGGTCTATATTGTAATAAATGTTTGAGAAAATGTTGTATCTGATTGTATTAGTCTATGAATGATAGTCAACGTAAAAATGTTTTAGATGTCATTCAAAACCCACCAGATGGCGCCACTTCATACTATTAATAAAAATGTTGTCAGTGGAAAGGAGTAAATACGAGTCAAAATTGTCGTACTTACCAGCACGAGCAGGACAAAACAGCTAGTTTCAAGACCTAGTGTGTTAAAGGAATCTTTAAAGGGTAACACAAAGTATTCTGTGTTTAACTGAGTTTGTTTTTGTTATTGTAATAACACAATGCAATCGATATTCAGTTTTATATTTATTTAACGAGGAGCCGACAGCGACAGAGGCAGAATACATTGAAGGGTGAGATCAATTTTAATAGACCCTAAAGTTAATTTCCATGTGTTGTTTGCTAATAAAATAACATAAAATAAATCGAACATTTACACGAGTTTCTGAATGATATAACCACAACTAAAACAGAGCAACAACATTTCAGACTTAACAATATCAATTTATGAAAGTAAGTGAAAAAAAACAAAAAAAAACAATGTGACACAAGAGCTACAACAAAACAGAGAGACAAAAAACAAACAAACAAACAAACAACAAAAAAAAAACATCCTAGCAGAGAATACATGTGAACTAAGACGTGTGAGTCAGGGGTCCGGATGAACTCTATTTATATGATATTTCCATATATAGGCTCCTTTGATTTATGCAAGGAAACATGAAAAAATTTAAATTAGGATCCTGCTGATGAGACAGTTAAAAATATAAAGTACACATTAAAATATATATCAAGTATATATCAGATAAAAAATATAAATGTATAAACAAACTTCAAATTCACTCAGAATGAATATTAACTTTATAAGTCTTTATTACAGTTTCTGCAAAACATTTTTTTTGACTGATCATAGTTTTATGATTTCAACATTTTAGCTCAGTAATAGTAACCGTAACGATAAATAACTGAATATAAACACCACAAAAATAAGACAGGCTGCTAACTGTGGGTGGAGTTAGAGGTGGAGCTGGACTGTCAAGCTCAGTACAGAGAAGGAGTGCTGTTATCATGACGCTATTTAGCTCTGCAGTGAACACTGGTTTAAAATGGTTTTATAAAGTCTTTGTGCTTGTTATGTTTTGAGCCCAAACAAACTTAGATAGACACAAATATATGCCATTTACGCTGCACAGGGCTAAATTTCAGGAAAAAAAAAAAAAAAGGTAAATTAACCATATAAATGAATTAAACAATTTAACTAAAATGTTCAGAATAATTTTACATGTATCTAAATGTATCAAACCAACTCTAAAATATTCAGAATATATTGCCTATAATGCACAAGGCTTGTTTTTCTGATTATGATTTTATTATTTTACATATAGTACTGAATCCATATTTTAAAATGTTTTATATACTGTACCCACTTAAATTCATTAAAGTCTGCCACCGTTTGAGATAAAGACATCAAACCAACTGTAACATATGCAGAATATTATTCTCTATAATGCACAAGGCTTGTTTTTTTTTGTTTTTGTTTTTTTTTCTCTGATTTTCTATATTTCTATTTTATATATAAAATATTTTTAATATATTTTACAGACTTAATTTCATTTAACTGTGCACCATTTCAGATAAAGGAATCAAAGCAAATATAAAATTCTGTAAATACATTTTTTTTATACAGTACTGAACCCATTTAAATCCATGATTGATGCATTATAGAGAATAATATTCTGAATACTTTACAGTTGGTTTGATGCCTTTATTTCAAATGGTGGCAGACTTTAATAAATTTAAGTAGGTACAGTACATAAAACCTTTCAAAAATATGGATTCAGTACTGTATCTAAAAATAATAAAGGCATAAGAAGAAAAAACACGCCTTGTGCATTATAGATAATAATATTTTGAATATTTTACAGTTGGTTTGATGCCTTTATCTCAAATGGTGGCAAAGTTTTATGAATTTAGATGTGTTCAGTATATAAAACATTAAAAAATATGGATTCATTAACATCTATAAAAATAATACAATCATAATCAGGAAAAAAAAAAAAAAAAAACAAGCCTTGTGCATTATAGGGCATAATATTTTGAATGCCTTTGGCTTAAATGGTGTTGTCGTTTAATGGGTTTATATTATTGCAAAAATAAGTTGCAGTTGTAAAAATATTATAAAACACGTAACAGGCTAAATCCAAAAACGAGGAATTGTGCAATAACAAGGATGTTTTTCTGAACATTTTTGTGTTGGTTTTATAGTATTATGTCATGTAGTTAAATTATTTAATTCATTTATATGGTTAATTTATACTAACTGTATTTTAAGACTGACTGCAAAATCAGCTTGTAACACAGTCATGAATGATCTTACCATTCTTCGTGGCAGTGTTGAATCATTTTCGTATATCTCGTTGATCACAACTGCATTAAGAGTAATCACAGTCAAGTTAAAACAACAAAGCTTTCAATCTTACATTAAAATGAACACCTTAAAAGAGATACATATTTCAACACAGGCATTAATTGCTTGTTTTTCTGACCTATTTTTCTACGTTTCCAGCAGAAGCAGTACATCACGACTGCAGCTACAATCAACAGAGATCCAGCAGCAGCAACAGAAATCAGCACATTGTACAATAAAGGTAGACCCTGATCTGTAATGGGCAATTTTGTAATCAACAAAATTAGTTAATAATGTGAGTGAATCTGTTTAACTGGTTTACAAAAAAAAAAAAACTATGAAACATAAACACAATATAACGGGTAAATCATTGTTAATATCACCATACCTGCACATGTGTGACAGAGTTTGTTGATGTCCAGATGTTGAGTCTGGTTGCTGATGGGATTGTTGATCACACAGCTGTAGGTGTTTTTATCCTGATATTCCACCTCCAGAGGTAGAGAGAGACTGATGCTGAGATCAGACACACTGATGCTGGACAATAAACTGTTTCCTTTGTACCAGGAGAGAGTCACATCATTCACATTCAACACTGAACATAACAATGAACAATTCTGATGTGGTGATGATGATGATGAACATTGTGAAGAGTTACTGATGAGGACAGGAATAGGCAGATGAGCTGGAAAACATGAGAGGATAACCAAAAACTTGGATAAATCTAGTCAACAATCTTATTTTTGGTGTAGTGTGTTGATGGCCATTAAGTGTTTCTGTTTTTTTTTTTTTTTTTTTTTTTTTTCAAACTTCAAATGACGAAACACACCAATAATTATATTTATACATATTGGAGTATAGAACACAAACCAATATATATAATTTCAGTAAAAACTACCACTTAGACTTAGTTGACACCATTTGTGGCTTTGAAGGTCATCACAAATTATCTCTACTCACCATAAACAGAAACATTAAAGGTTTCTGATGACAGTTTAACTCCAGTAAACTCTACTTTATAAAGTCCAGCATGTTCAGTTGTGATGTTTATTATGGTCAGAAATCCAGTTTTACTGTCCAATTTTAGTCTGTCTCTGAATCTCCCATCAGGACCATCAAATGTGGAGACGTTTTGGTGTTGTTTCCTAATTTTAGCTATTGGAGACTTTTCAGATCTAAATTTCCACAGTATGTCGTCAGCTTCACGTACTTCAGTAACATTAGTTTTTAAAGTGACAGAATCTCCCTCCATCACTGACAAAGACTCACCAAACACACCTGATGAACAGATTTTACACATATTAAGGCCTCTGGTGGTCTACAAAGCCTGAAATCAGCTGTAGTTTATAACAAAATGTGAATCGAAAAATGACATTTAGCCACAAAAAAAAAAGACGCATTTACAACTTACCAATCAGATGCCACCAGCACAAACAGAACAAAACAAAAATACAAAACATTTTCTTCACTTGTTCAGTTCTACAAGTCTGATCTAAAACACTTGAGCTGTTGATCTGCTGTGTGAATCCTCCCACAACAGCGTTTGACCCGCCTATAGTGGGAGAAATGCAAATGCTGTTTCCGAAAGACATGTGGTTATATAAATGTTTGATTGGCTCTATTAAGACTTAATAATAGTAAACATTTTTCGTTCTAACATTTAACACAACATTTTCAAAAGATTTTGATTAATGTTGGTAACCCTACAGTTGCTGGTAGCCATTGATTTCCATAGTATTTTCTCCATACTATGGGAGTCAATGGCTACCAGCAACTATTGGGTTGCCTACATTTTTAACAATATCTTTTCTTATCTTTAACAGAAGAAAGAACTTCATGCAGGTTTGGAACAACATGAGGGTGAGTAAATGATGATAACATTTTTGGGTGAGCTATCCCTTTAATACTGTTTGCAATCTCACATTGTGGCACTGACAGCTTAACAACTGAGTCAATCTGAAACCTTCTGCGGTCGGTTTTCTTTAAAAATGTGGTTTAAACTGTTGGAATGACGAGCAGCTTGTATGCGAGAGTGACGTTTAGTTATATATTTAGTTTGTGGGAGAAACATTTATTTTCTCATTATCTTGCATGCACTGACCAAATCCAACAGTAGCATTCATAAATAAGCTGAAATTAAAAAAAAAAAAACAATGCCTAGAATGACAGTGAATAAATTACTTGTTATGCACACAAATGCATAAACAGAGCTTGCTCCAAACAGAGCTTGCTGTCATTTCTCCTTTGACTCAGTTGTGTCACCTTTAAATGAAGTGCTTCATTTCTATTTTAGATCACATCTTCCTGTTCTTCATATTTATCACTGCAGTTCCCACACCAGACACCAGATAAAGCTCAGCAGAATGTTTTTTTTTTTAAAATATTTAATATTCTATTTATTTTTCTATGTGTGTGTGTGTGTTTATACTTATTTATTTATATTTATATATATATATATATATATATATATATATATATATATATATATATATATATATATATATATATATATATATATATATATATATAGTAACATTTTATATGCTATAGCCATGACATTAATAAATTGGCCCTTCAAATAATGCCACTCACAGTACACATCATGTTCTCATGCAATGAAAATAAATCACAGAGCAAAGAGGGAACTGACAACATGCTGATAGACAAGACAGAGCAGGTTACTTCTGGTATGAAACAAGGTCTCAGCTTTTAAATGTTTTAATTTTAAATGTTATTTCTTTTTTTAAGAAACTCAATCAATAAATGCCATTTTGTGGCATAAATGGACATCACAACATATTTAACTTTTTATTAACTTTTTATGTAACAATAAATGCCGTTTTGTGGCCCTTAAAGGAGAAGTCCACTTCCAGAACAACAATTTACAGATAATGTACTCACCCCCTTGTCATCCAAGATGTTCATGTCTTTCTTTCTTCAGTCGTGTATATATATATATATATATATATATATATATATATACTGGCTCAAGACAGTTAGGGTATGTTGATAAACTCCAATTGTATTTTCTCCATCCACTTCAAAAATAATTTCAAAATCATCCTACATCACTGCAGAAGTACCGACCCAGTCTTTACAAAGTGAACATGCAAAGAAGATCAAAGACCCTTAAAAGGTAAAACGGCGATATAGGACAATTTTGAAATTGAGGGAGAACACGAAGTATGAGGTTTTTTTTTTTCAAACCATAACTGTCATGATTAGGGGTGTAACGATACATGTATTCGTACCGAACCGTCACGGAACGGGCATCTCGGTTAGGTGCATGAGGTCTTACAATGAATACAGGCAATTCAATCTCAAACCAGAAGGGGGTGACAACAATAATGCAATGCTGTTTGTTAACCGGCAACAGAAGAACAGCAAATGCCATGAGTTGCGCATTTCAAAACAAAGCCCACTAGACAGTGACCATGTGCTGATTCTGAACGCGTCTCTCTCTGACAAAGGAGTATAACATTACTTTAAAGGCTTGCGCACTCAGCTGTTTGGGAAATGAAGCTTTGTGCTCGTGTATCTCATTCGGCACAAATCCAAATATTCCATAATACTTCCATATTTGCGATGTATCCAAATGCTAAACTGTTATTTAGTATGTGTAATGATTAATCCAACTGAAGCGGCGAGTTGAAGTTGGTGAACCCAAGTGCAGTTTATTGTAGAAAGTGTGAATCCAAACAAACAATAATCCAAATAACGACTTGACTTGACTTGACTTGACAGACTTGGCATGGACAGACTTGACTTGACATGGCATGGCATGGCATGGCATGGCATGGCATGGCATGGCATGAACACAGGCATAAACAAGGAGCAGAACTCACCAACAGCAGGATTATACTTCAATACACAACAGGGGACAATGGGAACATGAGGGCTACTTATACCAAACAATAGGGGTCACATGACATGAACAAACCAATGAGCACACAGACAAGAACAACCAATCAGCACATGACACATTGAACATGGGAACCAATGGCAGGAGTACATGAGGGCAAGGGAAGCAAGACACAAACAAGGAACATGGCAAGACTTCAAAATAAAAGACATGAAAACAAGAACATGAACCAAAACACCAAAACAACCCCACGTTACAGTATGTAAATCATAGGCTTTGTACTTCAGTCGTGTTCCAACGTTGAAACAATGAGGCAGGCGCATTTGGTGCATTGCATTTTATTTTGATGAAGTACCAACTGCGCTGTCAAGTTAGCAATGCTGGAAGCCTGGAACAGATGTGTTTTGTGTGTCTGTGTGTGTGTGTGCGCGATTACTTAAACTGTTCCTTATACCAGGAAAATCAGCTTAAAACACTGTCATTTATTGTCTTATTAATGATGCATCACTGTAAAAGGTCTTTTGTAAATTAAAGAAAACAAATAGGATGTCACTTTCTGTCATTTGAGTTTCCTTTCTGTCACAAAAATGAACTGAAACTCAGCATAGGCTACGTTAGGTGTCACACTGTTTTTTGTTACACCCCTAGTCGTGACCCACGAAAAAACAGAGGTTGGGAAGAGCAAGACAAGACAAGCGTTTGACATTAAAATGTATATATATTAGGGTTGTGCCGCTAGACGATAGTATCGTTTATCGACGATAGTCAGAAATATCGCCTGTTGCTGATGCCTTCGACGATACCAAGCCAATTATTTTTATTATTATCCGTCAAAAATAGACTAGGCGTCTAACTTAAGCAATGCAGTGCAGAGAGCTGCTTCTGGGATGCTTCAGAAACTTGGCGCGAGGTGGCTGGTATAAACACAAAGGCACGTTGAGCGGGAGGGGGTGTTTCGGGTGGGGAAACGTGCAGTGTGTTTTTGCATACAGTTGCTGATGCTCGCGAAAGCGCGCTGTTTTTCCAGTTTTACTTTCACTTTTGAAATCGATCCCGTTCTGCAAGGAGGGGAGAGGATGGAAAAGGGGGGCACAGTAACTTGTTTTGAGGGAAACAGAAGTGTGCAGTGTAAATAAGGGGTAACAAATGTATCCAACAGTGATGTAACTATTGTATTCACTTATGATGCTATTAAAGTGCATAAACTCGCGCTAGGCTAGGCTAGTCAGCGATGATGTTCTTTAATAAAGTAAATGTTCTTTGCTCGTTTTGTGTAGCTGCTTTTTGAATAACTAAGGGAATGTTTCTATTAAATTGTTATCATGTTAAACACGACTTAAGTTGTATTGAAAACATTAGGCTGTTCTTAGCCTTATGCTGGTGTTGCTTTATTTGCCAATAAAACTAAGTAAATAATTAAATAAATTAGCACGATAGTATCGTGTATCGGCGATCTCACAGGCTGACGAGAGGACGATATGAAAATTGAGCATATCGCCCAACACTTTATTTTTATCATTTTTGTATGAAAATAACCAATCGTTTCACTAGATAAGACCCTTCTTCCTTGGCTGGGATCATTTACAACCGCATTTGGAAATTTCCTTAAAATTTCTTTACGACTGAAGAAAGATATGAACATCTTGGATGACAAGGGGGTGAATGCATTATCTGTAAATTGTTAAAGTGTTTCCCAGTTGAACAAACAGCGTCCGTAAGAAGAGTACAAGTGGCACGTGAACAGATTGTCTGTTAAAAATTGTTTGATCTGGAATGCATCTGCTGTGTACAAACATCTGACATACGTCTTTAAGATGAGAGATTTAGATACGTTCTAAATCCTAAATATCGTAAAGACATCTAATAAACGTCTATTTGACATCTGATATGAAACATCGTATTGCAAACGTACGCTTGAATAGACATCTCCGCAGGGCCCGTGGCATAGGTGAAATAGGCAAATGCTAGGGGCGCTGCAGACGAAGAAGAAGAAAAAAAGATCGTCCAACAAAACATAACTATTTTATTGCTCTCCTGGCAGTTAGAAGCATCTTCCCTCGCAGAGGCGCACTTTTACATACATCTACCTAATGTAGACGTTCACAAATAAATTACTACTGTGTCAAAAAGATCGAAGTCCTCTGGTGAACAGGGAAGAAAAAAAAATAGAGAAGTAAAAGAAAAACGGGACAAAGACAGAGGTAATGTAATGAATGATGATCGTATACATAAACTAGATGAGGTAAAAGTTTGTGAACAAATTTTATGTTGGCCTAGTCTGAAAGTTTAAAATAGGGTGATAACAATGTCTGGGGTTCCAGAGATCCGAGATTTTTTTGTGTCACATGATAACACTTTTTAATAATGTTTTATGCTTTAGTTGTGTACTATTTGGGTATTTATGGTATTTTTAATTGGAATTGCTAATTTAGTAATGTTAAATTCATTTTAAAGAAGTAAGTTTCTCCGTTTAATTCATGGTGATTTTGTTAGAAAGGGCTATAGTTTAGTACACCATTGCTGCCATCTACTGGAAATTGAACACTTTAAATCATATAACTCCAATACATCATATCTTCGTTGTAAAGTGTTTGTCTCCTCCTCTTTGCTGCCATCCTGTTACTCCTAACTAGGTTAGGAGACCTCTCCAGCTCTCTTAAATAATTTAGGAGCTGAGACCTACACTCAAAAAAAAAAAAAAGATTTGTTGGACTTACTTAAAACAAGACTGTCAAGTGGTTCCACGCAACTATATTGAGTAATTTGTACAAGTAACAATTTAGTTGTTTGAACAAAAAAAAAAAAAAAAAAAATCAAGTAAAGCTGACAAAATTTCTTCAAGTAAATACAAATCATGATGATGCAAATTTCAATGACTGTATCATTTGACCTTACCATCATGGCGATCAGGGTTTACTTTAGTTGGGCTCTTGACCCTTGATTGTTTTTTTGTTTTTTTTTCCGTTGCTGTAATTGTGTTTGTAGAGCACGTTTGTTATAGAAAAAAAAATATATATATCCAGTGGCCTGATTCACTGATCTTTTTCAGTGATTTGTCTATTAGTTTCATGATATTTACAATAGCTGTATGAACTATTAGTATTACTACCTTATAACCTCCAGCATTACTTAGACACACACAGACATCAAGAATCAGCATATGAATCTCAACAATGGTGATATTCAGCAGCTGCATGCTGGGAGTCATGGGTGAGTTTTGTACTCTGCTGCTACCCAGCATGCAGCTGTTGAAAGTCACCATTGTTGAGATTCATATGCTGATTCTTGTCTGTGTGTGTCAAAGTGATGCTGTAGATTTTAAGGTTTAGTGCATAAGGTGAACATCCGTACAGCTATTATAAAAATCATGAAAATAATTGGTTAACCACTGGGTGAGATCAGGGAATCAGGCTACTAGATGATGATTACACCACCAATAATAATAATTAACCAAGAACACTTAATCAGATTTCTTTTCTTGTTTTTTTTTTTTTTTTTGCTATAACAAATGTGTTTCACACACACAGTTACAACAGCCAAAAAAAAAAAAAAAAAAAGTCAAAGGTCAACAGTCCAACTAAAGTAAACCCTGATCGCCATGATGGTAAGGTCAAATGAAACTTTTTTTTTAAATAAAACATCTAAACCTCTGTTTAGATGTTCTCAAAAAAAAATTGTAGATATATGACAGAAATCAAGTCAAACTGTAATGTTATTTGATGAGTTGTTTAATCAGAGATTTAATGTCTTCATTTATTTAAGTTCATTTTATCTTTGGATGTGGCTGATTCTTGTGTTTCTCTTTCCTTTGGTGATTCTGCTTGTAAACAACATTATTGGTCAATCATGACATAATTATCTCCTTAACTCCAACACTGTGTCAATGCTACTTAAACACTCTGTAGTGGGGAAACACATAAACACTGAGCAGGGTTTGTTTAACACTAGGAACTATGACATAAACTTTGCCTGTTTCATTCACGTAAAACTGATGCATATGAATCACATTAAGTTTAATTGATTTGTTTATATGATTAACATAGATTAACTATGTAATCTAAATGCATGGAGTTTGTGTCCACTGAAAGTTTTTTTTTTTTTTTTTTCAGCTTGAAAATGTATGTTGTTAAACAACAGTACAATTCATTGAATGCACTGTAACCTATTACTTACAGCCTAATTTATTCATGTCTGAAATTAATATGACCCGACTAAGGTCTGTGGACATAATTCTCAGAATCTATGCTTTTACTAAATGTATTGCTAAGTGATGTTAAATTTGCAACCTGCATGTGTTGGTGTAATGAAAATTATTGAACAGCTTTACTGTTTTCATGTCTTTTAGGACTTTGTGAATGCTGAAAAAGACCTGACTAATACAGTCGGAGTTTGCATCATCATGATTTGGATTTACTTGAAGAAATTTTGTCAGCTTTACTTGAATTTTTTTTGTTCAAACAACTAAATTGTTACTTGTACAAATTACTCAATATAGTTGCGTAGAACCACTTGACAGTCTTTTTTAAGTAAGTCCAACAAATCATTTTCCAAAATCAATCCATCTGACCTATTTCTTTAAAATCAGCATTTCTTTCTGGCTACTTTGTATAGGTTTCTATGTAAGTACTGGTACTTCTGATATATATATATATATATATATATATATATATATATATATCACTATATATATATATATATATATATATATATATATATATATATATCACTATATATATATATATATATATATATATATATGAAAATGTAACAAATAGTCACACATACTCCTCCATTTCTCTCTTCAGATGCACCTTTGAAATATATAGCAATGCCATTTCTGTGTGAATGTTTGAACACTTTTTTTAAAGATTGTTAGGCCAGACTCAAGGTCTTTCTCTCCCACAGTGTGTGTCAGTGAAAGATTAACTACTGGTGTTTGATTAGTAATGTTATTGTTCTGCTGGAAATGCACCTGGAAATGTATTGTAATTTCACAAGACTGATTTTATGTTACTTATTTTCCCCTGTATGTTTACCTTGCTTGATTTCCAAAATAACTAAAATAATAAACTACTATTTAAACTCAACAGTGGACTTCATTTTTTAGAGTATTAAAATCAAGACTGGTGGTTACTGCACTGTTCATACTGTGTGTTTAAGCCTCTTTTTATTATACAGCAATCCTACAAGACATTTGCAAGCAAGTGTGTGTTGTGATTAGCTCACTTCGGTATTTAGTGCTGCTTTGTTAGTGTGTGTATTGCAATATTGTATATATATATATATATATATATATATATATATATAGATGTTATACCAACCTGAATTAACTTTTTACTTCACTTGTATCTTTGTGCTATTGTATTTATTTGTGCTGTCCATATTTTATTACTTACTGTTCACTTCTCTTTATTAATGTATGAATTTTAAATTAGTCTATTATTATTATTTTTATAAAAGAAAACAAATACATTTCGATAAATGCATAAGCAGGCTAAGATTGTAATAATGAACATTCAAAAAAAAAAAAAAAAAGAAAAAACACATCACAATAGAAAATAATGCATTTTTTCATTTAAAAAACAGTTATATTGATCAGATCAATAAAATCTATATTCTTTAACAAGTGACTACTAACCAAAAAAGCAATAATGATGTATTTTAAGTATGAAAAAAATTTGCCCACATAGATCCCATAAAGGTCCCATATGTTCAAACCTATATGGAACCCACATTGTCAAACACACATGGGACCCACATAAATTGCCCATTTTCAGCCCATGCCCACATGGAACCCATGCTGCCCAGGAATAACCCTTACAGGGCCCACATATCAGTGTTGGCTGGGGTGTCGCCCCGCCCCAATGTGTAGCCTCGCCCCATTGTCCAGTCTGCACTCTGGAGTACTTGCCCTAGCCTGAGTGTGAGAGAAAGAGAGAGACAGAGAGAGAGAGAGAGAGAGACAGAGAAGAATGTGGGCTAAGTCAAGTATTAACAAATCTCAAAAACCTTGTGTCGATCTGTCATTCACAGCCCATAATGTAAGTAAACACCAGTATATTTATCGATATGTTTACCTTGCTAGCACACCAGTACCTCAGATGTCTATTAGTGATGGGCAGAACTCATAATCACGGTAATTCAACAATAGGCAAATTATGAAGCACTTGTTTCCTCTAGTGCGCTTGTCCACTCTGTGACACAGACAACATGTAGCAAAACACTTCCAAGTAACGTTACAAAAACAAACTTAGTCGACGAGTTTCTGCACATTCAATGGAATGTAAAACAAATTGAACGTCGACGAGACGGGGAGCGGAGGAACCTCGGAGCGCTGCTGAGGTGCAAGCGAGAAATAGAAATCCTGAAGTGGATCTAGTGCAGCAGATCTATTGTGTGCGTTCAACGCGGATTGAATTCCACCTCGCACACACGTGGTACTCTGCCTGCTGGAGGGACACCTCATATTACCCAGTTCACTTTCCCGGCAGTGTGTTATTGTGTTTTTTTTTTTTTATTTGGATCACAACGTACTTGATTACCTTCCGGAGGGAAGCTCCTGAGTTTTCCTTTTACTTGTAACTATCGATAAAACTGGGTCGCTGTTAAAGCAGAAGAACAGAAGGCTTTTCAAAATCAGGATCTCTATTCATTTTCTGAGGGGAAAAGTTGTGAAAATGAAGCCTTCCTTTAATTCGCTTTTAGGGATCTTGTTTTTACTCGATCACGGTAAGAGTTTTGTTTCAGTTACTCTTCCGAACTCTAAATTTTGTGACCGTAGGCTATGTGTTAAGGTGCTGTAGTGACTATTAGGATATTGCAACAACAGCGCCCATCATAGTCACAAAATTCCGTAACGGTGTTAACAAAAAGGAACCTGACGCAGGTGAAACGCAGATCAGGGGTGCGTTTTCCGAAAGCAACGATGGTCGCAAGTTCTGTCATTATAAATAGAGTTCAATGGAACTTACGACCATAGTTAGCTAACCATGCTTTTGAGAAATGCAACCCAGGTTAGTTTCATTGGCTGTGTTAGTAATCTGGTCAATATCATGCTGTCAATAAATGTTGGTTCATTTTACATCAGTGTATAAACGAATCAAATGTAGAGATTATGCCCAGAGGAGACATGCTACGCCTATTAGTGTTTTTGTGCCATTGTCGTACATATGTATTAGGCCTAAAAAAGCCTATACTCACCATACTTTATGCATGCAAAACACAATTTCACCAATGTTAAAAAAAAAAAAAAAAAGACAAGTACAGAAATAAGAAAATGTATATCCCTATTTCAGGGAAAATAATTTCTATCTCTACACAGGATTAACGATCTACTGTGTTAATTCATTTAAATTAATTTCAAACCCTATTAAATTTGTTTAACATTTTAAAAACATTCATTTATTATTTATTTATTTATTTATTTTTTAAAAATCAACTAAAATTTAAGCAACAGCAAGCAACAATTTGATTAACAAATTATTATTTTGGTTATTCAAGTTCTATTCATATTGGGGCTTCTCGGGGAACAAACACTGTTTGCAGGTGACCTATCATGCCATTATCTTCTGCATGTTTCATGGTACCAATGGCTGCAAACCGCACAGGTATTAGCCCTTGTGAGTAGATTTATAAAGTCCTTAAATGCATAGTTCCACCATTTGAAGACTGTCCCAGATTACCCAAAGCATGCTGTCCCATATTCTCAATCATAATATAATGTGGGAAAATGTTTGTTGTGGGACAACAAAAAAAAAACAAAAAAACACCAACACATTTTCAACACTTTAATATATATTTTGTTGCTTGAATAGATTACAAACATTTTTTTTTGAGGAAAACATTTCAGCATTTTTCTCCATATAATGGACTGATATGGTGCCCTGATTTTGAACTTCCAAAATGCAGTTAAAATGCAGCTTCAAACGATCCCAAATGTGGTTGTAAACGATCCCAGCCGAGAAAGAAGGGTCTTATCTAGCGTGACGATCGGTTATTTTAATAAAAAATAATACAATTTATATACTTCTTAATGCCAATCGCTCGTCTTGTCTTGCTCTGCCTGGACTGTTTTTGTTCCAGTTCATGACAGTTAGGGTATGTCTAAAACTACCATCTCATGTTCTCCCTCAACTTCGAAATCATCCTATATCGCTGTTTTACCTTTTTTGTTAAGGGTGTTTGATCTTCTTTGCATGTCCACTTTGCAAAGACTGGGTTGGAAATTCTGCAGCGATGTAGGATGATTTTGAAATGACTTTTTGAAGTTGAGGGAAAAAATTGTAGCGAATTAGCTCAAAGGGGAAATGTATATAAATAATTACAATTAATAATAATTAATTACAATTATTTATATCAGCTGTCAGTAGTAACTGTAGCAGGATTAAATTTCCATCAACTAATATGTTCATCCAGTGAACATTCAGTATAATTTCATAACAACAAGAAATTATATATTTTTTTGGCCACAGCAAATAAATTTCTCAAAGTAGTATTGCATTATAGCATGTAGCTTGAATCAGAATCGTAAAGGGACAGAATCAGAATCAAAACTAATGTCATTTGTGCACAACAGTTTAATTAACGAATGACTAGCACATAACTAATATAAACACAAACATAAAATCACTCAGACATGGGAGAAGGGCAAGTGAGAAGCAGTTAGAAGAAAATGTAGCTATGAAAAGAGTCAGTTAACCACCTGAGTAAAGCTGTCTACAGCTTATACTAAACCTCTGTTTTGTTTAGTTAAATGTACGATACTTGCATCGCCTTGGACGTTGAACAAGTGTCTGAATGCAGTCTCGGGTGAAAGTCCAACTGTCACTCATGAGTCACTCATGTGAGACGAGTGAGGAAACTAAAAAGAAAACACGCAGAAGAAACGAGGAATGTCTTTTTAGGGGACATTTCCACGGGGCCTGTCGGGCCCACCGGGCACGCACTGTGCCGGCTTGGGCTCCCTGTGAGTCCTTCCACATGGGCAGCGATCGGAAGATTTTGCAGAAGAGAGTGGGGGAAAAAGAGAGAGAGAAAGCATGTGTGTGATGCTTTTAAGGTTTCTGGAAGCTACACCTCCAGGAGGTCTGAGAACCAATGGTGACTGTCACCTTTGGAGGGAAAGTTTACGACTCTTTGTCTGTGAGCATGATATTTTGCATATGTAATTCGATTGAGTGTTGATGCAAAACTACTAAGAATTTTTAAAACACTAATATGTTGCAAAGGTATCAACATATACACCATCATTTAGATGATCAAAATGCAAATTCAAAGAGACCAAACATGGCATAGGTAAGTTATACTACACTAGAGATCTATCATAACAAATGCATATAACAGAATACAATGAAAACACGGCTGGGATCGTTTACAACCACATCTGGGATCATTTGAAGCCACGAAAACTGCATATTGGAAGTTCAAAATCGGGGCACCATATCAGTCCATTATATGGAGAAAAATGCAGAAATGTTTTCCTCAAAAAACATAATTTCTTTATGACCGAAGGAATATTATATCTGAATCTTTGTTTTGGAAGTGGACTTCTCCTTTAACATTACGCTAGTCAGAAGCCTGTCACTGACCTTTTCATGCAATTCCCAGGGGCTCTTCTTGATTGAATCACCCCAATGAAGTCATGTGATTTCAGTCACATGACATCCATGCTAGAATTCTACTCAAAAGTCCTGTTGACTACATTTTGTTAGAACAGGAAATAAACACACTGGAGCTGAGGTGTCCCAGATTACATATTGTCCCGAATTCATTCTATAGAACTTGTGGAATCTTGGAAAGAAAAAAAAAAATCTTCATGATATGTAGTAAAACATTTTCACAGCAATATTGTTGCAGTGTTGTATTGTTTGGTTTATATTTTTTTTTCTTCAGTTACATCTGGTCTTGGATCAGATAAAGTGTTGGTGTCTGTGATGGAGGAGGATTCAGTCATTTTTCACACCGGTGTTGTAACAAACCAACAAGAGGATATTAAATGGTATTTCAGCAGCACTCGCATCGCTCAAATCAGTGGCCATCTCAGTTTTATCTGTACAGATGTTCAGTGTAATAAAGGTACTGAGAGATTCAGAGACAGACTGAAACTGGATCATCAAACTGGATCTCTGACCATCATGAACATTACAACCATGGACTCTGGAGTTTATGAACTAAAGATTATTAGCAGCAGCAGCAGCGGTGAAAAAATCTTCAATGTTAATGTCAATGGTGAGTCATTAAAGAATAATTTTGTTTCAAAAAAAGTTTAAATGAGGATTTAAAATAAAAGAAACATGTAAAAAATATGTAAACACAAACCATGCAAGAAAGGGCTTGTTGCTTTTATCTTCACAGTTCTTTCATGATGTGAAGTCTGTTATTATTATCAGAAGCAAGATCTTCAAGCGGGTGTTGGTTTGTATTTCAGGTATTCCAGCTGCTGAAGAAGAAGAAGTGAAAAGAAACAAGGGAGAATCTTTCACTTTAGATTCTAGTGAAATAAGTAAACCAAACGTTGTGAAGACGTGGTATTTTAATGATGCTCTCATCGCTCAAATTGCTGGTGATTCCAATAAAGCCTGTACAGATGTTCAGTGTAAAAATACTGATGAGAGATTCAGAGACAGACTGGAGGTGAATCAGACTGGATCTCTGACCATCAAAGACACCAGAATCACAGACTCTGGACTTTATAAACTACAGATCATCATCAGTGACAGCAGCTTCAGCATCACCAGAGTGAAGAGATTCAGTGTTACTGTCACTGGTGAGTATAATTCAGTCATTCAAAGCATTTCCAGTTTTGTTGTGGAAAAAAAAAAAAAAACAAGCTTTGACTCAACAACACTATGACTAATATCAGTAACATGCAAATGCATAATATCAGTCAGTTTTCTATTAAACAGTGTTTCCTGTTGAATACAACTTCCTTTTTGTTTTCACAGTGCACTGTGATGTTTTAACCCCTGTTGCTAAAAACAGCAGACAGTGCCATTTATTGGTTAAATCAATATCTTGATTTAAATTTTAAGATTAAAATAATTCAATATCTCAACAATGTTTGACCAAAGTAGAAAAGTGTAAATGTCAGTCAAAGATATTGTTAAATACTGGTTAGATTATCATTCACTCTGTAGTAATAATGACTGTCTTTACCTGTTCCAGATTCAGGTCTGTCTTCAGCTGCTGTAGCTGGAATAGTTGGTGCTGTGTTTGTTTTGCTGGTAGTAGCGGCTGTAATTGCTGGTGTGTTTTGTTGTCGCCACAAGAGATATAAACCAGCAGCACAGAATGTAAGTATTTTCTACAGCTGATGGTTTCAATACAGTGGATTCTTTAATTATGTAGGGTGTAACATAAATGTACACTAAATACTTTTTTGGTCCTTTATTTTTAACATCACAGAAGTAGATGTTCTCCAGTGATGCACTGTCAAAAAATAGCGTAACTCCCACATACAGGGTTCCCACACTTCTTGAAAGTACTTGAACATACTTGAATATCAGATGCGTGGATTCAAGTGCCTGGAAAGTACTTTAAAACAAACATAGGTCCTTAAAAGTGCTTGAAATAAATTTGAAAAACAATTTGTTTAGTAGAATGGGGCTATTTCAAAAATGTTCCTATATGTTCAGTCAAAGACTAAATGAAACAGCGTTAATGATTGGGGTGGGGATGGAGTAGCACGAGGAAAAAAATCGTTGTTGATGCGCACATTGCACAGCCCTGAATAAACCTATGGAGAAGCAGTGCATTTGTGACTGATAACTACTGCGTGTGACTATGAAAAAAGTATTTAAAAGCATCAGTGCAAATGACCCTATCAGCATATTTGTGCTTGCACTGAGGGGAGCTTCAAAGGTTTCTAACAAACTAACTAAATACGCTACAGTAGTGTTGAGTCCAAACCAGCTCCAGCATAAGGCTAAAAGCAGCCAAACATTATCAAAAAACATCATCACTGATCAGCCTATGCTATTCTAGTGCAAATTTATGCATGTTAAAAAAACACTCTTGTTACAAGTGAAGCTATCTACACTGTATGATGAATAAATCTCTTACCACACACTGCATGCTTTTGTGGCGCGTTACGGCTCTGACGCGGCAACCGGAGTAGATCGCGGCTTCGGCGTGTGTTTCGACCCCCCCGTACTGCACACGCGATACTGCTCTGAAGTGGCCACTCTAGTCGGTGCTTGTGTTTATATCCGCCGTGCTGCGGCTCGTTGAAGCGGCTCTCCTTGCTGCATCGCTAAAGTTAGGCTAATCCCCCACATCGTTCCTACCCACCCCCCAACAATTTGAATTTCTGTAGGCGGGGTTTAACTTAATGCTATTCCAATGGACTGTGTTGTGACATCATTGCATGCGGAAAACAAATGCTGTAGTCCAAAGGAGCCGTTCGTTGTAGTTCTTGAAGAGAGATTTTTTAAAAAGGAAATATCTCCCTTTGGAGAGGACTTTGAGATTTGTAACTTTGTGGACCATTTTATGCTCAAAGATACACACCAAACACTGACTAAAATTCAAAAAGTGAAAACACATAATAGCACCCCTTTAATCTGACTGAATTAATTCCAGTTTATGAATCTGAATGTAGTGTTTACATGAACGCTAAATAAAGTGATCGGCTTGATGTGCGCGTTTTGTAACAAGCTTCAAATTGGAATAGAATTTTTTTTATTTTTTTTTTTTTTTGAGCCACACACTGCACAAATATATTGATATATATATCCATTATTTGCACATAATAACCACTCTTCTACACTGTTTCTTTATTTTTAACAGCAGAATTAATATTTATCCATTTCTGGATAAATATTACATATAAACTGCTGTGTCGTGCTGCTTATATTAATCACGCAGTAAAAATGCCTCTCCCTGCGCCTATAACCTCGTCGTCTGTGAATGAGCTGCATTGATTACAATGGAAGATCGTAATGAACGAAGGAGAGAGACAGATTTATTGATTAAGGGAGTTTGCAAATGATATTAATTTAATACAACAGTTCACTAAACAAGAAGTCAATATTAAGTGACTTGCATTGTCTGAACACTATTGCCTGATTTCGTCAACAAAAATTATTTCAAACAAAGTAACAGCTGAGCTGCTGCGCATCTCCATTCAAACACAGCGTTGTTTCGTTTATGCATGAATGGGCATTTTTAAATGAATCTGTACTTCCTCTGTAGTACTTTTTTTTTTTTACTGATTTCATTTGATTAATGGAATTGGTAACTTATTCTTATTCTGCTTGTTTTTATTATGTTGTTTTAATTAGAAATAATAATAATAATAAAAAGCTTATAAATATAATTTTGACAAAAGATGACGTACTTTTATTAAAGTTGCCATTTTAAAAATGCCATTACAAAGGTAAAAACAAAATTTCCTGTAAATCACTTGAAGGAGTGAAATATCGTCTCATAATAGGAAGGCTAATATTGGATCAGAATTTGATTATTGATTAGAAGGTGCTCCTGAAATTTTTGACTGTGCTCCTGTGAGATTGTAATAATCTTGACTTCCTGTGCCCCTCTCATATTAACCTGAAAAGCAGACATGACCCTAGTCTAGTCTAGAGAATCATAGGACATGGTGTACCGTTGTGCTTCCTTATAAGGATGTGATGTTTGATCTTTCACTTCTCTATATTTACTATAGAAATGTTGGAGTCTTCTCTTAATAAAGTGCCTTTGAGTGAATTACACTTTTCTGTGTGTGGTTGTCTCAGTGGTCCAGGATCCTGACTCTGTGCTCCATCGCTCAACCAAAAACGAATCTCGGCAGTTAATCAAGTTAGATATTAAATTCTAACAGTTGGGGGCTCTAGTTAGGGAATTATTTCCTTAATCTCCCTGCGAACCTGGAACACTGTCCTGAGATCGAGTGGGAAAGACGCGCTGGGGATCAGGCAAGGGCCTATGATAAAGGGGGTAAGTGTTTTTTGATATTTCTTAAGGGAAATGCAGCGCTTGCCCCTTGTAGGTTCCTAATTTTAGGTAATCACTAGTCGTTAGTGGAACTTTGGTTCCATTGTTGTAACACTTCGGCTGGCAACGGTAGTTACGTGGTAACTATTAGCGTGGCGAGTGATTTGGATATACAGTACTGATCACACTGTATTTTTGGATCACAGCTGCGTAAATAATTTTGCTGGAAAAACAAAATAAGGACATTTTCAATAATCATATATTTGTCAAATTTTTGTGTCCAATTGTTATTGCATGTTGATATATTGTGACAAAAAGAAGGTGCTTTAGGGGCGACCCGAATGCGGTTTGGCGGGAGCTGAACGGTTTGGCGAAAGCCCAAAAGAAATAGGGAAGCACCCAAACAAAAGAAGGTGATTTAGCGGCGATCAGGACGTAAAGTCTTGTGTGAGCCGAAATATAGGACCATCACCCAAAGTCACAATACGATGCATGTACTACAATTGAGGTTGAGCAATAGAGTGCAGAAATTTACACTACATACTAACCGCTAATACTAACTCCTAAAAGTGGAAGATGGGGGGTTCAGTATCGAGACCGCTACCGGGGAAACGTCAGTTGATTTTATGTACAGAAATAATCAGGGATTTTATACCGAACCATATGTCAGTAATATGGCAGGATGGTCAGAAAAAAATTAAACGGCAAATTGAAATACCGTATCCACAAGAGGGTTCATTCACAGATGAGGGCATGCAGTTGGCTAAGAGTCTAGTCAAAGAGGGCTGGGGCGATCCTAATTGGGATTACAATTATATGACTAAGAGTTATGGTATTTGGAAAGATATGAAGCAAATTTGGGACCAGGGCCCAGAGAAAAAAACAAGTGGCTGCTTATGTGGTAAGACAAAACTGCCCCATAAGGGAAAAACCCCCACCCTACTGCATGCCTGAACCTGCCACACCGTCTGCGCCTAAATTTAAAATGACAGAGATGAGCACAGAAACCGCAAAATCTGCTAAAGTCAACAATAAAACGGAAGCATTCAATGAGAGATCCAACGGTGCAATGGTATAGCTAAGATCTGGTAACAGAATAACCGTTAAGCCTATAAAAATGGATATGGAAGCAATATGCAAAAGTTTGCCTTCTCCTCAGAACCCCAGAATTTGTGACTATTCTGCAAACACATACAAGATATGCTCACTTTGCTGGTGCAGATTACAGGGCGGTTCTGGCGAGAACGCTAGAAGAAGATGTTACTGAATCAATGTTGATTACTGAATGTCCAACATTATGCCATGAGAATGATAAAATATCAGGCACAGCTATGGCCAGTAGCCCTCATGAGTTTTTTTCTGGGAGAAGTCTGAAAATCATGACACCCTCTTTAAAGAACTAAGAGTTTTCCTAGATTGGGGAACAGACAAGATCTATCATTTGCTGCAAATACAAAGCAGAATCCTAAAGAATCAGCTTCTGATTTCTACCTACGGTTTAAAAAGGCCTGGGTAGAGGAGTCTAAACTCCCACTAAATGCTGAAATGCGGGCTTTGTTTATTAATACATTCTTGAACAACATGCAATGCAAACAAGCTCAACTAATCAGAATTACAACTACAAATTAATTTGACATGGACGTAGATGCTTTAGGGAAGCGAGTCAGGGAACTAGATTCCTCTGGAGGTTTTTAGGTTACAACTGAGGTTGCGATGTTTACAGGCCAGGAATTGAAAGGGATTCAACATGGTCAGGGAGCAGAAGTGAAACCACGATTGGTGCAACCAAAAAACACAAGAATAATTTGCTATTTATGTGGGCGACCCGGGCATATACAGCGCTTCTGTCGGTCAGAAGGTCAAAGGGAAAAAGGGTGGATAAAGAGGAAGTTTCAAATGAGACAGCCACAGCCACAACAGAGTAGAGACAGGCCACAGCAGGGCAGAGACAGGCCACAGCCACAGCAGAGAGGCTTACCACCAGCCCAAGGAACTGAGATTGCATGTCCTGGAAGTAAGAGCTCCTGGATGCAAACCATTTTTTCACAAATTCACAATCATTCCAGGAGCCCCACTAAATTTACTGGGAAGAGATATAATGCACAAATTGAATATGGATATTAAATTTACTGATAATCAGGTTGTTTTCTTTCCTATCAAGCTTACAGGCCTCAATGGATCTTTTGCATACATGGGAAGAACCCAGTGAGCCACAACCAGCTGAATCCAGGGCTGACATACCACCAGTGGTAGAGACTATGATTAATCCATCATTATGGTCACAGTATAAAGATGAAACAGGTTTTATTGACATGGAACCGTATAAAGCAAAACTTAAAACTAAGCAGCCAGTCTACATTAAACAATATCCTTTGTCCAAAGACAAGGAACTTGGTATTAAACCGCTGATTGACAATTTTGTCCAGCAGGGTGTCCTTGTGCCGACTCATTCGCCATACAACACACCCATTAACCCGGTGGTAAAAGCTGATGGAAAAACATGGCATCTGACTCAAGATTTGAGGGCCATAAACAAATTGATAATGCCATTAGCACCAATTGTGCCTGATGTTCCAATTGTTATCAATTCTATACCATGTACGCATAAGTATTTTACAATCATTGATTTGTGTGCAGCTTTCTTCTCTGTACCTGTGCATCCAGAAACTCAGCCAATCCTAGCATTTACTTTCCAAAATGCACAATATATGTGGACACGTCTTGCCCTGGGCTATGTGGACTCCCCCGCAGTCTTCTCGGCGGCTGTTCAAAGGACACTAGCCAAAATGACTGACCTGCCTTCCACAGTCTGTGTCCTCCAGTACGTGGGGCTGTGGCCTGTCTCTACTTTGTGGGTATGCTGTGGTGTCAGAAACTGGAGAAACAATAGAGGCTTATGCCTTAGACTATAATTCAGCGCAAGCTGCTGAATTGGTAGCGTTAATAAGAGCATGTAAGCTGATGGAAGGAAAACGGGTAACAATTTATACTGATTTAAAGTATGCATGGAGGGTGGTGCATCACTTTGCCAGAACATGGGAAGCTAGGGATTTCAAAACAGCAGATGGTAAACCAATAGCACATTCAAACCTAATAGGACAGTTAACTGAAGCAGTGCAGCTACCTGCCGAAGTGGCCATAGTAAAGGTGAAAGGTCACGCAGCGGGAGATAATGAACAAGCTGTAGGGAATAGAAAAGCAGATGAGGCTGCAAAGCAAGCGGCAAAGGCCCAGATTAAACCGCTATTTGATATGGGTAACAAAAGTCAGGTAAATATGGCTGTGCACATAACTAATGTACCTGAAATTGAAAATAAGATTCTGCAAAGTCAACCGACACAAACTGACTTAGAACATTGGAGTAAGCACGGATATCCTCCAGATAAAGATGGTATTGTGAGAGATGAAAAGGGAAGAATAGCACTCCCAAAGTTAGGATTGGTAGTCCTCATTAGGCATTACCACGGTTTGTCGCATACAAGCTGTGCAAAAGTAGTACAAGTAATAAATCGTTTGTACTGCATCGCAGATGTACATAAAACAGCCAAGCTTATTCTGGACTCGTGTCTTACGTGTGCGAAGGTAAATCCACACAGACCAATTAAACATGAAGCACTACTGCACCCAGAAGCACCTTTTCAGCATGTGCAGGTCAATTTTACGCATATGCCACCAATAGGTAATTTGAAGTACCTTCTGGTTATAGTAGACTGATTCTCAAAGTGGCCAGAAGCGTTCCCATGTGCAGGAGTGGACGCTAAGACCGTGGTTAAAATTCTAACCAAAGAGATAATTCCCAGATTTGGTATAGCTACTATGATTGAGAGTGACAATGGGACGCCATTCGCGTCCAAGGTAACGCAGTTTTTGGCCAAATCATTGTCCATTGATTGGCATTTCTCCATACCTTACCATCCGCAGTCATGTTTGAACGTGGAACGTTTAAACAAAACCATTAAGGGACGGCTGACAAAGGCTGTCCTGGAAATGGAAACGGGGGAAAAATGGGTAGATTTGCTACCTGCAGTGTTAACAGAAATAAGAATGACTCCATCTTCCACCACCAAACTCTCACCGTTTGAAATACTAATGGGTAGGCCTTTCCCGACCCCATGGGTCAAAGGCCGCACAGGCATTGCTTCTTTAGGGGACCTGGAGGTGATACAGAAGGACTATGTGACTTCCTTAATAGAGAAACTTAACTCTATATGTGCTAATGTTTCTTTGTGTCTTCCTCTCCCCTCAGAAAAGCCTACTCACCCTTTTGTTCCAGGCCAAAGTGTGCTGATCAAAAGCCTGAAGCCGACGAGGATAGGAGAGCTGAAGTACATCGGACCAGCCACTGTGATTGCAGTAACCGGGACGGGAGTTTTTATGAACTACCAGCCACAGTGGATACATGCCTCAAGAGTAAAGCATTACTCTACAGGAGAGCAGGAAAGCTCCAATTTAGAATAGAATCGTGAAAGGGGATTCACCTTACTACTTAACAGAGAGGAGGAAAAACACTGACTAAGCTGAGGAAGGAACTACCTCTTATAGTGAGGTTAGAAGATAGGTGGCCCATTGAGCCAAACAGTGCTAACTCCTTACATAACCCTGTATGCATTAAGGGCCAAACTGATGGATTACCCGCCACTAGAGAGTTTTACTCAGTGTTCAGTTGTCGAAGCTATTCTAGCATTTGACGAACTTATTGTTCAATTAACGAAAGAGATCTTAGAGCCCACAATTCAGAGGAATAATATTGCTTTGAACCAGGGAGAGCTTGAAGTATACAAAAAGGAAGTGGAATCCTGATGTCATTTCCATAGCATGTTACGATTATTGACTGAGTGGATGCTAGTCAAATGAACAGCGTGTTTTGAGATAGCAACAAAGGCTCTATCCTATTTTGGATTTCCCATAAAGTTTTGATGAACATGGTTAGGAGACCCTGGCATCCATTCAGATGGCCAGGTATGTGTGGCATAAGAGGAACAACATGTGTTATGGCCACAATTGCAGTAATTATTGTGACTGGAGTTTTGCTATGGGAAGTTGAGAAAGTTGGACAGAACGACACAACCTTTCATTGACGAGAATTGGCAGAATATAGACGCAGCCCGCCCGATACCAACCCATTGAGAATAACTTTGAGAGAAGGAAGAAATGAAAGTTTCTTATGTGATCCAATTTCTGCAAATGTAGGAATGAAACACAATCGACAGGAGATAAGAAATCTGTATGGAAACGATTTGTATTTTTGTGAAGGAGCATGCAGCTTGGCAGATGTAAAAGCATATCATGGTACTGGAGGAGAGGGTACAGATCCACGATTTCAAGTAAGCATGGTAGAAAGGGATCAGAAAGGTTTTATTTGGAGAGACGGGATGACACGACATATGTGGTTGTTAAATGTTACGATATACAACGTTCGGTTTGCTGATGCTGGGTTATATTATTGTGCATGGGCTAGAGAGAATAAGGATGTTTATCAGGAAATACAGTTTAATGTAATCCATGCAGAACCCGAATTGACAATACAAGAGGCAATGAAGGGACTTTTTCCGAATACAGTTGATTCGCCACGGGACGTTTCATCAACCAATATAGAATTTATTATGAATTCAGATATGAATGTTGGTATTAAGGAGGTTAGGGCAGCGAAAGCTAAGTGTGAGGGAAATTATGCATGTGCATTGGCACTACCGCAAAGAAGTGTTTTGAGGAACGAGGTAGAAGGAGAGTGTTGGATTTGTATGCAGTTACAGTCAGTGTGGAAAACACAACAAATAACCTCAGAAGTGTTACACCCGCTGCTGCAAAACAGACTAGAGAGAAACGAGATGTGCATAACATGCCTAACCGATATAACGGGTACAAGACAGTTGATCCATGGACAATTCCAGGGGAAAATATAGGATGGTCCTTAGCAGGATTCTTTACTGGAGTAGGGACAACAGTAGCCTTAAATAAGATCAATGGGTTAGCATGGCAGGTTTTGTCATTGGAGAATGATACCGCTCATGCATTAGGGCTAATCACGGACGAGCTAAAGAAAATGAGAGAAGCAGTTATCCAAAATAGATTGGTCCTTGATCTTATGACCTCTGAGAAAGGGGGAGTTTGTAAAATGTTGGGGGTATATTGTTGTTTCTATATTCCAGACAATTCAGATAACATCACGGACATCCTAACTCACATGAGGGAATCCATCCCGGAGCCAAGAAAGGATGACTCCTGGTTCAGCTGGCTGGACAGAATCTGGGGTGGATGGGGAACCTGGATTTTCACTACTGTCATACCGATCATTGTTTTAATGTTTATTATGTTATTGATTGCTCCATGCTTAATTCAGTGTATCGACAATTGGATTATGTGTACCATTGTTTTGATTACAGAGAGAGAAACTTACCAAGTTATGCTAATTGCTCGTCCACCGGCTCCAATTCCAATACCTGATCATGAATCAGATGAAGATGAGTACAGTAGCTATGCTTGTGTGTATCAGTTAGAGTCTGAAGGGTATATTTGGAATGCAGAAGACGAAGTCTAAATAAAGTATAACCAGAGTTTGATTTTTGCTTGCTATAATAGAGATGATTACATGTATTCCATTATGAATCATATTCATTTGTATCCTCATGTAGCAGTAATCCTAATGCTAAAAAAAAAACGGATATGATTGTTTTATTGTTTTATGCAAGGCACAGGAGTGTTTGCGTAAGACATTCTGTCTTAAGGTGGCCATTGTGAGATTGTAATAATCTTGACCTCCTGTGCCCCTCTCATACTAACCTGAAAAGCAGACAAGACCCAAGTCTAATCTAGAGAATCATAGGACATGGTGTACTGTTGTGCTTCCTTATAAGGATGTGATGTTTGATCTTTCACTTCTCTATATTTACCATATAAATGTTAGAGTCTTCTCTTAATAAAGTGCCTTTGAGTGAATTACACTTTTCTGTGTGGTTGTCTCAATGGTCCAGGATCCTGACTCTGTGCTCCATCGCTCAACCAAAAACGAATCTCGGCAGTTAATAAAGTTAGATATTAAATTCTAACAGCTCCCAATTTTTTATTTTTATTTTTATTTATTTATTTATTTATTTATTTTTTTTGATAGGTGCTTGATATAGTCCTGGATAGTCCTTGAATCTGGTGTTCATGAAAGAGTGGGAACCCTGCACATAAACTAAATAACAATTTTATATTACTGTGCTACAGAAGATGAGTTTGATGCAGTTTTAGACTGTTTTAAATATTGTGTAACTGATACATCAATTACTTTTACCATTTGTGTTTTCTTACAGGGCAATGATGTTAAAAATTCGTCACCAAATCCAAAAGACATCGCATTAAAGGAGGTGGGACATCCTTAAATCAGACTCAGGACGAGCCTAAAATTGATGTAACATTGTTTATCATTTTGATACTTTCATTGAAAGGTACACAAAAGAGAATTAGAAAATGATGGAGAGTAGTGGATCAGCTGAAACTCTCTTCAGAGTCACTGTGTTATGAGTCCAAGATTTCAATTTAAATTTTAGATTTTTGAAAGATTTTTAGATTTTAGATTTTTTAATGAATTAAAACAATGCACCACTAGCAATAGCAATATCACTAGCAATAGATCAGCGAGTTCTTGATATTTTTCAGTATATGCATTATCAACGCTACTAAACTGATGTAGACAGGAATAGTGAGCAAATACCTTTTTCTTATCCACATATTACTGCTAATCCGTTCTAACTTATTATTTGTCCTGCCTGTTTACATAGAACTCTAGAGCTAGAACTCTTCGGGACTTATTTACATGGGAAGAAACTCCCAGTCACCAAATTAAGCAAATTAATGTCCATTTACGATTCCGATTCGAGCTACATGCTTCAATGCAACAGTACTTTAAGAACGTTATTTTCTGTGGCCAAGAAAATATCATTTTTTAGAGTTGATATAAAAATTATACTGAATGTTCGCTGGACGAACAGATTAGTTGATGGAAATTTTATTCTGCTACAGTTACTACTAGCAGCTTATGTAAATAATTGTAATTAATCATAATTCATTGTAATTATTTATATACATTTCCCTCTTGACGTAATTTGCTACAACGTCCATTTGTTTGATGTGTGTTCAGTTTGTAGGTGAAGGGCTTCTTCCTGTCCTGCTCAGCATGAATCTCACAGTCTGACTTTCCTCCCACACAGAAAAGTTTTAGAGTCAAATAAAATTAATCCTAAAACTATATTCCTAAAAACTGTCAAATAAAAAATTAATTAAATGTAAAAAATGTAATGGTTGTGAAAGATTATTTGTCATTTTGGACAGTTGCATTTACATTGTGACTGTGCCCAAGATGCAATCATGCTTCCTGCTGTAAAGGTGTAAGCCAAATGTCCATACAATGAAACAATCCATACCCAGGATGGATCATGCTTCCTGCCTATTGTAAGGCCTCCAGTAGAAGGTCCTGACAGTATCTGTCTTTTGTTTGTTCGCCATTGTTTTCAAGTATAAGGTCTGGTTACACAGACAGCTGCACGACTTTCTTCAATAAACTTATTTCCCCTGAACTCTGGTTAAGCTTACTTCTTTTATGTATTAGAGAAATCTAATACATATGGCGAGCCACCCAAACCACTGCTCAGTCGAATGCAGCAAAATCTAACAGATGATTACAATGCTGTAACAGATGTGATGAATTACACAGAAAGAGAGAACTAAAATGTTTCTGAAAAAGTTTTTTTTTTTTTTTTTTTTTAATAAAAAGTCACAGGAAGCTTTGTTTCACTAAATGAAAATAGCTGTGGAATACAAGGCTGTAGAATTTAGTAGGGATGCTAGGAACATGTCCTTACAAATACCCAGTGACTACTAAATTGTCCCTAGCAATAATTTAGTGAGTCATTTATGCTGAAATGGCTCAGATTGATTCAAACGAATCACTAGCAAATAAATAAATAAATAAATAAATAATTCTTAAGTTTACACCTCAGAAGGATACATAGGATGAATATAGAGATGCAGTTACTGTTTAATAACAGAGCCAGATTTTTGTTCATACATTGGAAATTTGGCTAGCAGGAAACACAAATCAAGTAAGTTATATTTTCCTATATTCTATTTTGAGTACTCAATCAGTGCAAATATTTTTCGAAGAAAACATTTTTAAACCTGTTAAAAAAAAAAAAAAAAATGAGAACCATGACACCAAACAATACCTCTTTGCACAGATTTCCTTAATCAAGTGTCTCTAAGTGATTCCTGAGGTTTTTGAATCATACCGATTCACATGTTATGCCAGATGGCGTGGCTGATCTTGGAAAGATAAATTGTTACTAGATGGCGCTCAATTATAGTATACATACTGACTGCCGTGTAGACACTCTATATTCATGAGCTACTGGTCAGTCCAAAAGCCTTTCTTTACTGTAAGCTCTTAGACCCCCTCTTAAACATAACCATACAACAATAGGCTATTAATAAGTTAAAGAACCTTCATTTTAAAATGATGTTGAAGAATGCAAACTGTGTTTGGTGGGGCAGACTGACTTTGTTAGTGTTTTTGGATTTGGCTGTTCTGTCAACTGACTGACAATTTGCACTTGGCAGTGAGAACTGTTTATATGAAAGTGCTAAGATTTGCAGAAAGACAAAAAAAATAAAAAAATAAAAAACAATTGATATCTATACGTTTTTCTATTTGTTTATTGTATTATTTATTTATTTATTTATTTGTTGACAGTTTAATGTGTGTCCCTAATGCTGAAACACTGTTTATTATAAACTCAGTGCAAACGATTACAGCCCGAAGGGATGCTTCCAGATTACTTTCACTTTAACTAGTGTACCTCCAGTTAGAAGAACAGATCACTTAACCTTTCATTCATTTTGGGAAATGGGTGAAAATGAAGCTCATTAATTTGCTCTCAGTGCTCTTGTTTATACTCGTCCATGGTAAGACATTCATCTGTTAAATCTCTCTTCTGATAAACAGTTTTGCTCTCATTGCTTTACATTTGACAGAAATGCATTTATGTTTTCTTATTTATGTTTTAACAGTTATTAAATGGAAGAGAAATGTGTTCGTGTTCTTTGTTGAGGTTTTAGACAGTGGGTTTTAAATTACAATCTAGGAGCTGGAACACCAACGGTTTAAGGATTCCTGTGGTTTTAAGAATCACACCAATGAACGAAAAAGTGATAGTTAAAAAAAAAACAAAAAAAACTGCAAAACAGTGCATGAACAGATTCAAATATCTTGAATACAGTGTGTGAATCACAGAAAACGTCTGTGAGTAATTGAAAATATGTTATTTACGTGTGAAATTCAAACAAAGCTGGTGATATTCATCTATGGAATGCTAAGAACTCAAGTCACTGTAATCGGATCATTGAACAACAACACTCCAAAACATAGTAATTCTTTAGAATTAAATTTGAAATTTGTGGAAAAAAAAAAAAAAAAAGAAGTCAAAGAGGGGTATGTTTAGGACAGTTCGAGTTACTACAAATTCACTTCCTATCATTAGTCATTCAACTCTGTTCCCTTTGCAGTTTTACAATGCAGTTCACCATTTGTTTTTGTTTTCATTGTGGGCTGTTTCATAAAACAAGTTTACCAGAAAAGTCTTATTTCAGTTAGTCTGACTTATTGTCAGTTGATTTGTTTCCATAAAGCTAATTTACCAGTCACTCTGGCAATTTATGCTGGGAAATTAACCTGGTCCTGGTCAGGCTAAGTAAGTCAGGCTAAGTTAAGCTAACAGTGACTATAGGAACACACTGATACTATTTACCACTGACTTTCTCTCACATACAATTATTTGACTTCATTATCAGTCCAAAAATAAAAGTATACAGAAAATGCAACTTAAATAATAAATCAAATAAATAAAAATATAGACTACAACTAGCTGTATTTAATGTATTGTTCCCAAGATTTAATGGCATTGTTCTATGATATATGAAAACATTTTAACATGTTTCCTATTTATCAGTCAATCTCTAGTAATATTGTCTCTGTCATTACAGTTCCAGGTCTGTCTTCAGTTAGTATGGAAGAAATGATGGTGGGCGCTGTCGCTGGTGTTATTGCTGTTTAAGCTATTATTTGGGTGACTGTTATGCTGGTGACTGAAGGTATAACTGCTTGTGTGATTTACTGCTGCCAGGTCACATGTGCACGAGGACAGAATGGCAAGTATTACAGCTGATTTAAACCCTTTCACATGTGTGTTTAAAATATTCTAGCTGAGCCCACAGGGTGCGTTTTTTTAGGCGACCGTTATTTAGAATGTATAGTCTTAACGTTTCCATGGCGACGCGTTGTGTTTGTCACGTGACACAATGTAGCCACAATAGCGCTGTATGATACATGTATCACTTTTATATCGTTTTTCCCTTTTTATTATTAATATTCACAAACATGCTCACTGTATTATGAAATATCTGATATTCCGATTCTGAAATATGTGCAAGTACATGTATTTGGAGGTTTAAACACTTTTATAATGAGCGTGTCAGTTGATCTATGCCGAGTGATGGGCGCCGCCATGTTAGTTCGTGCTAAATCCGAGCTGTGGGATTTACAAAACGCAAATTCATCCTCTCCTCCCGAAAAACATTAAAGTAAGTCTCTGGTGAGCTTGGAGAAGAGCAGAGTAAACTTTATAGTTACCTACACGATGTGTACCTATATGATATCAATAAAACATGTCGCCAGATAACATTTGTAAGAATCATTATTGCCGCTTCCATAGACATCGGCGTGTATTTTGCTAATTAATAAATGCATCATTTTATAAGGACTTATGTGTATTTAAATGTCTGGAACCTAAAATAAACATTATATGGTTAAAAACACGGAATAGTTGCGATTAAATGACAAGCGCTCAGCGCCAACCAAAGCAGATTTGAATTCAGCAGTTGATCACGTGACGCGCTGAACGTTCCAATCACACCGGTGTGATCGTACGCTTCAGGGACCAGCCAAGAATGATCACACTGGTGTGATAGTACGCGTGAAAGGGTTAATAAAGAAATATGAGATTTAATTTGCAACTTTGCAAAAAGATGCACAATAGAAGACTGAAATATGTATTTTTGTTCTGCAACCATATTACTGTGTGTTTAATTGAGTTTGCTATTATTGTTCAAACAAAATAAACATATATGACCACTAAATATGTCAGCAAACGCGCTGATCTGTAAGTTAGTAAAATGATTGTGTAGGTGTGTTTGTAGTTCTTAATAAATGAATTTTACGCATTTTAGATGAAAAGACGAAGGTGGATTTTCAACGTACAGTTTTAGAAAACATCTAAATTCTTACTGAAAAGGTTGTGATTGTTTTATTTCACTATATAAATTTGGCGTAGACGTCACAGTTATACATCACTTGCAGCTGCATGCGCACAGTGGTTGCAGAAAAACACTAGGCTCCTTTGAGATGAGCAAATTTTGCGCAGAATCGATCACCGGCGATCAGCGCAAGATGCATGCTGGTCAGAAATGTGTCCTAGTTATGCCCGCCTTGCATTTTTGAGGCGGCTGTGTCGGATTGCGCAGTCGGGCGCAGTAGCTCTTCACCGACTGTGCTGACCAAAAGCACGATGGGAAACGCCTGGATGACGACACAGCTTAAAGCTCATTGGTTCAGACAACCGTGATGTTGCCGTTCTTTTCTAAAATGTTTTATTTTTAATCTAATATCATGTGGTTATGTGTTTAAATTATGCATGAATATTCCCAAACACTGTGCCAGTCTCTGCGTGAGATATGTGATTGTTGTCATATTTCTATAGAAATCTAAAATACACGTTTGTGCCCACTATCTAACATCAATTTCGTTGAATAACAGTGCTTATCGCTGGGTAACAAGCCCTTGTAATGTGCATAGAACATTTTGAAAATGACATCTTATCAATATAATCTATAATCTTTTTAAATCGAACTCTTTTGTACCGTATCCTTGTAATTCTCTATAGCTGTAAAGGCTATCTCTCCCAGGTTTTCTGCAACCATGATGCGTGCGCATCCCGAATGTTTACAAACATATAATTGGTCTATAGCATTCAGACATGTTGTATTACTGCTATACAGAAGATGGCAGCCTGACTCATTTTGTGTAACTCAAAACATGTTTTCTTTCAGGAGAATTACGTCAAAGACTCGCCTTCTATCAGAATGGCACTTCAGTGATGACCTGCTAATCTGACGTCCTGTAATTGCACAAAGATACTGAGACATTTTAACGTTATTATTATTTCGAGACTCTTATTAAAAGGGCAAGTGAAAAGGAGGACAGAAGATAAATAGTGTTTTTATGATACCAAGATATCAGTGGTTGGTACCAGTAAATACTCACAGGGCACGAGCACAAATATGCAAATGTGCATTTGAAGGCAACTGTCAATCAAACAACATTCAAGTACTTCAGGTTTTGGTACTGGTATTGTTGCTTTACTGTTAATGGCTGGTATTGTTTTGTTGCTCATATCCCATTTAACATATTTTTTGTTAGTTAGTTGCTTGACAGTGGACAATGTTTGGCTGTATGTGTATGAGGTGGAGAAGGGTATATATGAATCAGGATATGGTTTGTATGACGTTCATTAAGTTTCACAAGATCTCACATAGCCAGACCTTCAGACTGACGGCGGAAGCCAACATTTAGCCAGCGTTCCATGGGTGTGATGTCTGAGGCTGAGGCTACACAAGATAAGACTTGTTTTAGTTCGTCTGATGAGTGAATGTTTAAATCAATGATGTTCTTCTGCTGTTGCTTGCTTGTGCTACATTATGAATCTGGACAGATTTCTCTACTTACAATCTTCATGATCTGTTAACAAAAACAAACAAACAAACAAACAAAAACATTTTCACAGCACTTGCCTGTTGTGTTCGTTTCAAACTAACATGGATCACTTCTACAGTGATTGTTGTGTGCAAAAAAATACAATATGAAACATTTTCTATGTATTCTGTAATAATCGTCCAGCACCCATCAGTTCAGCATATTAATTTGCCTATTTGAATCTGTGTGCCTTATTTCTCTACTATATTAAGTGTTGCACATGTGTAAAAGTTATATAAGCACTCGTCACAGGAGATTACATTTGAAAAAATACTCTTTAAAAAATAAATAAATAAATGTCTGGGGTTTAAATTGCAACTTTCTGGGTATTATTGCAAATATGGTCCTGTTTTTCTCTCTGTGTGTGTGTGTGTGTGTGTGTGTGTAACACGCTAAACAGCTTTATCCCACATTTTTCCAGCTGTTATGTTCTCCAGGGGTTAGCCGTAACAGAAAAAGTGAAAGGTGTCTTAACACCACAGAGATGGCAAATAAACGAAAACAGTACAATACATAATATCATATTTATTATTATTAATAATAATAAACAATATCTGTTGTTAATATTGGTTAAATGGGAGGGGGAAATCCTGACCATACCCAGCTAGGAAAAAAAAAAAAAAGTGGATTCAAAATTCAGGTATGACTCACAGAAATAGATATATTTAACTATTTTCACATTTTTTATGTGTTAAAAATAGAAAACGATCATTTTACATTTTTAAAAAATGTAATAATAATAATAATAATAATAATAATAACAATACTACTACTACTACTACTAATAAAATTCTACAATAATATGGTTATTTTTGTATTTATGATTAAATAAATGCAGACTTGATGATCATAAGTAACTTCTTTCAAAAACATTAAAAATTGTAATGTGTCCAAACTTTTAACTGGTACTACTATATAAGTAAAAATATACAAATATACAAATGTTGTATAAATAAAAATGTTAGCAATTATATTTGCTCTTTCGACTGGTAAACAAGTGCACAGAGTGCCAGATGTGAAATTGTTTTTTGAATACTAGATGGCGCTCTTTGTAGCAGTAGCAAACTTTCTATTTAATTAACTCCCGCTGTTAGATTTAACTACATGTGGAATGCCTATTTTAACATCCACAACTGTTCAATATAACAGATGTTCCACCAATAACAGATTTTTGAATTTTGTATTCATTCATTCATTCATTTATTAATTTACGATTTCAGAATCAGAAAGAGCTTTATTGGCAAGTGTGCTTACAAACACAAGGAATTTGTTTTGGTGACAGAAGCTTCCAGTGCACCAACAGGATCGCAAGTGACAAGACACAGATAGGTAATATGGTTTTAATAAAATATTAAAATATGATGTGCTATAGGTATCAAGACAAGTGATTATAATGGGAAATACACATAATTACAAGAATTAATGTGTGAAACACTGCTAAATATTTTATACAATGATTTATTTGCTGACTTGCTGGAGCTTTGAGTTCATGTTTCCCTTCGCTCTGTTTTTTTTTTTTTTTTTTAGAACTGGTGTCATTTATATTAGATTTATAATTAGATCTGATCGAGTAAAATATTTGATTAGACATTTCTAACATTTCATCCAGGGGTGTTTCTAGGATTTTAAAACACCCGGGGCTGGTGCCAAAACATCAGGGGCTAGTGGTAGTGGGTGGGAGCTCACATCATGCTCACATAAGATTTTGTTAGACACAAGTGGTTGAACCTGGATCCTTCTAGGTGGGTCCGGAGGCATTAAACCGGGGGTTAAAGACCTTGTCACGCTATTAACAATGGTAAATAGTAATCACTGCAAATAGCAAATATATCAAAGTATTATAACAAAATTAAAACATGACAAAAATATGTTAGACAAATAAAAATAATACATTTGAAAATGTATTTATAACTGTAACAAATATATAGTTGCATGCAAAAATAGGGCCCTATATTTTTTTCCCCCAAATTCCGTTTTACTTTATTTTTTTCAAATTCTGTTTTGTGTTTTCATTTTTCTGGTCTTCTTTTTAATGGGTAAATTTAATTTTATTAATCAAAATATAATTAATCATGTGTAATTAATTAAAACCATGAATCTTATACAATTTACCATCAATTTATCAAAAGTGTTTGGGACCCTATGAAATGTTTTATTTTTTCTCACTTTACGTTTTATTGTTACCAAATATGTTTTAGCATGTCTGTTTATTTGAATGCATAAAAACAGCTTTTATTTATTTTTACAATAGCCTTATGGAATTCTGTGTTGTGTATTTTTCTGGTTATCAGATGAAGGTATAAAATATTGATTTAATTGATCTTTTAATGAAAATTATATTTTACTTTTGGCAAACAAAGGGAATTTACTATAAAATGTAAATAAAGAAAGAAATATTACGTAAAAAATGTATACATTTTTATTAATTAATAGTAGTAGTAGTAGTAGGCACGTACATTATACTGAATGATGAATAAAGTTAAACCGAACTTTTATTTTGACGGGTTGCCGACTTGCCGTGAATACCTTTACATTTCTGTGTATATGTTTGATTCTTGTTTTACTCAAATGAAACAGTGAAACGCTCATGAAGTGACTAATGTATTTATGCCCTCATTTAGTGAAACGGCAGACGCTGTAATCACTGCGCGTGTGAGTATTACATGTGTAGAAAACGAAACCGCGCATCCGCGCCGTTCATTCATAAAAAGACACGCAGAACATGCAGGATTCATATTTAAATATTCTTTTGCGCCATAAATAATATTTACAGATACTAGTCCATATCGCGACTTGATTTAAGTTGAATGACCAACTTTTGATTAATTGATTCAAACTTTGACAAATTCCGTGGAAATCGTAGGGCTATACAAAAAAAAAAAAAAAAAAAAAAAAAAAAAAAAAAAACATTCGGGGCTGGAGTAAAAACTTTCGGGGCTCCAGCCCCGAATGATCAGCCCTAGCGACGCCCCTGATTTCATCCAATTCTAGGAACGTGGATATTTTGTTGTTAGCACGTTTTGTACACACACTACATACTATCATGTTACTAATTCAGTGAATCATCCACTGACTATTGTGGATTGTAATGCATATATTTGTTAATGCAACGACCAGAGAGCGGGCACGCAGATTCTGTGTGATGCTGCGAAGCGGGCGGGAAAACACGGAGCGGATTAGCGGAATCAGTGGATCTTTAGCGGATCTACGGCTTACGTTTTGAGCTGGGGTGGGTTGGTGAGAGGGACACCTCAGCCGATTATTAAAATGTTCTTATAACTTACCAGTCAGATTCCACCAGCACAAAAACACCAGTGTCTGACCTAATAGAACTATCCGTCAACTACCCTCAAAAGTGTTTGACCCTCCGAGTTCACACAATGCATTTGCATATGATACAATGTTATAGTTCAAATGGCTGGTATTAAGAATTTAGCTGTTCTTAAAGGGTAAAAATATTCTATACATTTATCATTTAACATACTTTCAGGTAGTTGCCTGACTTTGTGAAATGGCAAAAAATGGAAGGATAGTATGAGAATTGTGTATAAACTACATTTCATGCTAAAATAGAGCTATAACTGTAGTGATTTCAAAATTGTTGTTTATATTTATTCAGTTCTCAATTTTAGTGAATGGAAACACCAAAATACAAAGTTAAAACTGTGTACGATCTTACATTGCCAGTTTTACTGAAATTCTTCTTCTGAGTCAAACTGAAGGCTGTTGTAGCCTGCTTTTTTTTAGATATGTGGTTTGACCTCCAATGAGGGCTCCTGAGAAGCATAAGGTAATGAGACCCAGACCCTGAGGCCAGGGTCTACATAATTAAGGGTGTGTTCACACTTGTCATGTCTCAACACCAGAGACATGCCAAAAAAAAAAAACCCAAAAACTTTATTTTCTTGAAACATTAATATCTTCAGGGGCATACAAGGCTAAAACAACAAACAAAAAAACGAAAATAAAGAAAACAAAATTTCAGGTTAACTAATACAGGTCTAATCCCCTAAATTCCTTAATTTGTCAAAGTGTATTTACAAGAACATTTACGAATGCCTTTACAAAGTCTCATGGCAAAAGCAAATCAGAATCCAAATTCATAGTTAAACAGGCAAATGATTAGATAAACAGGAAAGTCAGAAGTTGGGCTTACAATAATAATAATAATAATAATAAAAAAACTCACAGTTTCACTACATTTAAGATCTCTCTAGTATGACACTTTCACAATCAAATGATGATGAAACAGAAAATGGCAGGGAAAACCACAAACAGAATGAAAACAAAACACAATGGCATGAGGGCAGAGGATGAGTGTTTGGGCGGTCCTTGTGTCAGGGTATGGTGTTTAGCAAGACCAATCACAGCCTCCAAGTGGTTAATGGAGGTCACATCCATCTGAACACAGACATGTCTATACACATAGACAGAGAGATCAAATACACACAAGAGCAGTTCATATAAACACACATAATATCTCAGGGTCATTACCCAACTTGTGATAAAAGCCAACACAATCTGAAAATTGTACAATAAACCAATAACCTTAAATTGTTAAGGAAACATGACTAAACGTACATGAGGCACTGATACACAAGAAAACCCATTTAATTCCTAGGATTTTGTTTAAATATTTCTCTACAACATTTAAATCATCTTAAGGCTTTTGGTCTTAATAAAATAAAAAACAAATAAAAAAAAAAAAACTATTTCTAGAAAACTTCATGTTTGGCTCCTCAACGGGAACCATCTATGAGACGCCTCTACACCCTTAAATCGTCTGTATTTTCTGAGTCGTATACAGTCCAGGATGAAGTCCCGTCCTCATGTGACATGTCATCTATTCTAACCTTTTTACAAGAGCTGTTGGATGTTGCACCCCTTCCTTGCTCAAAGTATATGTGGCAGCCATCATGGTGAATCACATTCTCGAGGTTGACCAGTCAGTCAAAAATGGCGTTGTTATTAAAATCCGGAGGGGAGCTTGAGGACTGAATACACCTTTGTCCTCATACTGTGATAAACTGGGACTTATCCACGGCCCTCAGAACCCTTCCAGGTCCCCCCTCTGAGCTGCTCCTTCTGGCCAACTTATGTCCCGTCAGTTATAAGTGACCTCCTTTTGGCTTTATCGTCGGTTAAGCGAATGGGTGATCTGTAAACACTCTCAGTCAGTGCTTCCTGCCTTGAGTTTTGGCCTAATGACTGTAAAGCCGTCCTCAAACCAAGAGTCATCACTCTTCTAACTCTTCCTAATTCAGAGGATGAGCAGAGTCCTAATTTACTCTGCCTGGTCTGGGCCCTAAGAGTTTGCGTAGAGTGCTCTAGCCAATTTTGGCAATCGGAGCAGCTCTTTGAATGCTTCAGATGCCACTCTAAAGGGCAGAGACTATCCCGCTGGATAGTAGATGCTGTAGTCCTGGCTTACGCCTCAGTGAATTTACAGTGTTTGTTGAAGTGGGGGCCCACTCCACCAGGGGAAGGGCCTCCTCCTGGGTGATAAAACGTCTTAGGGTGCGTTTAGTTCATTTGGTTTATTGGTCCGGACCAAAAAGAAAAATGATACATCTGGTCCTGGTCCATTTAGTATTCACACTGGCATTTTTGACAGTGAATCTAAAGATACTGAACCTAAAGGCATAATGATACATTCACAACCTGATTGGTCCGGTTGAATGACGTATATTTTGTGACGGAACTCACCGAACACTCCGACATGAACAAATCAGGTTTCAGTATTTAGAGCAAACAGAAGTTTATCCATATGCATAGCTTATTCAGGAAACAGAGGTTACAGAATTTGTTCAACTTCATGCAACAGGGCACAGGTGTCCATGTATATTTCCGAGTTGAGAAAACTGCACAGGCATGTGAAGTACATCATGGATCGAGAAAATGCAGCACTTTTCTGTGCTAATAAATTTTGATTTATGCCAATTAACTTCTTTAGACCTGCAAAATGGAAAAACTATGTATTAGTGTTCACAATATATTGAGGTGCAAACAGGTTAAAACATGCTTAAACTATCCTTTTGATCTGCTCCCGACCACATGCTCACTGACCGCCTGTTGCACATTAAACACAAAACTTCAATCAGCAAGCTTCAATCAGACTAACTGACTGCAACACATCTTCTTGCAACAGTCATTGGTGGTCTTACCATTTTCATGTTTTTGGTTCTGTCTTCCTCCTGTGTCTGAACTGCATTAAAAATAATACAGGTGAGTTATAAACAACAGAGCTTGCATTCCTATGAATTCTGATTCAAATGCATTATTATAAAGACAGATAGTCAGAAGAGATCAGGTAAGTAAATAACCACACACATCAGTGCCTTACATGTGTGACAGAGTTTGCTTATGTGCAAATGCTGAGTTTGGTTGCTGATGGGATTGTTGAGCACACAGCTGTAGGAGTTTTTTTTTTTTTTTTTTTTTCCTTCAGTGATTCTGTTGGTCATCTCAGACTAAGAAAATAAGCACTGGACAAATTATCTTTTTAATCACCGTAGACAGAAACACTAAATGTTTTTGATGACAGTTTAGATCCACTAATCCATAGTTAACAGAGTCCAGCATGTTCAGTTGTGATGTTTGTGGTGGTCATTCCGTAATCATCATATGTGTAGAAGATTCAGTTCTCAATGCTGATTTTTGCTATGAGAGACTTTTCTCTCATAGCTAAAGTAAAACCTATGCATCATCCCACAGAACCTGTTTTTATTCACCTTCTGATTCAAACTGAAACCTTGCAATCCATCTTATCAACTGCTGTCAAGGTGGTATTGCACAACTTCAAGAATCACATCAGATGTGGTATAGGGTGAACTCGTAACACTAGGCCTTGAACTTTCCTGGGAGAAAGTTTGATCAATTTTGCTAAAAGTAGAGCAGGGGTGGCGAACGTCGGTCCTGGAGAGACACAGCCCTGCAGAGTTTTCCTTTAAACCTAATCAAAACACAGCAGAACAAGCTAAAACAGTGGACAGTTGACTGAAAAGATTGACAGGCTGTGAGGTTTTACCTTCAAACGGGCCCACTGTAACAGCTCATCCATGCATGTTGGTGCATGCCACCATTTGGAGAAATGTAGTGAAATTGCCCACATAGCTCTGTATGGCCATATGCCAACCATCTGTCTTCTTTCTATGCTTCCTATCTAGATGCTAGAGTGAAAAGGACGGGAAAGCTCAAGCAAACCATTGCTTTCCCCTTTCTGTAGTTGGATGTCAATGCATTGAGGTATCCTGGGCTGTGAAGCACAGAAAAGTTGTTAAAGTAGTTTGCTACTAACTTCTGGAAACTTGATGGTGTGTGGAAAACGTTCAGTGCAAATAAAATTAGCTTTTCCAATAGGCATTTCCAAGGTCCAGCCAAACTACATGGGGATCTGATTATTGTATATCAACTTTCACATTATTCAGGTTGTACTTGGTTTCAACTGGGGTTCAACTTTATTACAAGCGAAATCGGGATGCGAGTTTGTATGGTGTGCATTAATTTGTTCAAGATCATCCATGAGACTCATGTTTGTCTGATGAGTGAATGTGTCAATCAGTGATGTTCTTCTGCTGTTTGTTTGCATGTATTACATTAACAGACTGCAGCTGGACCATCAGTCTGGGTCTCTGACCATAACAAACATCATAATCAGTAAAAACATACTTGAAATCAAATTTAGAATAATCACTTTTAAAGTAAGGAGCCCAGATCTTAAGCCTCCTCTTAAAACCATGCAAATATAGCGTTGGAGGATTCACATGCACATCCTGATAGGTCGCATGTGTTGGCAGAACACCAACAAACTAACAGTCCGTTTACTGTTGAGCTCACAGTGCTGATGCTGTTTAACTGCTATTCTTCAAAAACACACCAGATGGCGCCAATTATCGGTTCAATCAATATCATACAACGTGCAGATGTGTAAATCTGTAAGAATTAAACTTTTGACAAACAATTAGCTGTTTAACTCAGCAATATGAACCCAATGTCTAAAAGCATTTATTTAATGTACTTATATCAAATGGTAGAGGTGATTCCAGGTTATGATACTAGGAGATGCTCTAGTATTGTTTACATATAGCTTGTGTACACTTCAGATGCATTATTTTCACTTGCTGAATGATAAGCAGGTGAAAAAAAAATTCCACAGACTTGCATTGATGGAGGGACCTGAGCCTTATCTAAAAAACAGAATCTCATAAAGATTGCTTTTTTGACTGGTAAACAAGCACACAGAGCACCCTGTTGTTTCAAATGTTATACAAAATAGAGCAAGTTGTTGAAAACAGTTTTAATTGAGCTTTGAAATATTTGTTTTATGAACCAATTCCATCTGTCACAGAACAGATCACAGATCGCAGAACAGATGATTTGAGGCCTTTTTGTCAAACATCAGCATTGATGAGTTCAGTATTATGTAGCAAAGTAGTTTCTATGTAGAGCAAAGGTCGATGGTTTCATGTGAGCAAGAATGAAAAAAAAAAAAAAAAAAACTTCAACCACATGCAAATGACAGGCAGTTTTCACACCTCAGATGCACTCACAAACAGACATCAAACACAAACGTCCAGCAGCAAGCACATTCTCATGCACAAGCTGTTTGTTTATCAGCAGATTAAACCGCATTTTCTGTAGAGATGTAAATAAACGATACCACAGTGGGGTTTCCATTCCTTTTGATGAGTAGTTTGCATCTCTGTTTTGCACTTTTAAATTTAAGAGTAAAACATGAAAATGTTGCAATGGGTTGTAAGAGTTACATAATGGCCCTTGTAAAGTCTTGTGAAGTTTTAGGAGACCATTTCATTAATGCATTGCTGGTTGTCATTCTTTAAACCCCTTTAGAATGATTCTGCTATATGTGCTCTGTGATTTCCTGATGCAACATGTGGTGACGTTCACAATCTCAAAACTCAACCGTAGACTCAGGAGGATGTTACGGAAGGTTTTTAGTGAAAATGATCACATGATCTGGGTCTTGTACTAAGAAAAACATTGGCGTTTGATCATCATCTCATCACGATTGGTGCATAATCCACATGGTTGTCCTCTTTAACATTCTGTAAAAAAATGCATAACACAAGATAAATGTGATATAATGTTATAACATAGTTTTTGTTTATTATTATTTTTTAAAAAACATAAGGCTTTTATAAACATTTATAATCATTATATTTTGGAAGCCCATCAATATTTTCCGACATTTTGAGTGTGTAACCCAGGTTACTATCCTGTTGAAGTCCTGTTGAAGCTGAAAAAAGGGAAAAAGTATTAATTGCATTCTCAAATTTTCACAGTTATTATTTTTAATTATTATTTGTGAAGTTATGAGTGTTTTTTTTTTTTTTTTTTGTGAAAAAAGAAACAAAAACAAGAGCAAGCATAAAGAAAAAAATAAAATTCATTTAGAATACTTATCCCGTTGAAAAAGTACATAATTGGTCCAATTAGACGAATAGAAAGTTAGCCTCACCCAAAATGGGCGGTGTCAGGAGAGACAGGGAGAAATTGTTCCTTCGTCAGAGGAAAAAGACGGCTTGTGAATCTGCTCTTGATGCAATGATTAGGTGATCGTGAAAAAGAAGAAGAAAAAAAAAACAATGTTAAACAAGTGTAAACAACAGCTGTATCAGAGAAACTTAGAGATTTCGAGATAGAAGTGCGGATTGAACGTCATCAATCAGAGATAACGAGTGGATGTTAGCGTGAATGCTACAAAAGTGGAAAAATACACATCTTAAAGCCTTTCTCAAGTTTTTCTAAGTGAAAATCGAATTCTCTTGGTAAGTGAACTAAATAAATCTTCATTTACTGACACTTTTCTGTGAAAATGTTGGGTAAATTGTGTTCAAACAGTAAATGATACAGTACTATATGCATGTTGAATGTTATATGCATATATAAGTTATTCTTCTGCTCGAAATGGGAAGAATATTATGTGAATGTGCTAAATAACTAATGTTTCAAGGTTGGAAGCTACTTTGGAAGAGTTTATGAGTGTTATTTTTATTGTTACGTCGTGTTTTTGAGTTATGAGCTAATTGCTAATCGTGATGCACGTGATACGGGCAGATAAGGCCTAAATGCGTCACTTTAAGATGTTGTTCGTGCACTTTCACAGATTCAATGTGTTTGTGTTCGATAAAGATGGAGTTTAATATGTTGAAAGTTGCTTTATTTACAAACCTGTTGTTGTAATGATGTGTATTTCATAAAGAAGTGTTTAATTGCATTTTTGGCCTTGTCTTTTGCAAGGTTGGGTCTTTTTTGTTTTTTCTTTTTCTTTCTATTTTTCTTTTTTTTTTTTTTTTTTTTTCCCTTCAGTCTTTTCTTTCTTTCATCACCCCGGTTGGATGCTTCTGACTTTCTTCTGGACGCTGGATGTCTTCTGAGGATTTTGTACTTGAACTGTTCCTGTTCCACATTGAAAGATCTTATTGCGTGGAGGAGCTGGCGAGCCATGCCCATATAAGGACTGAGCTTTGAGGATCAAGTAATCAACAGGGTGGTAGGACTGTACACATTATTTTCCTCTCTTGACTGAACTCTTTTGCTCGGAATTGAGTCATTTCCGGAAGAAGGATCTCGAGAAAGCAATATTAAACTGGGACTGAAACTGACTGAAATTTCAATTTTTATTGGAATTGTTATTCTAAACAGTTTGTTGTGATTTCTATTTCCTGACATTTATATTGTGTTGAATTTTATTTTATTTTATTTTATTTTATTTATTTAGTTTTTCCATCCATTTCTATTCTGTGGTGGTTTGCAAACAAAGAAAAGGGTATTTCAAATAATTCTTAATTGAAAATCTCATTCATATCAAATACAAAACTATTTCTACAATAAACAAATCGATTGAGCAACAAATTAAATAAATAGGAAAAGGGCAAACATATACGTACATTTTTATTAGGTTGAACCTAAGTAGGTCAAAGGAGGAAAAAAAAAAAATTAAATACACTCTCTAAGAATAGCAAAAGGGCTAAATAGGATCAAAACCACAAGAAAACAGTGTAAATCTGAATCCTTAGGATAAGGTTTACTATTTTTTTTTTTATTATTTATTATTTTCTTTTTGCTTGTTTGGTTGTGACACTGTTTAAGAAATTTTTTGCTGCTTCACAATACAATTTTACTTATTTGTAACGCATCCAGTGCTGTTGTGTTTCCCTTCTTCCTTGTTGTTGAGCCTGTCTCTTGAGCGAGTTTAGTCTTCTGTTAATAATAATAATAATAATAATAATATTTTTTATTTATATAGTGCCTTTCCAGAGCTCAAGGACACTTTACAATGAATGTAACAAAGAAATAGTACGGACAAAACATTGAAAGAAACAGTAGTCAAGTAGAGAAACATTAGGTAAACAAATATACAAGAAGTCAAATATAACAAACTGGAAATACAAAACAAGACCTAAGAGACAAACATGCAGAGTACAGGTTGATCAAGCAGAGCAGTCAGTTTATCAAATCAGAGGTGTAACATTCAGAAAACAAGTGAGATTTGAGTAAAGATTTAAATTCTGAGATATTAGTGACAGAACAGAGTGAGCGTGGTAGAGAGTTCCAAAGTTTGGGTGCAATAACACTAAATGATCTGCCCCCCATTGAAGAGAGGCGGTACCGAGGGACAGCAAGAAGGCCAGAGTCGGAGGAACGTAGTGATCGAGTAGGGATGTAGGGGACAAGCATATTGCAAAGATAGGAGGGAGCTAGGCCATTTAAGGATTTAAAAACAAGGAGGAGAATTTTGAATTTTATACGGTATGCAACTGGGAGCCAATGGAGGTCATACAAGATTGGGGTTATATGAGCAGAACGTTTGGTATGAGTGAGTATTCGAGCCGCAGAGTTTTGAATATATTGTAATCTGGAGATGGAGCTGGCAGGCAGACCAATGAAAAGGGCATTACAGAAATCAATGCGTGAAGAGACAAATGCATGGATGACAGTTTCAGCGTCTTTGGTGCTGATGAAGGGACGCAGTTGGGCAATACGGCGTAAATGGAAGAATGCAGATTTAGTGACAGATTTAATGTGAGACTGAAAGGAAAGTGTGGAGTCAAGGATTACACCTAAATTTTTGACAGAAGTAGATGTTTTGATGTGAGAGCCAGCAATCTCACAGGTGAAACTGGTAGAGATGTTGCTGGTAAGTGCTGGGGTTCCAATGAAAATTATCTCAGTTTTGTCCATATTGAGTTTCAGAAAATTTAAGTTAAGCCAATCTTTAATGTCCTTCACACAAGCAGAGATTTTGTCAATTTGGGCGGATAGAGTAGGTGTACAGATAGAATAAAGTTGAATGTCGTCTGCATAAAAGTGATAATTTAGACCATGACGTTGTAAAATCAGACCAAGTGGGATTATGTAAATCGTGAATAATAGTGGGCCTAGAACAGATCCCTGGGGAACACCTCGCTTCAGGGGGACAGTGGGTGATCGAAAATCCTTAACAGAGATGTAGAATTGTCTACCTGAGAGATAGGAAGAAAACCAAGAGAGAGCAGTACCAGAAATACCCAGATCAGAGAGGCGAGAAATAAGTAAATCATGGGAGACAGTGTCGAAGGCAGAACTGAGATCAAGTAGCAGTAATATAGACAAGGAGCCAGAATCACTAGAAAGCAGTAGATCATTCACTGCCTTTATGTCGCGATTTAGCTCAAAGGGAAATGTATATAAATAATTACAATTAATTATGATTAATTACAATTATTTATATCAGCTGCCAGTAGTAACTGTAGCAGAATTAATTTTCCATCAACTAATCTGTTCGTCCAGCGAACATTCAGTATACGTTTTATATCAACTCTAAGAAATGATATTTTCTTGGGCACAGAAAATAACTTCCTTAAAGTACTATTGCATTAGAGCATGTAGCTCGGATCGGAATCGTAAAGGGACGTTAATTTGCAAGGCAGAATCAGAATCAAAACTCATGTAATTTGTGCACAAGAGTTTATTAACGAAGGACTAACACATAACTAATCTAAACAAACAAACATGAAATCATTCATACATGGGGGAAGGGTCAGTGATGAGCAGTTAGAGAGACCAGAGAATGTAGCTATGAAAAGAGTCAGTTAACCACCTGAGGGAAACCATCAGTGCTGTCTACAGCTTATACTAAACCTCTGTTTTGTTTAGTTAAATGTACGATACTTGCATTGCCTTGGTCGATGAACAAGTGTCCGAATGCAGTCTCGGGTGAAAGTCTCGATGGTTTGGAGCAGTGGTGGTTTGGAATCGCGATCACGTTCTTCCGGGTCCGAAGAGTGATGAACTCCAAAGATGTTCTGACTCGATGGTGACTGGGAGTTTCTTCCCATGTGAAAATTGAAGAATAGCCAAGAGCTGAGAGGGACCCAGCTGAAGTCCTGTGGTCTTTGGAGAATGGAAAGACAAGGCCGCAAGGCCTGGCGCAGCTTAGAGTTCCGACGAGTTCTAGCTCATCCTCCTCATCCTCTTAGGTTCTGGAAGAACTCACATGAGACGAGTGAAGGAAGCTAAAAGCACAGAAGAGAGAAATGTCTGTTCGAGGACATTTCATGAGGATGAATTCCAGGGTTGAGTGAAAGTGTCTTGCTCTTTGTGGTCAGAGCCATAGCTCTAGATGTTGGGGCCTGTCGGGCCCGCCGGGCACGGCCTGTGCCGGCTCAGGCCCCCTTGTGGGTTCCTCCACAGGCAGCAATCGGAAGATCTTGCAGAGGAGCGTGAAGAGAGTCAAGACAGAAGAAAGTCAAGAGAGGGAAGAGAGAGTCAAGAGAGAGAAGAGAGAAGAGAGAGGGAAGAGAGAAGAGAGGAAGGCGGTCAAACGTTTGATGCCTTTAAGGTCTCTGGAGGCTGTGCCTCCAGGAGGTCCACGAACCAATGGTAACTTTCACCTTTGGAGGGAAAGTTTACGACTCTTTGTCTGTGAGCATGGCATTTTGCATATGTAATTCGATTGGGTGTTGATGCAAAAACTAATAAGGTTTCTTAAAACACTAATATGTTGCATAGGTATCAACATCTAATTTACACCATCTTTTAGATCATCAAAACACGAACTCAAAGAGTCCAAGCATGGCATAGGTGGGTTATACTACTAGTCATCTATCAGAACACATGCATAAAACAGTAGAAAGACAAATACAAATACAACAGACAAAATTAAAATACAATGCAGTAATACTGTACACAATGACCTGGGCTATGTGTGATAGGAAGGTCAAAGAAAGGTTTGTCTGTGAATGAATAGGAAAGAGCCTATAGGCATTGTGTCTTTCTGATGGCAAATGTAGCATGGGCAGATGTGCATTCCTGCGGGCAATAAAACCTCTTATCAGATTGTCGTCCTGGCAACTGTGCCCTTTCAGGGTGTTCGTTGCTTTGGGGGGATGTCTCCAAAACTCCAGCATATAGCTGGGGTTGTTGGTTTTGAAGATTATTTGTTAAATGTAACAAATAACTGTATGTCTGATTGGTCCAGACGCTACATTTACAAGTGCAGTTTCAGTACTATAGAGGGGGCGAAAACCAGATTGAAAAGGGTCAAAGAGATTATTATCAACTAGAAAAGACTGGAGTTGGGCAGCAACAGTACTTTCCAGTAATTTAGATATGAAAGGTAAATTAGAAATGGGACGATAATTAGACAGAACTGAGGGGTCGAGGTTGGGTTTCTTGAGAACTGGTGTAACTGCAGCAGTTTTTAGTGGCAGCGGAAGTGAAGCGGAGGTAAGAGATGCGTTGATGAAATGAGAGATAGGTGCAGAGATGGCAGAGTGACAAAGTTTCAGGAGAGGAGTAGGAGCAGGATCAAGGTGACACGATGAAGAGTTGGATTTCAAGATTAGCTTAGAGACAGATTCTGGGGTCGTCAGGGAAAAACAAGACAAAGACTGACTGGAAAGATTTGATGGATGGCTGAGCTCTGTATCAGTAGGGAAACATTGGTGGACAGCATTAGTCTTTTCGAGCAAATAATCCAAAAAGGAGCAGCAAAAGTCAGTTGAGGCTAGGGCATCCTGAGGTGGGGGGTTAGTAAGTTTATTTATTGTATTAAATAACGTTTTTGGCCTATTGCTTGATTTATTAATTGTGGCAGAGACAAAATTAGAGCGAGCTGAAGTGAGAGCGGATTTATAAGATTTGAGATGAGCAAGAAAAGCCAAATAATGAACAGTAAGACCGGTTCTCCTGTAAAGACGTTCAAGCCGTCTACCAGTGGCCTTAAGAATACGGAGCTCAGGGGTATACCAAGGAGAAGAGTGAATAGCAGGGACATTTCTGGTCTTAATAGGAGCATGTTGCTGTAGGATTTCAGAAATTATAGAGTGGTAATTAGAAAGTATCACAGACGGAGAAGAAATATCAATGACATCAGAGAGGTTCGAAGAGACAATGGAAGTACAAAATGATACAGTATCAATAGCTTTCAGATTGCGGTATGAAATAACAGTCTTAAGGCATTTAGAATGCATAGGAAGATTGAGACTAAAGTCAAGAAGTTTATGGTCAGAAATACCGGTCTCAGAAGCAGAAATGGAAGTAATATCCCCCCAAGATGTACATATTAGATCAAGGGTATGACCACGAATATGGGTAGGAACGCAAACATGCTGTGTCAGATCAAAACATTCAAAAACAGACAGTAACTGAGTAGTGTTGGAGCAAACTATATCAACATGAATATTGAAGTCACCAAGCAGGAGAATAGGGAATGACAATGAACAGGCAAAGGTTAACAGTTCACTGAGTTCAGAAAAAAAGCTGGAGAGGGCTTTAGGAGGACGGTAGAGCAAGATAATTGTGAGACAGTCAGCTTTCAATACCATATATTCAAACGAATTGGTGTTGTGAAAATCAAGTTGTTTCATTCGAAGACTGTCCCGATAAATGACGGCAAGACCACCCCCTTTGCCACGCAGTCGAGGTCGAGCGAGATACTTATATCCATCAGGTGCAAGAAGATTTAACAGGAGAAAATCAGCCGGAGCTTGCCAGGTTTCAGTGAGAAGAAAAATGTCAAGCTTTTTGTCAGTAATAATTTCATTGAGATAAGGGGCTTTGTCCGATATTGACCGACAGTTCAGAAGTGCAAAATGACGATGTACAGAATTCAGATTAGCGGTGCGAGGCTGGTTACCAGTGAGATAAATTAGAGAGCGATGATGAATAGTATGGTCAGCAGGCAGTTGTTTGGACGTGGACGATCTGTGGTTAGTCCAGATGCACGGAAGGGCTTCGGGCTTGGAGAAAAAGGTACTCCTGAACACACGCCGTGAGCGGTGTAAATACCGTGGGCGCCGGAGAATCCCTAGACTCCGGCAGTGTTCATACGTCATAGAGTCAAGACGCGGGTGGCAGTTCAAGGCCCTTAACTGCGATGGTAAATATCCAATATCCATTACGGAAGTGAGGTGAAAAATGAGGCAGAAAAGAAAAGAAAAAAGAAGAAAGAAAAAAAAGAAAAACTTTTGCCCGAGGCATTTTAGAGCAAGTGAGAGACAGACACAGGCGAAAACTACGCTAGCCAGACCCTGAAACGCCACTTCACCAAAAAACAGCAGACTAGATGGGAGACAGCACCCCAAATAGCAAGCAGTAGACGAACAGCGCAACCGACCGAGAGAGCGGTGACTCACCCATCAGAAGAGCCGAACGTGGTGGAGACGCCAACAAGGCAGAGGGCTCGCAGCGGCCCGGCGGCAAACTCACAAACTTCACAGACTCACAGACAGCAAAAAATTTGATAGTGACAGTCCAGTTTAATTCAAAACAACAGCGGTGAAAAATGGAATAATCCAGACAGCCAAACTGAATGGCGAAGGGACGTGCAGCAGAAACATACAAACAGTCCAGGTACGAAGCGGCAGCACAGACGCGCACAGCGTTCTCGTCCCGGAACCGGAAGCATCAACATGTGGAGGTGACCAAACAACTGCTCCAAAGCTGGTTAGCTGGTCCAAATCTGCAGAAAGTGCACCCTCTTCGCCCTCATTTCCATCTGACACCGGATGAGAGTATTACACTTGTGCCGTGACACTGGTTACAAGTGTCATAATTTTGATGTTCTATATCATAACTATGAATTTTAAAGTCATAATTTCAACTTTAGTGTCATTATCATCACTTAGCTAGACTGAGCTACATTCACTTCCCTGCTGTAATTATACAAATACACTCAACAGATGAACGATGAAAGATCTTACCTATTCCTGTGATTCTTCTGTTGAATGTTGGTTCAGTGTAAGTGACCTCTTCTTTATAAGTCTCAACTGTTTCAACAATAACACATACCTGTCAAGTTTTGGATTTGAAAATAAGGGAAATTTTCCGGCGCCTGCCGCGAACAGTCCCACCACCCCAACCAAGCTCCAGTATCCCTTACATTTTAAGACAGGTGACAAGAAAGCTAAAATCACCACTTGTCAACCACTTATAAACTACAATCGGCTTTATGCACAGCTGCACTACTTCCTGAACTTCAGGTAGCTCCTTTGTTTCCTGTCTGCCATTATTGGACAAACTGATTAATCCAGGTGATCAGTTTGTCCAATAATGGCAGACAGGAAACAAAGGAGCTGGCTGAAGTTCAGGAAGTTGTGCAGCTGTGCATAAAGCCAATGATAGGCCTACCTTTGTTGACATTGACATGCTGTGAACATTCATAGCCTAAATGAAAACACAAAAGGGTATATATGAAGAGCATTTATTTAAAGGCTTATTTGCATATTTTCTGTTCATTTAACATTGCTTGTCTTTACATTTACATTTCATTTTCATTCCACATTCTTTTCACATTCACACACTCATTCATTTCATATTGCTTTTTTGTACAGTTTTTCTTTTCATTTCACATAACTTTTCTTTACTCTTTTAGTGACTTATTGTACTCATTTGTTGCAGACTTTGCATTCTTTAAGACTGTTTTGGAAGGAGTGTATTTGTGGGCTGGGCCAGAGTGGTTAATTTTACATGAGAGCAGAGCACAAACAGTTCTGTTGTCTAACGACATCCTATTCTCTGTAACAATCTTTCGTACCATGCTAAACACCCTTTCTGAACTTGCATTGCTATGGGGAATGCATAGTAAAGCCTTCATAAGTTTTGGCAGCTCACTGAACCTCATGTCCTTTCCTACCAGGCCCCAAAATCTGTCGATTCTGTCTTCTTGGGGGAGTTGCTTGCTATCTGTCACCTGATAGTCTGTGAATTCCTCCCTCATCTTATCCTCTTTCAGCCTCAACTGAGGGAACAGGGCCCCTAGCCTTTCCACTGTAAAGTAAAACAAGTGTTTGACTAAGCTCCACTACTCCCTGAACTTAAGCCAGCTCCTTTATTTCCTGTCAATTTCTGCACTACAATGGTACTGTTACCACACTGCACATAGCTGTACATACTGTACATATCTGTTTATATGGTTCATACTAAATATCCATATTTATTCAGTTTTTCTGTAATATATTCTATTAATACACTGCATATATCTATATTGTTTTTACTACTACTATAATGATACTGCCACTACATTGCACATATCTGTACATATTGTTCATATTACATAGCCATATTTATTCTGCTCTTATAAGGTTACTGCTAACAAACTAAACATACTTCTATTTAATTTATCCAGGTGTGTCTGACCATTGCTAGGGTGGTTGCTAGAGTAAGTAGTGGAGCTGGGCATAAAGCCTATTGGAAACTATTTCTATTATCTACCTGTCCCTGGAGTTATGTTAAGGCGAGCTGCAGGGTCCAGCACTTTCAGGTCCCTCAGGAGTGGATGGTCGAGGGGAAAGGAGGAGAACATCTTCTTAAGCACTGCCTCATAGAAGCTTCTCACAGTTCTACAACAGCATAAGAGTGAAAACAATGCATTAGTGGTAATATTTTTAGGCACACTACAGCCCATACTCTCATACTGTCAAAAGATGATATCATAATATAACTACTGGGTAATATACTCACTGAAAGATTTTCTTCTCGGCTGACACAGGGAGCTCAGCGCTTCTCATGAATGCCTTTGTGTCTGCTCCGATAAAGAGATCTTCATCAGCCAACTGGTGTCCATCTCCATACTCCACCTCCCTGAGAGGTACACCCACGATTGCCCTGGCTGGTATGAGGTAGCCCAGGATCCTCTTTATCAGCCTGCACATCTCCTCTTCAAGTCTGTGAATTTGTACTCCCTCTGACTGCAGATAATATCAATGGTCACAACAAAATAACAGTGAAATAAGAACGTTACAATAAACACAAACATTTAATTAGATATTATTATTCACTAATTTATTCAATATCATTGACACCCACCTGGAAGGCAATGTTAAATTCAGATAAAGGCTTAAGGGCAGCACTCAGGAACAGGAAGTAGGTCTTCATGATTGGATCACGCAGATGGCTTGCCAGATCACGCACTTTAACACTCTGTTAAAGTACAGACTGTTAAAGTAGGCCTACAGTACATAAAGATACAGGGTATAGTAAACTGCATAGTAAACTGTGTAGATATCTGCTGAGTGGAGTTACCATCCTACCTGTAGTGCATCCCACTGGTTCAGCACCCTCTGGATGCAGGTTAACAGACTTAGCCATCTTGTGCTGCAGTACCTGAGGAGCTTCAGGTGGTCTGAATCAGTGAAGTCTACAAACTCTGTAGACTTCACATCTTTTTGCACTGAGAGATAGAAAATTACTCTGTTAGTGGTTGGAATTGTGAGTGAGTGAGTGTGTGTGTGTAAAGAATATGAACAGCAGGTCTACTAGGCTACCTTGTTCATGAGTTAGCCACATGCAATGTTGTTACATTGTAACACACACAACATTAGGGCGAGATAAATAGCAGGCCTATATGTATGCATTTACCTTGTATCAAAGTGGGTGTATATCCCCACCAGGATGTCTTCCACCGGTACCTGGGCTGCTCTGATGCCACAGCCAGTGGCCAGCTGTACCAGGTGGCAGATGCAGCCAAGGTCCTGGATGTGGGGCTGGCTGGTCTTCAGTCTGCTGATGACCGAGTTATGTCGGCCTTTCATAACACTCGCATTATCAGAGTTAAAGGCAATCAGGTTATCCCATGGAATGCCTCTTTTTCTATTGGAAACAGGAAACAATGCCACAATGCCCTTTGTCTCAGACAAAATGTAAGGTTGTAATTAAATCCAAACTACTAAACATGTCAACAACACAGTGCAGTTCCCCTTACCTTAATGCTTCACTCAGCTTTCCATACAGATTTTCTGCATTTCCTACATTGCATGTAGGCATCTCCAGGAATCTTGTAGCGACCTGCAGAGTGGCCTCATCGTAGAGTCTAGTCAGGATGACGAATTCTTTGTCTGTTTTTCTGTTGTGTGATTCGTCACACATCAGTGAAAAGGGCTGAGATCGGCATGTTTTGGCCAACTCATCCTCTAGTTCTGCTGCTATGGCAACTGTTGAGTGTCCAGTAATTAGCTAGTAGCCTACAACATGCATGCCATGGGTTGATGCTCAAATGTTAGAATATTCAAACACATTTTAAACCCATTTTATACCGTTTTAGCAAACGTACAGTAGCCCAGCAGTAAGATAGGTAGCTAACGTTATATAGCTAACTTACCTTTGATGAGTTGAGTAGCCTTCGTTTTTCCCGTTGAGTATTTTCGTGCAATAGCAGAGTCTGGGAACATGTCAGCTACACACTTATTGAAGTCATCATGGAAGGAGAAAGGAATGTTGTTTTTGGCACACAGCATTGCCATTTTTACCTCTGCACTTGTGACCTGGTCTGCCTCAGTGGCATTTCTCGTCACAAATGCTGACATCGCCTGGGCGTGTTTTTGTGCCTCTAGCCCGCGCTTGTGCTTGGTGGGTTTCTCGTGCTGGCATACATCATTCCTTCCCCCGTGTGCGATGCTAAAGTCGCAGTTACAAATTTTACAGAACGCGTGACTGTCCCCCACCCTGCTCTTCTTCAGAAATATAAATTTGTTGTCCCATTGATCGCGGTATTTACATGAGGGTTTTGGTTTTTTGGCAGGAGTGCCTTCCTTCTCTGTCCTGGCGTCCATCATCTGTCTGTTTTTTCTTCTTTTTTCCTGCGTCGTCACTCATCATCTGACCTCACACACTAACCTCGCGACAACTGCCACCTACAGTACCTGTAGTAGGCTACTGCAGGTGGCAGATATCGCGAGGCTAGTGACAGAGCTCAGATTCTTTTTTGGGGGGGGGGGAATGTTTTTTTTTTTTTTTTTTTTAATAACGCAGGTTAAAATACGGGAGATTTACGGGAAAATACTAATACGGGAGGACGGCGGGAAAGAAGGGTAAATTACGGGACTTTTCCCGGCCAAAACGGGATACTTGACAGGTATGATAACATGTATTAAAACTGCTAAACTCAATCCTATACAACTAGATCTGGTTCTTCACATCATATGTGTTAATTTTAAGGCTTTCAAACTTAACCCTTTCACTGGTGAGTTTAAAATATTCTATCTGACCCCCCAGAGTGAGGTTTTTTTTGGTGACCGTTATTTTAGAACGTTCCCTTTATTGTTTCCATGGCGACGCGTCATGATTGACACCGCAGCCACTATAGCGCTGTTTGACAGACCTATCGCTTTTATTTAGTTTTTCCTTTTTTTTTATTCAAAATATTCACACACTTGCTTACCATGTCTTCAACTATCTGATATTCCGATTCACGAATACGTGTACGTGAGTGTATTTTGCCATTTTAAAACCTTTATAAATGATCTGGATCGTGATCTATAACGTGAGATGGGCGCCGCCATGTTTTTTTCGCGCTGGCGTTCAGAGAGTCCTGGCAGCCGTATTTACAGCACGTAAATTCACCAGTTTCTCCCGAAATACATGCAAGGAAGTAGCTGGTAAACTGGGAAAGGAATCGAGTGAATTATAGCGTTACTTACACTACGTTTATCTGATATGAATCAAACACGTCGACAAATTATACTTAAATGGATTGTTATTGCTGCTTCCATAGACATCCGTGTGTATTTTACAAACTGTAAATGTATTGTTTTACTAGTACTTATATGTATTTAAATGCCTGAAACCTAAAATAAACGTTAAGTCGTTGAAAACACTGCACAATTGTGATTATATGACAAGCGCAGCAAGCGTCTCTCTCTGGCTCAGCGCCAGCCAACGTGCGAAAACACAGTTTGAATTTGGCAGTTGTGTGACGTCACCGAACATTCTAAATCCCATATGTGGGACCGTACCCCCGGGGGCACAGAAAATAGAATCCCATATGTGGGATCGTACTGCTCAAAGGGTTAAAGGATACATTTTTTTTTTTTATTTATTTATTTTTTTTTATTGTTTTCCACACAAAGTTACTAAAAGAATGTATGTTTATCATAAAATTTCAAAGATATTCTTTACACTAAAATCAAACCTGTTGAGATGTTTAACAAAAGTACAGTAGGCAAATTTACATTACTTTGTTTACTTTGTATTTAATCAGCATTTAGGCTGAACTACCACAATAAAAGTCATCGTTCATATAGATTTTAATTTGAGCTGCATCTTTACACATGGAAGATTATGTTAATGAAAGGGAGTAAAAAATGCAGAATCCGTTTCTGTGCAAATGAGAAAAATAAACGTTCAGTATGATATGAGTTTGATCTACAGAAATAATCAAACTTAATAATTACACATATGTGACCCTGGACCACAGGTTCTTAAGTAGCAGGGGTATATTTGTAGCAATAGCCAAAAATAGATTTTATTGTCAAGATTTGCTTGATAAAATAAGGGTGACAGTTGACTAAAATATTTTGAGCATACTTTCAAAGAATTATTTGATATATTACACTTTTAAAAGCAGTAGCTAACACTTGCGTACTTCATCAGTTTTTCTGTATTTTCTACAGGTCCAGAAGATCACGACTGCAGCGACAATTAGCAGAGATCCAGCAACAGCAGCAGAGACTGAGACTGGAGGAACTGAAGGAACAGGAGGAGAGTAAAAGCAGGACAGTAATAAATGTAAGTGGTTGAATCAGTCTGATTCAGAGACTCACATCACTCACATTCACCACTGAACAGACCAGTGAACAATTCCGCTGTGACGATAATGAAGAAGAACAGTTTGAAGAGTTACTGCTGATGACAGGAACAGGCAGACGAGCTAAGAAAATATGAGAGAATAAATACTGAACACAACAATCAGTCTAATTTTAGTGTTGTGAATTGTAGTGAATCAGGGTAATAGATTTTGTGTGGATGATCACAGATGATGACAGATGCTGCCTATTCTTGCTTTATACTCACTATTGACAAAAACATTGAATGTTTTTGATGATTTTTTTTTTCAACTATCTCTAGTTGGTAAACTCCAGCATGTTCAGTTGTGACGTTTGTGATGGTCAGAGATCCAGTTTGATTGTCCAGCTTCAGTCTGTTTCTGAATCTGCCATCAGGAACATAAGATGTGTTGAAGATTTGCTTATTTTTCTTCATTTTAGCTATTTGAGACTTTTCAGCTCCAAATTTCCATAGTATGTCATCGTCTACACGTATTTGAGTAACATCAGTGTGTAGAGTAACAGAATCTCCCTCCGTCGCTGAGACTGAATCACCAAACACACCTGATGAACAAACAGATTTTTCACAGCTTAAGGCTTCTGATGGTGAATGACAATGACAGCGGAGTAAAACTGTGTCATTAGTGCCTGTGGTAGATTGAACTTTTTCAGTTGACGAAGAAAGTACAACCTCTGCTGGGCATTTTTCAAAATTGAGTCAATGTGAATGTCCCACTTCAGGTCCTGGGAGATGTTAGTTCCTAGGAACTTGAATGAGTCCACTGCAGCCACAGTGCTGTTCATGATGGTAAGAGGGGTGAGCGCAGGGGGCTTTCTCCTGAAGTCCACTGTCATCTCTACAGTTTTGAGCGTTTTAAGCTCCAGGTTGTTGTGACTGCACCAGAGAGACAGCTGCTCAACCTCCTGTCTGTTAAGCAGATTCGTCACCATCCCAGATGAGAAAGATGACTGTGGTGTCATCTGCAAACTTCAGAAGTTTGACAGAGGGGTCTTTAGAGGTGCAGTCATTTGTGTAGAGGGAGAAGAGCAGTGGGGAGAGAACGCAGCCCTGGGGAGCTCCAGTGCTGATGGTGCGGGTTCCAGATATGAGTTTTCCCAGCCTCACTAGCTGCTGCCTGTCTGTCAGGAAGCTGGTGATCCACTGACAGATGGAGGTGGGTACAGAGAGCTGTGACAGTTTAATCTGTAGGATATCTGGAATGATGGTGTTGAAACCAGAGCTGAAGTCCACAAACAAGATCCTTGCATAGGTCCCTGGTTTGTCCAGATGTTGAAGGATGTAGTGCAATCCCATATTGACAGCATCATCTACAGACCTGTTTGCTCGGTAAGTAAACTGCAGGGGGTCCAGCAAGGGTCCAGTAATGTCCTTCAAGTAGGCCAACACCAAATGATGGTTTAAATGTAAGACTGCTTATTTAAAAGTATTTATTTAGTATTTAAAACATTTATTAGCTAAACAATGATCAACACACACATTCTTGCATTTGTGGTTTACGGGGACTCTCCATAGGCATAATGGTTTTTATACTGTACAAACCCTATTTTCTATCGCCTTACACCTACCCTACACCTAAACTTAGCCTTCACAGGAAAGATATATTTGGATTTCATTTCTACCACAACTTCACTTTAATCTCTCTATCATTCTGTCAAGGTTTTCAGACTTTACCAAAAATTATAAAGAACACTGAGTTTGTTGTGCCTGTGTTTAGGACTGCACAATTTGGCCAAAATGTTGTTTTTATCAATATGACTAATTCTGATTATTGTTATTGCTAAATAAAAAAAAAAAAACATTAAACAAAACAATACTTATTGTTAATGATTATCAATATATTTTACAGAAAACTGCAAAATGAGGCCTAACTATAAATGTTTAGAAAGGTAAAAAATATATTATAAAGTAAATTATTTTTATACAATTAAAATTAATTATTCTTTGACAAAAATAGTAATAATAATAAATCTTAATTTTTGTCAGAAAATCTTATGCATTCACTGAGAGAGAGGGAAAAAATCCTCTACACTGGAGAGAAAAAAACCAGAGAAGTATTATTATTCCTATTTTTACCCATAATAAGGTGTTAATATATGTAATGCATGTAATAGAATGTTTCATTTATACAGGAATTCCCTAATATGGACAAAGGTATACGCTATTACGTATTTTAACTCATTAAACATGGAGACATATCTGTACGTGTCACACACACACACACACAGGAGGAGACGGGAGGTGAGTGACAATAAGAACCAGCGTTTATTAGTCTTAGTATTAGGCCATTAGTCTGCGGATGGTATCCTGAGGAGAGATTGACAGTAACACCAAGTAATTTGAAGAATGCTTTCCAGACATGAGAGATGAATTGAGGGCCCTGGTCCGACACAATCTCCTCTGGGAGGCCAAATTGACGGAACACCTGATGGAAGAGGTGTTCCGCGATCTCCATGGCCGTGGGCAAACCCCCCAGAGGAATGAGCTTACACATTTTAGAGAAACGGTCTACGACCACCAGGATACAGGTATTACCTTCCGATCTGGGGAGGTCAATAACGAAGTCCACTCCTAGATGGGACCAGGGCCTCTCCGGGATAGGTAGTGGGATCAGTTTTCCTGTGGGTAACATGCGTGGAGAGTTAGACTTGGCACAGACAGAGCAGCTCTGGACATACCTGATGGTATCCCGGCGCATACTGGGCCACCAGTACCGAGACTGAAGGAGCGAGAGGGTCTGTTTGCTGCCTGGATGTCCAGAGCCCGGAGACTGATGAGCTGTGCCCAGAAGGCGGAAACGTAGGGAGCGTGGGACGTAGGTCTTGCCTTCTGGGCATTCCGGCGGAGCGGGCTCCTGGAGAGTGGCTTGCTGAATACCCTGATCCAAGTTCCAGATGATAGAGCTAATGATGAGGTCTGACGGAATGATGGGCTTGGAGGCTGCGGGTAGATCAGAGGATGACGGTCTGGAGAGGGCGTTGGCGGGTATATTCTTGGAGCTGGGTCGATAGGTGATCTTGAAATTGAACCGTCTAAAGAAGAGAGCCCAGCGTGCTTGACGGGGGTTGAGTCTCTGAGCTTCACGGAGGTATTGTAGATTCTTGTGAGCTGTGATAATGGTGAAAGGATGAACTGCCCCCTCCAACCAGTGACGCCACTCTTCCAGGGCCAATTTGATGGCCAGAAGTTCTTGGTTGCCTACATCATAATTCTGCTCCGCCGGAGACAGCTTGTGAGAGTAGAATGCACAGGGATGGAGGATGGCAGGATCACCGACCGCTTTTGATAGCACTGCACCTACCCTGGCGGTGGAGGCGTCCACCTCAACTGTAAAAGGGAGCTCAGGGTCTGGAAGAGCGGTGCAGTGCTAAAGAGGTGTTTCAGGTGCTGAAAGGCTTCGTGGGCAACGGGGTTCCAGGTAAGATGTTTGGGTTTACCCCGCAGGAGGGAGGTCAGAGGTGCCGTGATGAAACTATATAGCCTTGGATGAAGCGACGGTAGAAATTGGTGAAACCGAGGAAACGCAGGAGTTCCTTAATACTGCTGGGTTGTGGCCACTTCTGGACTGCGTTGACTTTCCCCTGGTCCATGAGCACGCCCTCGGCACTGATGTTGTATCCAAGGAACTGAACAAAGTTTTTCAAGTTTGAGATATAGCTGATGCTGGCGGAGTTTGAGGAGGACCTGCTGGACGTGCTGGCGATGTTCGGCCATGTTCCGGGAGTAGATCAGAATATCATCTATGTAGACCACTACGAACCGATGGAGGAACTCCCGGAACACCTCGTTCATGAATGTTTGGAAGACGCAAGGACTGATGGACAATCCATAAGGCATGACCAAATACTCGTAGTGCCCCGTGGGTGTTACAAAGGCGGTCTTCCACTCGTCTCCCTCACGAATCCGAAAGAGGTTGTATGCACTCCGCAGGTCCAGCTTCGTGAACACCACCTGGGATCCATGAAGCTCTTCGAGGGCGGCAGGAACCGAGGGGAGCGGGTAGGGTTGTTGAATGATTTGCGTGTTGAGTTGCCGGTAATCAATACAAGGACGGAGACCTCCATCCTTCTTGCCCACGAAGAAGAAGCTCGAAGCGGCCGGTGAGGTTGATGGTCGAATAAATCCTTGGTTGAGAGCCTCTGTGATGTAATCCTCCATCGCCTGGCGCTCCGGGATGGACAGAGGATAAACCTTACCCTTAGGTAGTTGAGCTCCAGGCAGCAGATTGATGGCGCAGTCCCATGGCCGGTGCGGTGGTAATTGGGTGGCTGCTTGCTTACTAAACACATCCGGGTACGCCATGTACTCCGCTGGGACTTCAGGTGTGCTGACAGGTTCTGGACTCTCAATCTGGGTAGAGGCCAACGGAACAGGGACAAAATGACGATGTGGAATCTTAGATAAACAATGGTCGAAACATCTCTGACTCCAACGAGTAACGTCACAGGGGTCCCAGCGGAGTTCCGGATGATGTATTCGAAGCCAGGGGCATCCCAGGATGATGCTTACGGTGGATCCCTCCAGTACCAGAAATTTTATTTCCTCTTGGTGAAACAGTCCACTTTGTAATGCGATAAATAGAGATGAATGAAGTACTCTCCCACGCCCGAGTGGTTTTCCTTGAATGGTAGTTACGGCATATTCGTGGTGGTGGCGCTGGCGAGTGAGTTGTAATTCCTTTAAACAGTCCTGGGAAATGAAATTGCCTGAGGACCCTGAATCAACCAAAGCAGATACGGAAAGAGAACGATCAGAGGTATGCAAAGTAACCGGTAGTAAAGAGAGTTGAGTGGGCTCGACCTCAGAAACAATAGTACTCACCACCTGGCGTGGGGGTCTGATGGGGCAGTTGCGGAGATGTCCAGGTTGACCACAATATATACACAATCCGAGACTGATGCGACGATTTCTCTCTGTGCGTGAGAGCCGTGTAGAATCCACTTGCATGGGTTCTGGTACTGGAGCACTAGCAGCCACCAAGGAAGCCAGAGGAGCGGTTACCGTTGGCTGGCAGGCGGCTAGCTGCTGGGAAACACGAGTGGTGCGGAGAAGGAAAGCTTCCAGTCCAATGCTGTCGTCTGGGAAACACGAGTGGTGCGGAGAAGGAAAGCTTCCAGTCCAATGCTGTCGTCATAGATGGCCATCACGGCACGAATCTCCGGATTTAGACCTTGACGATAAGCCTCCAGCAGTGATACCTCATTCCACCCGCTAGCCGCCGCCAGCGTGCGGAAGTGCAATGTGTAATCGTGGATCGAAGAAGAGCCTTGACGTAATCGGAATAACTGATCGGAAGTAGAAAGTGAGCCAGTCGCCGTACTGAACACCTCGGAGAAGTGATTTACAAACTGTTCGTAGGAGTTAATGATCGGATTATTGGAATTCCATATGGCTTCTGCCCATTGTAGGGCCTTACCGGTTAGGAGTGACGTGAGGAAGGCGACTTTAGACCGCTCCGTGGAAAACTGTTGATGTTGCATCTGTATGTAGAGATTAACTTGTAATAAAAAACCGTTACACTCAGCTGCCTCGCCCGAAAACTTAGCGGGCGTGGCCATGGGACTTCCCGAGGCAGATGGCGGCGAAGATGGAGTTAAAGCCGCCTTGAAGGCATTCACCATCTCCCTGAAAGGGTCAGCTGCAGCGGGTGTCTCTGTGCTCATCTTGTGTTGGTCGGGTCTTCTGTCACACGCGCATACACACAGGAGGAGACGGGAGGTGAGTGACAATAAGAACCAGTGTTTATTGACAACAGATGACAACAATAGCTAGAGACAAAGAGAATGTTTGCTTAGCTGACTGTCCTTGAAATGAGGAGTGCGGGAGTGTCCAAAATGGCAGCCACGTGGAGCTCAAGGAGTAGAGGAGAGAAGTACGCAGGGGTAGGGGCATAAGGAGTCCGGTGCGAGCTGTAGACCCGACAAGCGAGTACTGAACAAACAGTCCTATTTAAGGAGTGGCTGATTAGGAACAGGTGCACGTGACTAGAACTCTGGTGATGATGACCGGGTAGGAGGAGCTCCATGTGACGTGGAATGTGAGGGTGGCTGTGGTGAATGCCTGACACTACGGTTGCGACTAAATGGTTTATCTCTGTTCTTCGAGCTATATCGGGAATTTTTATGAATATGCAATGCAATGCTAATCAACAGCCTTTATCACTTTATAGAATACTATATAAAATAATGATTTTGCCTCATTCTGTGAAGTGAAGCCACGTCAGATCAAAAAAAAGCACAGACTGATTTTTATTTTTTTTTCATACCTCGCGGCCGCGGGGCCCTCCCCCTAAGGCGGGGTCCTAGGCAACCGCCTGTATCGCCTGTTGGACGGGCCGGCAGTGACTATAAATACCTTTTGAAAAGGCACCTCCCTAGTAACAGCTTCTTTACCAGTTTGCTCCTTTTTACAGCCAATCACGATAATTTCAACTGTTACCAGTTCACCGATTTAATAGGGATATTTTCTTTTTTATTTCCACCTGTCCAAACTTTTTATTTTTTTATTTACTTATTTACTTGCTTGCTTGCTTATTTATTTATTGATTTATTTGTTGATTGATTGATTGATTGGAAGTGTGTTGCAGCTATCAAAATCAAAATTTGTTCATATTCACAAAATACAATTAAGTTGGTCATTGGAAACATTGGAAATCTATGTATTATGCTCTTTTGTCAGTTAAATTAAGGTGAAGTAGAATTAGCGAATCAGATTCTTGACCTAATTTGCATTTGAACCCTTTGAACTGTACGGTACCACATATGGGATTCTTATTTCTGTGCCCCTGGGAGTACGGTCCCACGTATGGGATTTAGAACGTTCGGTGACGTCACGCAACTGCCAAATTCAAACTGTGTATTTGCTGGCACTGAGCCAGAGAGAGACGGGCGTTGCGCTTCTCATATAATCACAATTATGCAGTATTTTCAACCACATAACGTTTATTTTAGGTTTCAGACATTTAAATACACATAAGTACTAGTAAAACACTACATTTAGCGTTTATAAAATACACACGGATGTCTATGGAAGCAGCAATCCAACAATCCATTCAAGTATAATCGTTTGATTCATATTAGATACGCATAGTGACGGTATAATTCACTCCATTCCTTTCCCAGTTCACCAGCCATTTACTTGCATGTATTTCGGGAGAAACTGGTGAATTTACGTGCTGTAAATCCGACTGACAGGACTCTGAACAGCAGCGCGAACAAACATGGCGGCACCCATCTCACGTTATAGATCACGATCGAGATGATTTACAAAGGTTTTAAAATGGCAAAATACACTTACTTGCACGTATTCGTGAATATCAGATAGTTCAGGACATAAGCAAGCGTGTGAATATTTTGAATAAAAAGAAAAACGAGATAAAAGCAATACGTCTGTCATACAGTGCTATAGTGGCTGCGGTGTGTCACGTGACAATCATGACACGTCGCCATGGAAACAATAAACGGAACGTTCTAAAATAAAGGTCACCTAAAGTTAACCCACTCTGGGGGTCAGATAGAATATTTTAAAGTCACCAGTGAAAGGGTTAACCAGTGTCCCAACTTTTCTGGAAATAGCGTTGTAAAGCCTATCTCTAGTGATTTTAATATTATGCATATTTATTATAAATGGTGAATAGAAAAAACAAAGTATATAGATAAATACGTCCGCTGCCTCACAGTACCAGTGTTAAAGTTCAGCTTCTGATTCAAACTGAAAGTGGCTGCATTCGGTTTTCTACAGACATGTGGTTTGATCTGCTGGGTGGACAAACAGCTTCTAGGTGAGAGTGTGTGTAGTTTGTAGTTAAAGGGGCTTCTTCCTGTCCTACTAGCTATTTAAAACTCTTTAATCTACAACAACGACAAAACGAGATGAGCAACTGTTTGACACCAGTAGAAACAATAACAAAATTATCATATTTACATAGATTAGAGGTAGTAGTAGTAATGCAATTTTACCACAGGACGTCTGTAATATTAATGGCCAATTCACAATACCAGAACGTGAGTACTTTACTTTGGACTACTTTGGAAATGTAATAAGTTACAGATTACAAGTTACCCTATTTAACATGTAACAAGTAGTGTACCTATTTTAGTTGTACATGATTGCATTTGATTACTTTTTGATTACTTGTCAGAATTTCTAACAAATGTTTTAAACTTTTAATCATTTTGAAACTTTTAAAGCAGGCAGGGTTACCTTACAGTAGCACTTAAAACTGATTACTGTCAGACTTTCAAAATCCTTCATCACCCGAATAAAGATCATATAACAAACATATTCAGGTGAGGTAGCCAGTTGCTAACTAGTGAAACACTTCATATGAAACGCTGTGCATTATGATCATGTTTGTAGCTTAATTAACTATATTTGAAATAGTTTGACCACTGCAACTCAGTTGGTGACAGTTCAATCTTTTGAAATCATCAGTCACCTCATACACTGAAGTGAATGTTCAGTTTATCAGTCTATATTGTAATAAATGTTTGAGAAAATGTTATATCTGATTGTATTAGTCTGTGAATGATAGTCAGTGTAAAAATGTTTTAGATGTTATTCAAAACCCACCAGATGGCGCCACTTCATACTATTAATAAAAATGATGTCAGTGGAAAGAAGTAAATACGAGTCAAAATTGTCGTACTTACCTGCACGAGCAGGACAAAACAGCTAGTTTCAAGACCTAGTATGTTAAAGGAGTCTTTAAAGGGTAACACAAAGTATTCTGTGTTTAACTGAGTTTGTTTTTGTTATTGTAATAACACAATGCAATCGATATTCATTTTTATATTTAACGAGGACGCAGAACACACTGAAGGGTGGCATCAATTTTAATAGACCCTAAAGTTAATCTCCATGTGTTGTTAGCTAATAAAATAAAATAAAATAAAATAAATCAAACATTTACACAAGTTTTTGAATGATATAACCACAACTAAAACAGAGCACCAACATTTCAGACTTGACTTAATATCAAAAACAAACAAACAAACAAACAAAAAAACAATAATAATAATAATAATAATAATAATAGTGTGACACAAGAGCTACAACAAAACAGAGAGACAAAAACATCCTAGCAGAGAATACATGTGAACTAAGACGTGAATCAGGGCTCCGGATGAACTCTATTTATTTGATATTTCCATATACAGGCTCCTTTGATTTCTGCAAGGAAACATGAAAAAATTTAATTAGGATCCTGCTGATGAGACAGTTAAAAATATAAAGTACACATTAAAATATATATCAAGTATATATCAGATAAAAATATAAATGTATAAACACAAACTTCAAATTCAATCAGAATGAATATTCAATTTCTAAGTCTTTATTACAGTTTCTGCAAAACTTTTTTTTTTTTTTTTTTTTGACTAATCATGGTTTTAGGATTTTATCATTTTAGCTGTATTTTTTTCTTTTTTCTTTCTTTCTTTCTTTCTTTCTTTCTTTCTTTCTTTTTTTTTATTTATTTATTTATTTATTTATTTAAATCATTTTATCATATTAAGCCGGGCTATCGATTATTACCATTATCATGAAAGAGGGAGCGTCTAACGTGATCTTATTGAACAGATCGTCATTTCAGCAACTAATGGAGAGGGGAAAATCGGGGCAAAATCGGGCTAAAACTCCTGTAGTCTGAGCCCGGCTTTAACTCTATTGTTTAATGATTGCTGATGTTTACTTGATGTGTATTTTTATCTGTAAGACAACTTATATATTTTCTAGTAGTAACCGTAACAATAAATAACTGAATATAAACACCACAAAAATAAGAGAGGCTAACTGCAGATCCAGTGGGTGGAGTTAGAGGTGGAGCCGGACTTTCAAGCTCCACCCATTAGGAAGGAGGAGTGCAGTTATCATGACGTTATTTAGCTCTGCAGTGAACACTACATGCAAAATAATAGTCCAAAAAAGTTGCAACTGCAAATGTGAACGATAATGTAAATAAGCGAGTATCCATATATTTGTTTATTTTGTTGAGTTAAGCTAGAGTTAAGGTTTTTCCATTTCAATGTGTTACTTTTCCATATTTTTCCTATGCTGTTCATAATATGCTCCTAAACTGCTAGCGTGGTTAAGTTAGTTTTGTTTTCGATATTCCTCACACATTCAGCGATAAACGGCAATAACTCCAAAACGCCCTAAATGTCCCAATGTACATTAAGCCGGGAGAAGTCGCTCTCGGCGGAGCAGTAAGTAAGGGACCGTGGGGAAAGTGCAAGTTTTCTTCATTTTTTGTTCTATATCTTTGGGCAGAGATTTTGTGATAGCTGTTTGGTTAAAGGTCATATAGACACAATACCAGTGCGATTCAGTAGAAGGTGACAGTGAACATCTTTCACAACCTTTCTTTTTACCCCAAGTGGCTGATTTGGGAATTGCATGTCCAAAATTAACCTTCTTTTTGTAATGACTTTCTTCAGCAGGAAGATAGAAACATGGGACCAGTGTCAATTAGTAGAAAAGGGCATTGGACATTTTTCACAACCTTTCTTTTTACCCCAAGTGGCTGATTAGGGAATTGCATGTCCAAAATTAACATTCTTTTTGTAATAACTTTCTTCAGCAGGAAGATAGAGACAGGAAACCAGTGTCATTCTGTAGAAGGGGACAGTGGACATTTTTCACAACCTTTCATTTTACTCCAAGTGGCTGATTAGGGAATTGCCAAAATTAACCTTCTTTTTGTAATAGCTTTTTACATCAGGGAGACAGAGACATGAAACCAGTGTCAAACAATAGAGGGGGCCAGTGGACATTTTTCCACAACCTTTAATTGTACCCATACTGGTAGAAAAAGGAATTGTGTGTCCAAAATTAACCTTCTATTCTAATAACTTTCTTCAGCAGGGGATAGAAACATGAGACCAGTGTCAGTCAACAGAAGGGGGTAGTGGACATTTATCACAACCTCTCTTTTTACCACAAGTGGTTAATTAGGCAATTGCACGTTCAAAATTAACCTTCTTTTTGTAATAGCTTTTTACATCAGGGAGACAGAGACATGAAACCAGTGCCAATCAACAGAAAGGGGCAGTGGACATTTTCACAACCCCTCTTTTTACCTCAAGTGGCTGATTAGGGAATTGCACGTCCAAAATTAACCTTCTTTTTGTAATAGCTTTATACATCAGGGAGACAGAGACATGAAACCAGTGTCAATCAACAGAAAGGGGCAGTGGACATTTTCACAACCCCTCTTTTTACCTCAAGTGGCTGATTAGGGAATTGCACGTCCAAAATTAACCTTCTTTTTGTAATAGCTTTATACATCAGGGAGACAGAGACATGAAACCAGTGTCAATCAACAGAAAGGGGCAGTGGACATTTTCACAACCCCTCTTTTTACCTCAAGTGGCTGATTAGGGAATTGCACGTCCAAAATTAACCTTCTTTTTGTGATAAGTTTCTTTAGCAGGAAGATAGAAACATGAGACCAGTGTCAATCAATAGAAGGGGGCAGTGGGCATTTTTCACAACCTTTCTTTTTACCCCTAGTGGCTGATTAGGGAACTGCATGTCCAAAATTAACCACCTTTTTGTAATAGCTTTCTTTAGCATGAAGATAGAAACATGAGACCAGTGTCAATCAATAGAAGGGGACAGTAGACATTTTTCACAACATTTCACTTTTCCATAGTGGCTGATTAGGTTAAAAATCAATCTTGTTTTGTACTGGCATTTTTCACAACCTCCTTTTTTACCCCTTCTGGTAGAAAAGGGAATTTCATGTCAAAAATGAACATTCTTTTTGTAATAACTTTATTCAGCAGGAATATAGAAAAATGAGACCAGTGTCAATCAATAGAAGGGGACAGTAGACATTTTTCACATCCTCTTTTTACCCCAAGTGGCTGATTAGGGAATTGTATATCCAAAATAAACTTGTACAAAAGTTGTACTTAACATTTATATTTGTGAAATAGACATTTGTGTTTGCTAAACTTAACAGATGGGTAAGTAACCCAGCTGCCTTAAAATTTTAAGTTGATTCAGCTCAAATATCTAAGTTGTCACTTAGTATAATTTTAACATTTCAATTTGAATAAACTTTTTTTTTTCTTTTTTTTTTTTGAGTTGACTGAACTTAAAATTTTAAGGCGGCCAGGTTACAAATTATTTTAAGTTGACTCAACAATTATTATTATTATTATTATTATTATTTTATTTTTTTTTACAGTGTAATTGCATGGCCAAAATTAACATTCTTTTTTTTAATAGCATTTTCCATTGGGTAGACCAGCGTTTCTCAACTCCAGTCCTCGCGCCCCCCCCACTATGCTAGTTTTGAATGTATCTCTTATCACGTACGGCAATTGTTCTATTCGACCATGAAGTGCCCTGCGAAGTGGACATCACCGGATATTCCGCCATGATTCCGGTTCGAAACGAGTGTATACGTTCCATTCAAAGGGCATTAAAGAGTGCGAGAGGTGAATTTAAATTGTATTTATTTACAGAGGTATATGATGTCACATTTCACACTTCTCTAGTAAGTTTCGTCTGTGTGTGAAGACGCTGCAGGCAGCGGCGCAGCGCAAATCCATAAAGGAACGTTCCGAAGTGAAGCAAACTCAGGGAGCAGGGAGCAATGAACACTATGTAGGGATCATGTCAATCGGAACACAGTTCATGCACGTAGCTCATGATAACGAGCTGGTTATCTGAATCAGGTGTGTTAACTAGAAGAGACACACAAAATAAGCATAGCAGGGGGGCGCGAGGACTGGAGTTGAGAAACGCTGGGGTAGACAGAGACATAAAAAAAGTGTTATTACATAGAGGAAGAGAGTGTGCAGCTTTCACAACCTTTCATCTCTTACTAGTGGAAAACAGAAATGCATTGCCAAAATGTACTTTTTTTTGTAATAGATTTTCCATCAGGGAGACAGAGGCATGAATACAGTGTTATTACATAGCATTGGACATGCTGTGTGTTTTTCAAATATATTTTGATAAATATCAACAATTTAAATAAGTCAATAAAAAGTTGACACAAGTAGGGAATTGCATTATTTTAACTATGTAATAGTAAATCACAGTGTATGTTTAGAAATCTTGAGTATAGAAATGCTGAATATATATATATATATATATATAATAGAGAGAGAGATAGATAGATATTGAACTGTGTAGAAAAGATAGGTGTTTGCGTTCTCACTGACTGTGAGGACCTTTTGGTACCACAGCCAGCCTTTTTTAAAGTATATAGAAAATACTTCTTTTGGTTTAGATTAGCAAGATGCACTTAAAATAATTAATATAGTAAAATATTTACATCGATAACTATACACAGGATGTACAGGTATGATAAAAAGTCTACTGATATGCCTTAAAATAAATATACAGTTATACATACAGATGTAGACAATATATTCATATTTGCATTTCTATATTCATGATTTATATATTTATATATTTTACATATTTTCAAATTTCATGATATTTATTTATATCAATGATTTACATTTATATATTCAGACTTATATATTCAGATAGACTTATATATTCAGATTCATTTCTATATATTCACAATTTATATTTATATATAACCAGAATTATAACTTTATATTCAGATTCACTCCTATATCTTCAGACTTACAATTATATATTCAGATTTTTATATATAGTGAAATTTGCACATTGTCGTCTGCTTCAAAATAGCATTGTTTTTATGTCTCTGTCTCCCTGATGGAAAAAGCTATTACTAAAGCTGTTTAGAATGATAATTTTGGCCGTGCAGTTCCCTTTTCTACCAGAAGGGGTAAAAAGAGAGATTGTGAAAAATGCCCTCTGCCCCCCTCTATTGATTGACACTGGTCTTATGTTTCTATCTTCTTTCTAGACAAAGTTATTACAAAAAGAAGGTTCTTTTTGGACATGCAATCCCCAAATCAGCCACTTAGGTAAAAAGAAAGGTTGTGAAAAATGCCTTTCTGCTGTAATAACTCTGCTAAAGAAAGTTATTACAAAAAGGTGGTTAATTTTGGACATGCAATTCCCTAATTAGCCACTTATGGTAAAAAAAAGTGCGTGTGTGAAAAATGCCCACTGCCCCCTTTTATTGATTGACACTGGTTTCATGTTTATATCTTCCTGCCGAGAGCGACTTCTCCCGGCTTAATGCACATTGCGACGGCTTGTGCCGGGCAGTGCTTATTATATCGAGCAAAAATAAAGAAAAAGAAGGCTGTGGAACATGATCAGCTTTGCCTTTTCGGCGGTCACACTGTTTAGATTTTTTTTTTTTTAGGGCGTTTTGGATTTATTGCCGTTTATCACTGAATGTGAGGAATATCGAAAACAAAACTAATTTAACCACGCTAGCAGTTTAGGAGCATATTATGAACAGCATAGGAAAAATATGGAAAAGTAACGCATTGAAACGGAAAAACATTTTAAGCTTAACTCAACAAAATAAACACATATATGGATACTCGCTTGTTTACATTATCGTTCATATTTGCAGTTGCAACTTTTTTGGACTATTATTTTGCAAGTTGTGTTCACTGCAGAGCTAAATAACGTCATGGTAACAGCACTCCTTCTCTAGACGTAATGGGTGGAGCTTGAAGGTCCGGCTCCACCTCTAACTCCACCCACTAGATCTGCAGTTAGCCTCTCTTATTTTTGTGGTGTTTATATTCAGTTATTTATTGTTACGGTTACTACTAGAAAATATATAGGTTGTCTTACAGATAAAAATACACATCAAGTAAACGTCAGCAATCATTAAACAGTAAAGCCGGGCTCACACTACAGGAGTTTTAGCCCGATTTTGCCCCAATTTTCCCCTCTCCATTAGTTGCTGAAATGACGATCTGTTCTGTAAGATCACGTTAGACACTCTCTCTGTCATGATAATCTTAATATCTTGTAGTGTGTGATGCGCCACAATTTTCGAATCTTGAAGTGTATGCATGTTTAAGATTTCAGGGAAGATAATCTGCAAAGATTCTCCTTATGTGTGCGCTGCAACCAGATTTCATAATCGGTTACGATTTTAAAAATCCTGTAGTGTGAGCCCGACTTAATATGATAAAATGATAAAAAGAAAGAAAGAAAAAATACAGCTAAAATGATAAAATCCTAAAACCACGATCAGTCAAAAAAAAAAAAAAAAACTGTAATAAAGACTTTTAAATTGAATATTCATTCTGAGTGAATTTGAAGTTTGTGTTTACACATTTATATTTTTATCTGATATATGTTTTGGAGTTATTGCCGTTTATCGCTGACTGTGTGAGGGATATCGAAAACAAAACTAACTTAACCCCGCTAAATTGCTTCGCTGCCAAGTGCGCGCATGCAGTGTTGCCATGTCCACTTGTTAAAAGCATCTTTGGGAGTCTTATTTTCTTCCAATATTAAGCTGCATTTGCACGTAGGTACGACCGATCATTCACATATGAAGTAACAATATAGCAAATTGTTTTCGGTACAAAATAACAAGCGACGAGCGTCTTAGGGCACAAATTTCTCATCAAGTCTACTAGACCACGGCAAACACGGAAGTCTACCGTTTTAACCCGCGATGGAGATAAACTTCTTTTCTTCCGGGAAACACAACAGGTGGTGGAAAACAGAAAGTAACGGGGAGAAAATGAATTGAAAAGCTGACGTGAGTATTGTGAGCAAATTAAGTCTATTTTTTTGGTATTATTTTTGGATGAACTAATAATTGAATATAATAATACTGAAAACTATAGCACTTTTCTGCGTGATAATAAATCTAGCTTTGTACAAATTAGCCTACTTTGAAGAAATACTGTATTGTTAGTATTTGTGCAAACAGTAGTGTAAGTTGCATAAAAGCATGATTTTTCGAACCTGTCCCTGTTGAAGGTAACGTGATCAAGGCTGACCATTCACTGACTGTCATATTACACACATAACTTAATTGCGGTAGATTTAGTTTTACGTTTGACATTCTTTAGACATTCGGTTTTATAAGGTCTTTGTGCCTGTTATGTAGTTAGATAGACACAAATATATGCCCTTTACGCTGCACAAATCTAAATTTCAGGAAAAAAAAAAAAACATACATTAACCAAATAATTTTTGGAATTAGCCTTTTATGTGTTTTATAATAATTGTACAACTTTTAATGTGCAATAATATAAATCTATTAAACAACAACACCATTAAAGCTAAATGTACCAAACCAACTCAACTCAATATTATTGCCTATAATGCACAAGGCTCGTTTTTCTGATTATGATTTTATTATTTTTATATATAGTACTGAATCCATTTGAAATAAAGGCATCAAACCAACTGTAACACATGCAGAATATTATTCCCTATAATGCTGTAACGCCACGCCAGCAGAGGGAGCCCTCACCCATTGACTGCCTGTTGCTGCTCCCTCTGCTGCTTCTTTGGTAACTTCCTGTTTGGTGGCCATTTAAGGAGGCCCTAACCAAACAGGCCTTCGTGAAGTATTGTTTTGCTGTGCGGACTCTACTAAGCGTTTATCCTGTTTCATTGCCTTGTTTTGTTTTCCATGGTTTTGTTTCACCTTGTTTTTTGCCATAGTTTTACCTTGTTCCATGCCATAGTTTTTGCCTTGTTCCATTGCCTTGTTTATTTGTTACTTTTTGGACTGCTCACTGGTATTTTGACGTTCTGCCTGTCTTTCTGGATTACGCTATTGTTTTGCCTACGTATTACTGTTTGTTTGGTGATCGACCCTGCCTGTCTTGATTACGATCTGTGTAATAAAGCTCGCACTTGGATCTACCACGCTTCCCTGGAGTCTCCGTTACAAATGCACAAGGCTTTTTTTTTTTTTTTTTTTCTGATTATACCTTTATTTTTATATATATAATACTTTATCATACAACATATTTCTATTTTATATAAAAAATATTTTTAATATATTTTACAGACTTAATTTCATTTAACTGTGCACCATTTCAGATAAAGGAAACAAAGCAAATATAAAATTCTGTAAATGCATTTTTATACAGTACTGAACCCATTTAAATCCATTAAACTTGGACTTGAGCTAAAGATACCAAACCAACTGTAAATTACTCTGAATATTATTCTGCATGATGCACAATGCTTATTTTTTGATTATAAAACTGATATTGGATATAACTGATAAAGGAGTCAAACCAACTGTAAATGACCAACTCTAAATGACTTATTTGTCTTGATTATTAAATGTACAGATGTATTATTTACAGATATATTACTTTGCAGTTGGTTTAATACCTTTAGCGGAAACGGTGTTTGTCAGGCATTCACTAACTGCCACCTCACCAGTAGCACCGCCCACCCGTTTCTCATCACCAGAGTTCTAATTACGCACACCTGAAGCCAATCCAGCCACGGCCTATATAAGACTCTCTCCCTCAGGCCTTCACTGTCTGGTCTACTATTCACATCCCCTATGCTAGCTCCAGACCCCATGCTGTGTTTCATAGGACTCGCTGGTACTAAGGACTGCTACTCTGCTCACCCCTCGGACTTCATTCTACTCATCTTCTCAAGGACAGTCAGATAAGCTTCCTAAGACATCATTACATCCTGCCTTCTGTGATTTCTCAGTCTGTTAATAAAGATTCCATCTGTTTGCTTCTGGTCTCATCCCTGTTTGTACGTGACAGTGTTGTTGTAGTTTACTGGATTTTTATGGGTTCAGTACATTAGATTAAAAATAATAATAACAAAAGTTAAACAAAGCCCTTAATTTAGAGCCTCATGATATTTTACTTTTTCAAAACCCATGTTTTTCTGATAAAACAAAATTATATTATTAATCTGTTAATTAATCTGTTAAAAGTTTTATATTTATAAGTAAAAATAAATAATAATAATAATTAAAAAATCTAAGGAAACCATAATATACAGTATTGCCTTTTGTAACACTGATCTTAAAATTTATTTTAAAACATGAGATCACAAAATAAGAATAAAAACAACATATTTTCAAATATATGTACTGTAACTGCCCTAATATTATATAGATTGTTTTTGTCCTGGTATTTTTATTTATTTTAATAATTTTTATATACATTTGTTCATTTTATGTTTTGTTGTTGTTGTTCTGTTTTACATATTTTAAACTGTATGAAATTGCTCTATATTTGCCTTGTATTATTAAAAAAAAAAAAAAAAAAAAAAGTTAATCTGCTATGAGCAATATTGGGAGGAGGTGTGCAAACACAAAACCCTGCAAAGCTGGTTGCATCTTCTGGTTCATGCAGAAGTATTAATTTGTACAATTTAATGTAAATAATGTACAAAAATGTATTTTTACTTTTGTACCTAAGGGTACTGCCCCAGTGAGAGTGTTGTTATACATTTATATCCAGCTCTTTCATTTTAATAGCAAAGAAAAGAAAATATTGATTGCCATTCAAGTCAAAGTACTGTAGCTAAACATGGGAGCGTGATACAAATGTTTATTTTAGAGGAAACATTCAGATAGTACTTCAGGGCTTTTCTATTTCAACTCGTCATATGCATTCAATATGTAAAAATACTAATGACATAATCTGATAAATTAGCCATGTGCATCATAAGGAATAATATTTTGCATAATTTACAGTTGGTTTGATGCCTTTATCTCAAACAGTGGCAGACTTTAATGAATTTAAGTCGGTACAGTGCATAGAATCTTTCAAAAATATGGATTCAGTACTGTATCTAAAAATAATAAAGGCATAAGAAGAAAAAACAAGCCTTGTGCATTATAGGGCATAATATTTTGAATATTTTGCAATTGGTTTGATGCCTTCATCTCAAACGGTGGCAGACTTTAATGAATTTAAGTGGGTTCAGTATATAAAACATTAAAAAACATAAATTCAGTACCATACATAAAAATTATAAAATTATAATCAGAAAAAAACAAGCCTTGTGCATAATGGGGAATAATATTCTGAATATTTTAGATTTGGTTTGATACCTTTAGCTTAAATGGTGTTGTCATTTAATGGGTTTATATTATTGCACACTTTAAAAGTTGTACAATTATTATAAAACACATAAAAGGCTAATTTCAAAAACGAGGAATTGTGCAATAACAGGGATGTTTTTCTGAACATTTTTGTATTGGTTTTATAATATTATGTCATGTAGTTAAATAGTTTAATTCATTTATATGGTTAATTTATATATATCTGTATCTGTATATCCTTTTTTTTTTTTTTTTTTTTGCCTTGTGCAACGTAAAGGGCATATATTTATGTCTATCTAAGTTTGTTTGGGCTCAAAACATAACAGGCACAAAGACTTTAAATGGTATGAAACCGAATGTCTGAATGTCAGACTTAAAACTAAATTTACTGCGATCAAAAATATTAATCGTCAAGCTTCCGTCAGACTAACTGACTGCAACACCATCTTGTAACACAGTCATGAATGATCTTACCTTTTTCCGTTTAGGCTGTTTTGAAGAAATTTTGTATGTCTCGTGGACCTCGACTGCATTAAGAGTAATCACAGTTCAAGTTAAAACAACAAAGCTTTCAATCTTACATTAAAATGAACACCTTAAAAGAGATACATATTTCAACACAGGCATTAATTGCTTGTTTTTCTGACCTATTTTTCTACGTTTCCAGCAGAAGCAGCACATCACGACTGCAGCTACAATCAACAGAGATCCAGCAGCAGCAACAGAAATCAGCACATTGTACAATAAAGGTAGACCCTGATCTGTAATGGGCAATTCTGTAATCAACAAAATTAGCTAGTAATGTGAGTGAATCTGTTTATCTGGTTTACTAACTAACTAACTAACTAACTAAATAAATAAATAAATAAATAAACAAACATAAACACAGTATAACTTGTAAATCATTGTTAATATCACCATACCTGCACATGTGTGACAGAGTTTGCTGATGTCCAGATGTTGAGTCTGGTTGCTGATGGGATTGTTGATCACACAGCTGTAGGTGTTTTTATCCTGATATTCCACCTCCAGAGGTAGAGAGAGACTGATGCTGAGATCAGACACACTGATGCTGGACAATAAACTGTTTCCTTTGTACCAGGAGAGAGTCACACGACTCACATTCACCACTGAACACAACAATGAACAATTCTGCTGTGGTGATGATGATGATGATGAAGAACATTGTGAGGAGTTACTGCTGAGGACAGGAACAGGCAGGCGAGCTGGAAAACACGAGAGGATAACCACACAATTGGTTAAATCTAGTCAACAATTTTTTTTATTGGTGTAGTGTGTTGATGGCCAATAAGTGTTTCTGTTATTTCAAACTACAAAATGACAAAACACTTCAATAAATATAGGAATATTTAGGTTTCAGTAAAAGCTTCCACTTAAACTCAGAAGCATTGTAGCATTGAAGGTCACAAATGATCTCTACTCACCATAGACAGAAACACTGAAGGTTTTTGATGATGATTTCTCTCCACTAATATCTAGTGTATAGAGTCCAGCATGTTGAGTTGTGATGTTTATGATGGTCAGAAATCCAGTTTGATTGTCCAGTTTCAGTCTGTCTCTGAATCTCCCATCAGGACCATCAAATGTGGAGAAGTTTCGTGGTTGTTTCTTAATTTTAGCTATTAGAGTCTTTCCAGATCCAAATTTCCACAGTATGTCGTCAGCTTCACATACTTCAGTAACATTAGTTTTTAAAGTGACAGAATCTCCCTCCATCACTGACAATGACTCACCAAACACACCTAATGAACAGATTTTACACAGATTAAGGCCTCTGGTGGTCTACAAAGCCTAAAATCAGCTGTAGTTTATAACTAAATGGGAATCTAAAATGACATTTAGCCAAAAACACACACATTTACAACTTACCAATCAGATCCCACCAGCACAAACAGAACAAAACAAAAATACAAAACATTTTCTTCAGTTGTTCAGTTGTACAAGTCTGATCTAAAACACTTGAGCTGTTGATCTGCTGTGTGAATCCTCCCACAACAGCCTTTGACCCACCTATAGGGGAAGAAATGCACATGCTGTTTCTGAATGACATGTGGTTATATAAATGTTTGATTGGCTCTATTAAGACTTAATAATAGTAAACATTCTTCGTTCTAACATTTAACACAATATTTTCAAAAGATTTTGACGAATGTTGGTAACCCAACAGTTGCTGGTAGCCATTGACTTCCATAGTATTTTCTCCATACTATGGGAGTCAATGGCTACCAGCAACTATTGGGCTACCTACATTTTTAACAATATCTTTTCTTATCTTTAACAGAAGAAATAACTTCATGCAGGTTTGGAACAACAAGAGATTGAGTAAATGATGATAAAATGTTCATTTTTGGGTGAGCTATCCCTTTAATACTGTCTGCAATTTCACATAGTGGCACTGACAGCTTAACATCTGAGTCAATCTGAAACCTTCTGCGGTCGGTTTTCTTTAGAAATGTGGTTTAAACTGTTGGAACGACAAGCAACTTGTAGGTGAGAATGACATTTAGTTATATATTTAGTTTGTATGAGAAGAGTTTATTCCTGTTCTGCTTTATATAAATCTCACAGTTGATGCCCTCGCACGACAGCTTTAGGGTTGAATAAAACATTGAAATCTTCTTGAACAGTCAAATCAGAGAAATAGGTCTAGTTTGATTGTTTTTGATCAAATTAGTATTTTATTTGACTATAATGTGTCTTTGATAATATTCACAGGCTGACATCCAAACTAAATATTACAGCAGACATTAAATAGTACACCAGTAGTACACATACTGCTATTAGTACTGCTATTAGCATTTAATGACAATCTTGGTCAGTGCATGCAAATCCAACAGCAGCATTCATAAATAAGCTGAAATAAAAAAACAAAAAAACAAAAAACAAAAACAACAGCAACAACAAAAACTTAAATGCCTAGACTGACAATGAATAAATAACTTCTGCACACAAATGCTTGCTCCAGAAAGAGCTTGCTGTCATTTCTTTGAATCAGTTGTGTCACCTTTAAATGAAGTGCTTCATTTCTATTTTAGATCACATCTTCCTGTTTTTCGTATTCATTGCTGCAGTTGCCATGTCAGATACCAGATAATGGAATGAGTAGGTCAACAGAATGTTTATTTATTTTTTTTTTTAATATATATTCTATTTATTTTTCTATGTGTGTGTGTGTGTGTAGTAACATTTTAGATGCTATAGCTATGACATAAATAAATTGACCCTTCGCAAAAGCCCACCCTTTGCAGTTGCTATGTCTGACAAATAATGCCGCTCACACTACAATTAAAAATACATCACGGAACAAAGAGGGAACTGACAAGATGCTGATAGACAAGACAGAGCAGGTTACTTCTGGTATGAAACAAGGTCTCAGCTTTTAAATGTTGTCATTTTTTTAAAGAAATTCAAACAATAAATGCCGTTCGTGTTCTGACAGATCACTGTATTGCCTTATTAGATCAATCGACACATGAACTGATCATTTTTCTTATTTACTTAAAGCACAAAATAAACATAAATGGACATCACAACATATTTAACTATTTATTTTAAACAATAAATGCCGTTTTGTGGCCCTTAAAGAAGAAGTCCACTTCCAGAACAACAATTTACAGATAATGTACTCACCCCCCTTGTCATCCAAGATGTTCATGTCTTTCTTTCTTCAGTCAGATATCTTTTGTGTGTGTGTGTGTGTGTGGCCGCCGGCGCGATTACTTAAACTGTTTCCTTATACCAGCAAAATCAACTTAAAACACTGTCATTTATTGTCTTATTAATAATGCATCACTGTAAAAGGTCTTTTGTAAATTAAAGAAAACAAATAAGATGTCACTTTCTGCCACTTGAGTTTCCTTTCTGTCACAAAACTGAACTGAAACTCAGAAAATATAGGCTACTGTAATGAGGACTCGTAGGAAGCGTATAAGATCCAAGTGCGAGCTTTAATAACCAGATCGTAGTCAACAGGCAGGGTCAATATCCAACAAACAGTGTGACGAAGACAAAACAATAGCGTAATCCACAAAACAGGCAGAGTCCAAAAACCAGAGAGAGCAGTCCGAAAAGTAACAAATAAACAGGGCAAGGAACGATGGCAAAACTAGACAGAACTATGGCATGAAAACAAAAAGCAAAACTATGACAATAAAACAAAACCGTGGCAAAACAAAGACAGAGCAATGAAAACAAGGCAAAAACGCTTGGTAGAGTCCGCAAGAGCAAAACAATACTTCGCCAGTGTCTGTTTGGCATGGCCTGCCTTTAATGGCTGCCGAACAGGAAGCTACCAGCGAAGCAGCAGAGGGAGCAGCAACAGTCAGTCTGTGGGTGAGGGCTCCCTCTGCTGGCGTGGCGTTACAGAATCCCCCCCCCAGGAGCGACTCCTGGCGCTCAAACAACAACAGCAGTCCAGGAGGGTGGGGGAACAGAGGCAAAACAGGGGGTGGGACGGAGGGCCTGGACCGTGGAGCTGTGGCAGACAGTGGAACACTGGAGGTCCTGGGCCGTGGAGCAATAGCAGACAGTGGATCCTTGGAGGACCTGGGCCGTGGAGCAATGGCAGACAGTGGAACACTGGAGGGCCTGGGCTGTGGTCCAGTAGCAGAAAGTGGAAACTTGGAGGACCTGGGCCGTGGAGCAATGGCAGACCATGAAACACTGGAGGGCCTGGGCCGTGGAGCAATGGCAGAGTAGGAAGCCATGGTGGGGCAGGCAGAGCAGGGAGCCATGGCGAGGCAGGCAGAGCAAGCAGCCATGGCGGGGCAGGCAGAGCAGGAAGCCATGGCGGGGCAGGCAGAGCAGGAAGCCATGGCGGGGCAGGCAGAGCAGGCATAGCAGGCATAGCAAGGAGCCATGGCGAGGCAGGCAGAGCAGGAAGCCATGGCGGGGTTGGCAGAGCAGGCATAACAGGGAGCCATTGCAGGACAGGCAGAGCAGACAGGAGCAGAGATATCCATAGTGGAATTAGTGACATCCATAGCAGGGCGGTGTGATCACGGACAACCACCTTGGCCGTGGCATGACAGGCAGAGAGTTCATGGTAGGCCTTCTTGGCTGTGACATGGCGGTCAGAGAGTTCATGGTAGGCCTTCTTGGCTGTGACATGACAGGCGGAGAGTTCACGATTGGCCTTCTTGACCATGACATGACAGGCAGAGGGTTCGTGATAGGTCTCCTTGGTCGTGACAGGACAGAGAGAGAGTTCATAGGAGGACGCCGCCCCCATAGGAGGATCTACAGCAGGTGCTGACACCTCTGGGGGCATGGGCGCAGATTCTTGGGCAGACATGGCAGTGAGTTCATAAATAAACGCCACCTCCTTTGGAGGATCTACAGTGTGCGCTGACACCTCTGGAGGTATAGGCGCGAACTCATGGACAGTTGAGCCCTCTGGAGCAGACTCGTGGACAGACGAGGCCTCTGGAGCACAGTGTGCAGCCCACACACTAAAAATGGCAACGGCCATTACAGGCAGCACAGTGGATAGTGGGATGTCTGTTGGCCTTGAGGGTGTGGATGCTGTGCACTTGTGGCGTGGGAATGTGGGCTCTGTGTGGCTTGGGAGTGTGGGCTCTGCGTGGCTTGGGAGCGTGGGCTCTGCGTGGCTTGGGAGCGTGGGCTCTGCGTGGCTTGGGTCAGTAGATACATGAGGCTCTAGGGGATCAGCTGAGACGTGATGAGGTTCTTGGTGGTCAGCTGAGATGTAAAGTGATTTGGGAAGGTCAGAGGGGACCTGGTGAGGTTCTGGTAGGACAACAGTTCCTTGACTTGATTCATGGAGGTCTGCCGTGACTTGACTTGGCTCAGGGAGGCCTGCCGTGGCCTGACTTGACTCAGAGAGGCCTGCCGTGGCCGGACTTGACTCAGGGAGGCCTGCCGTGGCCGGACTTGACTCAGGGAGGCCTGCCGTGGCCGGACTTGACTCAGGGAGGCCTGCCGCGGCTTGACTTGGTTCATGATGATCAACTGTGGCTTGGCCTGGCTCAGGAACAACAGCAGCAACTTGACTTGGCTCATGAAGAACAACCGTGGCTTGGCTTGGCTCAGGGAAGACAGCAGCAATTTGACTTGACTCGTGAAGATCTGCTGTAGCTTGGCTTGGTTCATGGAAGTTAGCTGTGGTTGGACATAACAGACAACCCAGCTGTAACTTGACTTGACTCAGGAACGACATGGCTTGACTCAGGAACGACATGGCTTGACTCAGGAACGACATGGCTTGACTCAGGAACGACAGCTGTAACGTGACTTGATTCAGGAACAACAGCTGTAACGTGACTTGACTCGTGGGGAACAGCTGTGACTTGGCTTGACTCGTAGAGAACAACAGCTGTATCTTGGCTTAACTCATGGAGAACAACAGCTGTATCTTGGCTTGGCTCGTGGAAAACAGCTGTGACTTGGCTTGATTCATGGGGAACAGCTGTGTCCTTGCTTGACTCATGGAGAACAGCAGCTTTGGCTTGACTTAACTCTGTTGCTTGACCGGACTCTGAAGCTTGACCGGATTTGGAGGCTTGACCTGACCCTGAAACTTGACTGGACTTGGAAGCTACAGCTGTAACATGGTTTGACTCTGGAGCAGCAGCTGTAGCTTGACTTGACACAGGAGACGCAACTGCAACTTGACCTGACTCTGAAGATGCACCTGCAGCTTGACTTGGCTCTGCGGCTTGACTTGGCTCTGGAACAACAGCTGCAACTTGACTCGAATCAGGGGTAGCTGCCGTGACGTGAGGGAGAGCCATTTTAGCTGCCCATACCGCCATTGGGGGTGAGTCCAGCACATGGGCCATCAAGAAGCGTGGCTTGGAGACAGCGACCATCTTGTGGAGTGGCTCTGGGATGGCGGCCATCTTGTGAACTGGCTTGGAGGTAGCAGCCATCTTGTGAGCTGGTTGTAGGAGGGTAGCCATGACAGGTGCAGACTCTGGACGGGCGGCCATGACAGGTGCAGGCCCTGGAGCGGCAGGCATGGCGTGAGCAGGCCCTGGAGCGGCAGGCTTGGCGTGAGCAGGCCCTGGAGCGGCAGGCTTGGCGTGAGCAGGCCCTGGAGCGGCAGGCTTGGCGTGAGCAGGCTGTGGCTTGGCAGACGTGACGTGAGCAGACTCTGGAGCAGCAGGCATGGCGTGAGCAGGCTGTGGCTTGGCAGACATGGTGTGAGCAGGCTCTGGTTTGGTGGGTATAGTATGAACAGGCTTTGGCTTGGCAGGCTTGGCATGAGAGGTTTCTGATGCAACTTGAATAATCCCAGACATGACTTGAGCAGGCTTTGGCTTGGTGGACATGACATGAGCAGGCTTTGGTGTGGTGGGGAATGTGGAATTGCATGGTTGTTCATCAGCAACACCCACAGTAAAAGGTGAACCAGCCAGCAACAAAGCGAAATCAATGTATTGTTCAAGAGTCCAGTGAGGGGTATGGCGAGGCATGAGGTAATTGAGTGAGTCTTTGAGTCCATGTCGGAAGATGTCCTTTAGTGCAATATCATTAAATCCCACCAAATGGCACAGCTCACAAAAATCAGTCACATAATCCTCAATGGGCCGGTTACCTTGGTGGAGGCAGAAGAGTCGTGATGCTGGGTCCATGGTTTGATCTGAAAGCCGCTGGATCTTTGGGAGGCGAAGTATTCTGTAATGAGGACTCGTAGGAAGCGTATAAGATCCAAGTGCGAGCTTTAATAACCAGATCGTAGTCAACAGGCAGGGTCAATATCCAACAAACAGTGTGACGAAGACAAAACAATAACGTAATCCACAAAACAGGCAGAGTCCAAAACCAGAGAGAGCAATCCGAAAAGTAACAAATAAACAGGGCAAGGAACGATGGCAAAACTAGACAGAACTATGGCATGAAAACAAAAAGCAAAACTATGACAATAAAACAAAACCGTGGCAAAACAAAGACAGAGCAATGAAAACAAGGGAAAAACGCTTGGTAGAGTCCGCAAGAGCAAAACAATACTTCGCCAGTGTCTGTTTGGCATGGCCTGCCTTTAATGGCTGCCGAACAGGAAGCTACCAGCGAAGCAGCAGAGGGAGCAGCAACAGTCAGTCAGTGGGTGAGGGCTCCCTCTGCTGGCGTGGCGTTACAGCTACATTAGGTGTCGCACTGTTTCATTTTTCTTTTGTTTATCTGTTAACTAAATCAAATATATTTCAAGCATTTATTCCTTGTATGTATATATGTACTGCAGATTATATATGAAGAGTTCAGATGCAAAACCGGCTAAAAGCCATTTCGGTCAAAAATGAGATAATGATACTGAGTGAATGCTCTTGACACATATTATAGGTCCATCAAATACTTTTTCTTCAAACTCACTAAAATCCCAGCCTCAGCCCAATCAGAAGTACCGGTACTTACACAGAAACCTATACATTTGAGCCTGATAAAAATGCATTTTTTAAAGAAAGACGTCCGATGGAATTAGCTAGTTTTGCATCTGAACTCTTCATATAATAACATTATCATTTGATATAATATTTAGTATTTTCACATCTAGGTGGAAAAAAAAATGTAATTTGTACTACTGTCTGTTCAAAATAATTGAAAATAAAACTTAGCACAGCAAGCATAGTAGATTTGTTTTGGTTTTTTGGTTTTTCTTCCTGTTGTACCGAAATTGTATCAAACCATGACCCCCGAACCAAGGTACGTACCGAACCATGAAATCTGTGTACCGTTACACCATTAGTCATGAACCCCCGAAAAAAAAAACTGAGTTCCGATTGATGTGTTCCCACGTATCGACGTGGGCACGAAAGGTTCAGTAGACTTCTTGCTCTAAATGAATGGTTATTGACATGGTGCAAAGAACAGAAACTGCTCTTTGTTAATAATTGGAATCTCTTCTGGAAATGTCCTAGGCTTTTCCGTGCTGATGGCCTGCACCCCAGCAGAGTCGGAGCGGAACTGCTGTCGGACAACATCTCCAGGACGCTACGCTCCATTTGACTAGTAAGTACATTCTCAAATGATTGCTACGATGGCTTTTGTTCGGAACGCTTAAATGATAGTACTCGCACTGTCCAATCTATAAAGACTGTGTCTGTTCCTCGAATTGTGAGGTCAAAACATAAATTTAATGCAGGATCTAGAAATCTGATCGTAATTAATCCAGAAAAAAGCAAAATACATAAACAGAAACCATTTTTAAAGCTTGGGCTCCTAAACATTAGATCACTTGGACCCAAAGCAGTTATTGTGAATGAAATGATCACAGATAATAGTTTTGATGTACTCTGCTTAACCGAAACCTGGCTAAAACCTAATGATTATATTGATCTAAATGGGTCTACTCCACCAAACTACTATTATAAGCATGAGCCCTGTCAGAGTGGTGGTGGCGGTGGTGTTGCAACAATATATAGTGATATTCTCAAAGTTACTCAGAAAACAGGATACAGGTTTAATTCATTTGAAATACTTTTGCTTAATGTTACTCTGCCAGATATGCAAAAGAAATCTCTCTTATCTCTTGTTTTAGCTCCTGTGTATAGACCGCCAGGGCCATATACAGATTTCCTAAAAGAATTTGCAGAATTCCTTTCAGAACTATTGGTTAATTTTGATAAAGTGCTAATTGTTGGAGATTTTAACATTCACGTTGATAATACAAATGATGCATTAGGACTTGCGTTTACTGACCTAATAAACTCTTTTGGAGTCAAGCAAAATCTCACCGGGCCCACTCATCGTTTTAATCATACGCTAGATTTAATTATATCGCATGGAATTGATCTTACTGATATAGACATCGTACCTCAAAGCGATGATATTTCTGACCATTTCTTTGTATTGTGCATGCTGCGTATCACTGATATTAACTATATGGCTCTGCGTTATCGTCTTGGCAGAACTATTGTTCCAGCCACCAAAGATAGATTTACAAATAACCTGCCTGATTTATCTCAACTGCTCTGTGTACCCCTCAATACACAGGATTTAGACAAAATGACTAGCAATATGGGCACCATCTTCTCCAATACGTTGGAAGCTGTTGTAGAAAAACGTACTGCGCCATGGCTTCTTTCGTCACACCCAAAGAAAAACTGCAGTACTTTACCGCTGTAGGACAGGAAGAGCTAAATAAACTCATCACTGACATCATCCTACTTGTCCGATCGCTACCACTTTGTTTATTTAAATGGGGAGTCATCTCAGTTATCACCAGTGAAGTATGGAGTGCCACAAGGATCTGTCTTAGGTCCTCTACTATTTTCAATATACATGCTGCCCCTTAATATTATTAGGAAACACGGGATTAGTTTCCATTGTTACACTGATGATACTCAACTATATATCTCCACAAGACCAGATGAAACTTCTGAATTATCGAAGTTAACAGAGTGTGTTAAAAATGTAAAAGATTGGATGACCAATAATTTGCTGCTATTAAATTCAGATAAGACAGAGATATTACTCATTGGACCAAAAAACAATACACAGAATCTTTTGACTTACAATCTACAACTAGATGGATGTACTGTTACTTCCACTACAGTCAAAAGTCTGGGTGTTATATTAGACGGCAACTTGTCTTTTGAAAATCATATTTCTCATGTTACAAAAACAGCATTCTTCCATCTTAGAAACATTGCCAAGCTGCAAAACATGTTACCTGTTTCTGATGCAGAAAAGCTAGTTCACGCATTCATGACCTCTAGACTGGACTACTGTGATGCACTACTAGGTGGTTGTCCTGCATCTTCAATAAACAAGCTACAGATAGTCCAAAATTCAGCTGCTAGAGTCCTTACCAGGTCAAGAAAATATGATCATATTACCCCAATTTTAAAGTCTCTGCACTGGCTACCTATTAGGTTCCGCATCAGCTATAAAATATTACTTCTTACCTATAAGGCACTTAATGGTTTAGCTCCTGCGTACCTAACTAGTCTTCTACCACGCTACAATCCATCACGCTCCCTAAGGTCACAAAACTCTGGACTGTTGGTAGTACCTAGGATAGCGAAGTCCACTAAAGGAGGTAGAGCTTTTTCACATTTGGCACCCAAACTCTGGAACAGCCTTCCGGATAACGTTCGGGGTTCAGAGATACTCTCTCTGTTTAAATCTAGATTAAGCCAAGCATTCAAATAATGCATCTCATAAACTTTTCCTGCAGCTATATCTGATCAAATGTTCATTATTAATCTTTTAGCTCTGGTTTAACAAATCTTTCTTTTCTTAGTTTGAACAGCAGCTACGCTAATTATGTTCCTATTTGTTCTGTGTTTCTGCCATGGGATTGACATCCTGTGGTAACTAGGAATTCACAAGCTCCAGTCTGGATCCAGAACACTTAAGAAGAGATGATGCCAACCCCTCAGAGGACTTCAGATGATACCAACCCTGAAACAACATACAGCACTACCAAATTCTGCTACTAATTTATAGTGTTCTTTGTCTGTTTGATTACATCATTAATTGATCTTTACCACACATCTCTGCCATATGTACACCAAGCTTCTACTACATATATTGTAAAAATGTCAATTTGGTGTAAAGTTGCTTTGCAACGATATTTATCGTGAAAAACGCTATACAAATAAATTTGAATTGAATTGAATTGAATCGAATGTGTTCCCTACACAGTGTTCTTTGCTTATTACTCCCTGAGCAGGGGAAATCCATTGAAGTTTACTTCACTTCGGAACATTCATTCATGGATTTGAGCTGTGCTGCTGCCTACAGCATCTTCACACACAGACAAAACTTACTGGAAACATGTGAAATGTGACTTCGTATACCTCTGTAAATAAATACAATTTGAAATTCACGTCTCGCACACTTTAATGCCCTTTGAATGGAACATAGGATCACAGACTCGTTTCTAACTGGAATCATGGGGGAAAAGCTGGTGATGTCCACTTCGCGTGGGACTGACGGATGAATAGAACAAACAACGTCCGTGATAAGAGTACGTGGCACATGAACTGATCGTCTGTTAAAGATCATTTGATCTGGAATGCATCCGCCGTGTACAAACACTTGACAGATGTCTTTAAGATGTCAGTTTTAAATATGTTCTAAATCCTAAATAACTTAAAGACATCTAATAAACGTCTATTTTACATCTGATATGAAACGACGGTGAAGATGAGTAAACGGACGGTTGAATAGACATCTCCGCAGGGCCCTTGGCATAGGCGGAACAGACAAATGCTAGGGGCACTGCAGATCCATAGGTGCGCCAAAATGCATGAAGTTTTTTTTTTTTTTTTTTTTTTTTTAAACCAATACTGCTTCAATACTATTGAGAAGAAAAAGAAAAAAAAAAGATTGTCTAACAAAACATAACTATTTTATTGCTCTCCTGATTCTGATCCTGATGGTTAGGAGCAAAAAAAAAAAAAGGCTAATTTAGTAATGTTAAATTCACTTTAATGTTTCTCAGTTTAATTCATGGTGATATTGTTAGAAAGGGCTATAGTTTAATAAACAATTGCTGCCATCTGGAAATTGAAAACCTGAAAAAAGGAGTACCAGATGTAATTATTCTTGCTGTTTGTGTTTAATTTATAATTTGACATAGGCAGCACATATATGTCTTATTTAACTGGAAACAATTTAAAATAAGGTTAATTTTCCTTAACTAACATTAACAAAAACAAATACTGTTACAAATGTATTGTTTATTGTTAGTTCAAGTTAGTTAATGCATTCACTAATGTTAACAAATGATTATTATTGTAAGTGTTAGCATTTCATCTTTTTTTTTTTTTATAAGAAAATGTAACAAATAGTCACACATACTCCTCCATTTCTCTCTTCAGATGCACTTTTGAAATATCTAGCAATGCAGTTTCTGTGTGAATGTTTGAACACAATGATAATTGGTGGAATGGTCTGTGAGGCAAGGGTCACCAGGTAAAATCTTGCCTAGGGCAGCAAATTGGCCAGGGCCGGCCCTGCATCTCCGTGATAAATGTACATCAGAATGTATTTTATTCCAACTGTGGAAAGACGTCAATACACCCAATTTATCAAGTTTAAGTCTACCAAATTTAATCTATACTCTACTGTGTGCTTTATTTGTTTTTCAGTGTTATAAATGGTCAGATCGCCTGTCATTGAAGCTCTTTGTGAAGGGTAAATCGCAGTCAGAGTGTGTACTTACAACATCTACCAGCAGGTGCAAATGGGACAAGAAGATTTTAACGGATGTTCTTTTTTTTTTTTTTTTTCCCCTCAGCTTAAGGTTATTTCTCTTCTACCACTGGGTTAAAGACTGTTAAGACAAGTCTCTCCCACGGTGCATGTAGAATGTGTTCCGCTTTAACACATGGACTCTTCCAGTCACCCCCCTCATCCAGCGTGAAATGGACTTTCCATCGGAGTTTGCGGGTTGTGGCTGGAAGGGATACAGCTCAGACCGGAAACTTAATTAAATGAATGGTTCTACTTATTAGATTGATTGATTGATTGATTGTATTATTATTATTATTATTATTATTAATATTACTATTATTATTATTATTATTATTATTTTAACATCTACACCTACCCCAACCCTAAATTTAACCTTTACTATAATACAAAAAGAGTATTATTGTTGTACAGTGTGACAAAAATAACGTTCGATTGATGTGCACATGCCCATAGCCAGAGCTGCGATCTGGACTAGCAATAGAGTGCAAATTCACAAGATTTTTCAGTATGTATTCGTGAAAGATTAGCTACTAATGTTTAAATAGTAATGTTATTGTTCTGCTTGCAGCTGGAAATGTAATGCATTGTAATTCCATAAGACTGATTTCACGTTACTCATTTTCCCCGTATGTTTACCTTGTTTTATTTCTAAAATAATAAACTACCATTTAAACTCAACAGTGGTCTTCATTTTTTTAGAGTATTAAAATCAAGACTGGTGGTTACTGCACTGTTCATGTGTGTGTTTAAGCCTCTTTCTATTATACATCAATCCCACAAGACAAGTGTTGTAATTATTTCACTCTGGTATTTAATGCTGTTTTAAAGCATTAAAGCATTTAAAGAGCTAATATATTTATATATATATACACACACACAACTTATTTAAATCACGCCACACAGACCGTTTATCCGCTCGGACCAAAGTTTAAACTGCCGCGCTGCACAAGCTCATTAGAGAAGGTGCATTTACTCTGTCATGCGAGCACTAAACAGCGCTGTGAGATCCAGTGTGAAACACTGCCATAAATTCAGCCATGAACACAAATGTCAGTTTTTAATAAGAGAAAACATGCTAAAACATTCTCATGTGAGTAAAAGCACTTTGTGTTTAAACCGAACTCTGGCATTTGTTGACATGTGCCTCAAATCTCTTTACTCCATCTGCTTCTCCTTCTGGCATGTAGAAGGGACTTTAACCTGCACAGAGACATTAGACAACAGAGAAGACATTTCTTTGCAGTAACTCAACATGCCATGCTCACACAATTCTGTTGATGGCAGCTGTTGTTTCCCCCTTCCATTCCCATAAATGGTGGTCTACCAAAGAGGATTTCAAATGGGCTCAGGTTTACCCTGGATCACTTTCTCATTCTCACGTACATGAGAACAACTGGGAGCTCCTTAACCCATATCAGTCCCGTTTCCTCACAGCATTTAGCCAGTTAGTTTCTTTCTTATAGCATTTTATCATTTGACCGCTCCACCTGAGCTGAAAGATCTAAAAACTGACCCACTTGTTTTATTGCCTCATTTACAAAATTGAGTCCATTGTCCAAACTGATTTTTCGTGGAATTCCCCATCTCGGGACTATTTCAGTCAACAGAGCCTTCACTACAGCTGCTGCTTGGGACATTTTTCTCCCCTTTTGCCACATTGTGGGTGTTACAAATGACACATATTTTACATTTTTTTTTGCGAATGTTGTGAACGCCTTTGCAAACCACAATTCATTCATTTCATTCCCTCTTTCGATGCATGGCATCGTCTTAGCATAATGAGCAAAGAAGTGTCGGGGTAATCAAGGCTTGCCATCACAGCTCATCCAAACACCATTATTCAGTGTACATCCGGATTGTTTGACACTGGTCTTTCTCTGCTCCTAAAGCAAAAGTTTGCATGCTCTGTAAGGAAAAAGAAACATCAAAGTTATTTTCAGATAACATGGTACACTCTGTTTCTTTTAGCTGTTTAGCTGCGCGGCCTTTGCTGCCGCGTCTGCTACGGCGTTTCCTGTGGATACAGAATCTTTTGTTATTTGTGTGTTCTGCACATCTACAAATCTTATCAGACAGCAAAATTACTTCTAGTAAAGCTGCCACAAGAGGAGCATGGAGTATTGGGTGCCCATCTGACTTCAAAACAGGACATGTTCACAATTTCCATGTGGTGTGTCCAAAAGATCTGATGTTTGCGTTCACACTTGATTTAGCATGGTCAAACAACAGTGATGCTCCTCCCCCTCCTCCTCCTCCGTCGGAAGGAGGGTGGCAGGAATCAAGGTTGTGCAGTGTTTAATGGTTTCATTTGGCATATCGAGCAAGATAGTGTGGTATTGTAACCAACGAGCCGTCGATAAATGTGCAAGGTTTTTTGTTCTTGCAGGATCATGGACACTGTATGTGGCACCATCAATGTCAGGTCAGAGTACCCTACAAATTCTCTAGACCCCATCACAGCCTTCTCAGCAGACACCACCAACCTCAGACAGCATGGCAGGCCTGCTGCAACTGGATCTAGCTTGCTTGCTTGCAACCCACAGGTTGCAGTTTGTCTCCATGATGCTGCAAGAGAACAGAAGTCATAAACCAATTTTTCTCATCCACCATCTGAACAAAAGGCTTGGTTGATACCGGTTGAACTTTCAGTTCACGACAGTTGAACTTTCATGTTCACAAAAGCCCCGGAAGCCTCCTCTGTCTACTCAATAATGTCACATGACTTCAACCCCTTCCCTGTTGTTAGGGCTCTCAGAGGCTGGTCGAGAATCGCATAATTGGGAATAAATGTCCTGCAGTGTGAACACATTCCTAAAAATGACATATTTTTGTTTGTTTTATTTTATTTTATTTTATTTTATTTTTTTGTGATTGGCTTTGGTACATCTTTTATGGCCTGTACTCTTTTGGTAGGGACTTACTGTTGGGTGTTATGACCAGTGTTGGGCAAGTTACTCTAAAAATGTAATTAAATTGCTGACTACTGATTATTCCTTTGAAAAGTAATCAAAAGTAATTAGTTACATTACTCGTTACATTACTTTTTTTTTCTGTACATCCACGCGGGAGTCCCGCAAATCATTTTATTCTATCGCATCCCGCACACACAAGTCTCTGCCCGCCCCCGCCCGCGCCCGCACCCGTACCCGTACCCGCCCATCAAGTCTTGTACTCTCTGTTGCGTCGAGTCCAGTGCCAGTGGATTAGAGACCAATCTCGCTGGACTCGACACAACAGAGAGCGCCGCGGTACGACAATAGAAGCTGACGCGTTGCTCTCCGCACCTGGTACATTCTCAATAAGTTTTAATGTGCTGTGCTGCCCTTTCCAAGGTTTTGGATATGGAGTTTTTCACGGTTCAAAGGATTTCTTCCTATCTAATTGACAACACACAATAATGTTCTTGCCTTTGACAGAAATAAACTAAAAATAATTATTGTATTTCCAGCTACAGAACGCGTGCTTTCCTCTCTCCATGCTGACTATGTTTTCATTGGTAGTATCCGCCTCACAGGCGCTTTCCAGTCAAAGTAGTTCTCAGGTAAAAGATGTCACGTGTGCTAGCAACACCCTTTTTATAATCTACATGATAAATCACATTCTGTCTGCAATTATGTAACACAGCGGTAACGCATGCTTGTAACTATAATCTAATTACTAATTTGGAAATTATAACGCGTTAAATTACTCCGTTACTAAAAAAAAAATAATCAAATTACAGTAACACGTTACAAAGTAATGCGTTACTGCCCAACACTGCTTATGACATGACCCAAAAATATTACTTGTTGTTTTACAAACTGTAGTTTTGACAGGCTGACTTTGTGGCCCTCCTGAGCCAGATGCTTCAGGAGAGAGACGGTGTCAGCTACACGTGTATTCATCTCTACAACGCAACAAAAGGTCATCCACATATTGAAGCAGAACAGTTCCAGCTGTCAGAATTGAAGGTTCAAGGCTTCATTATAGATCGTGGGGCTATCGCAATATCCTTGCGGCAATCTCGCAAATTTGTAGACTTTACCATTGAATTCAAATGCAAACTAGAAGTTGCTGTCTTTATCCAGTGGAATGCTAAAAATGCATTGGTCTACCACTGACGAAAAATGTTGCATCTTGTGGAATCTGAGACAAAATCGTGTATGGGTATTCTGGCCTTATATAATAGTTTGTCATTAAATACCGACACCTAGTGGCCACTCTTGAACATGTTATGCAGTGAACGTGTTATGCAGTGATTTTGAATATAATGCTGTGTGAAGTAACAGTTTCTCTGTTAGACAAAATATGTTTACATTATTTTTGCTATTTTATGTTACAGTTTCACAAGTTGGTCTACAGTAAAGACAGTATAAAATGCAAACTGCCTACGACCTTTACTGGGGGGCTTTGTTTAGCTCGCTGCCAAAGCACTGCTTAGAAACGCAAGCTGGGGGCAGAAGAATGGGTTTGACACCAAGGGAGCCCTTTGTCTGACAGCTGCATTTACTGCTTGTAAATCCTGAACAAAACGCTTTTCTGTTGGTTGGCCTTTATCCCTTATCTTTATACCTTATCTTATCATTTTCACAGGACAAATTGGAGTACACACTGGAGAATCATTACATGGCACTATTATACCCTCTTTCAAAAGTGACTTGCCTTACTGCCTTCTACTCATCTCTATTGTTGTAAACTTTTTCTTAGAAACCAGGAGACATTTGGATATCTTGAAGCAGAAGTTTCTCTTTATTCAGAAACTCGTTGCACGTCGCTGCAGTCATCAAAAGTCATCTGACAAAAGCTCAGCACAGAAGAGTACATAGGTTTCAAGGGGGAGGAGTACATAGAGGTGGAATCAATCTAAACAAAGCAAAAAAAAAAAAAAAAGTAAATCACAATATACATAACTTTTTCAGTTCATGCTGTTATATTGGAACCTATGTTTAACCTTTTATAAATTTGTAATATAACACTATGTGCCAGTTTTCTGCATCTCTCCCATTTTCTCTCTTATCCGCCTCCCTCATCCTCCCAATCCACTGTCTGTTCACATTTCTCACACATACGCTTCACATAACACTCTTTCTGCCTTCTGCTTCCTTCCTCAACTGACTCCTTTACTACCCTCAATCTTGTAACACTCAGTGTATCTTCTTCTGGAAAATCATGATATTTAACCAACTTATCCATATCTTGCATGCATTTTTGGCGATTTTTCCATTTTATCAAATACTGGTGTATCATAATTGGTGAGCTTGCTCTGGGATTTCCCCATAATGGCTCCCTCTCCCTGTGGGTCCCCTTGTCAGTGCCTACGTTCTCTGTCGGACGTCTCCAACAGATCTGACCTTTAACCCAAAGTCAGCCAGACGGAGTGCCTCACACCCCGATTAATTACCAGCACAGCTTTTCAATTCTTTTGAAATGTACTTCTTGTGTCCTACTTGCTCACGTGATCTCAGTTTCTTGAAATGTCCCAATCACTCTGATTTCAATTTCTTTTCGAAATGTTTTAACCATGCTTGCTTTCTTTCCTCACACAATTTTCTTTTCTTCAGAACAGATTGGCTGTGCTGTATACCTGTGCTGATTCTAATTTCCTTCCAAAATTATTTCTAATTACGTTGCCCATAATTGGACCAGCCGCTATGGTTTGTCCCCTTTTTCGTTAATCCCAATTCTAATTTTAAGGAAAGGACGTGACGTATGGTGACCCATACTCTGAATTTGTGCTCTGCATTTAACCCATCCAAGTGCACACACACAGTAGTGAACAAACACGCGCACACACACGCACACGGAGCAGTGGGCAGCCATATTGCTATCGCTGCGGCGCCCGGGGAGCAGTTGGGGGAACGGTGCCTTGCTCAAGGAACTCACCTCAGTCGTGGTATTGACCCTCCACCTTCAATCCCTGCCGGACCTGGGACTCGAACCCGCAACCTTTCGATTACAAGCCTGACTCCCTAACCATTAGGCCACGGCTGCCCCACAATTTGAAACCAAATTCTAATTTCAGAATCAAATTCTTTTAGATTGTTTTAATCTGTCTCTTACTGGAGAGTGCTGATGCCACCTGGGTTTGTTTACTGATTCCAGTGATGCCCCTCCTGGGCCCTGGCGGGCGGCCCCTCATCCCTCAATCTAGTCGGGGTAGGGCTGTGACCTCTAAGTCCAGGATGTACGGTCACCGTCCGCTCTCGGGTCCAGAAGGCACATCCAAGGAATCCCAACTTCTGACACCAAATTGCTGTGGTAAAATAAAACCCACTCTCACCAGAGTAAGAGACAAACTCAGTCAAATGTATTTTATAAGTTTATTATTTGCATAGAAAGTCAAACAGTCATACATAAACACAGGTTGCTGCAGAGTGTGACCAAGAAGGGAGGGCTCACTCCAACTTATATCTCCTCCCCAGCCTTCAAGGTTGCATCTCCTAACCTTTAACTTTCCACACATAGTAAGAGTCAGATAAATGCATTCTGCTATGTCATACTCCCAAGATTCAAATCTTTATATTTAGGACCCCGATACCCTTCTCTCATGTCATCCTCAAGTCAAGTCAAGTCAAGTCAAGTCACCATTATCTATATACCACTTTTAACAATACACAGTTGTGACAAAGCGGCTGTACAGTGTTAAATAGGAAATAGTGCATCAATAATGCAAAAGGGCAACAGTAAACAGGTAAAGGCAGTTCATTCAATGATGTCATCATCTAGCTCAGTTCAGTTCAAAAAGTATACGATATCATTTTAAGAAAAAGTGTTCCCAACTAAGCAAGCCAGAGGCGACAGCGGCAAGGAACCAAAACTCCATCGGTGACAGAATAGCCGTCTAGGTGACGAGGTCTTCACTGGGGATCCGTCTCTGGGGCTCATCTAGTCAATATGGTCTCTGCTTACATTCAGGGCTGTAGAGGTCGTCCCTAGGTGCTGATCCACCATCTGGGCTGGGTTTGGACTGGATCCGGGGGACTGCAGTGACCATCTGATCTGGATACGGGCTGGATCTGGTGGTCAAGGTGACCTCGGAATAAGAAAGAAATAGACTAATATTAGCGTAGATGCCATTCTTCTTACGATGCACTTCTTACGAGTACATCAGGTGTTGTGGGAAGTGTTCCCGGTTCCAGTTGACCTAATTAATGCTAAATAATTCTAAGAATATGTTGATGTGTTATGTGTAAGCAAGGTTAAAGAGATGGGTCTTTAATCTAGATTTAAACTGACAGAGTGTGTCTGCTTCCCGAACAGTGTTGGGTAGATTGTTCCAGAGTTTGGGCGCTAAATAAGAAAATGATCTGCCACCCGCGGTTGATTTTGATATTCTAGGTATTATCAAACTGCCAGAGTTTTGAGAACGCAGCGGACGTGAGGGACTATAATGTGATAAGAGCTCGCTCAGGTACTGAGGAGCTAAACCATTTAGGGCTTTATAAGTAATTAGCAAGATTTTAAAATCTATCCGATGTTAAATAGGGAGCCAGTGCAGTGTTGACAGAACTGGGCTAATATGGTCATTATTTCTGGTTCTAGTAAGAACTCTTTTGGACCAACTGGAGTTTGTTTATTAAGCGAGTAGAACAATCACCCAATAAAGCATTACAATAATCTAACCTTGAGGTCATAAACGCATGAATTAACGTTTCAGCATTTGACACTGAGAGCATAGGTCGTAATTTAGATATATTTTTGAGATGGAAAAAAGCAGTTTTGCAAATGCTAGAGATGTGGTTTTCGAAGGAAAGATTGCTATCAAACAGCACACCTAGGTTCCTAACTGATGACAAAGAATTGACAGAACAGCCATCAAGTAGTAGACAGTGTTTTAGGTTATTACACACAGAGGTTTTAGGTCCAATAATTAACACCAGTAATAAATTACTTCTCATCCAGTTTTTTATCTCAACTACACAATCCGTTAGTTTTTCAAATTGGTATGTTTCGCCAGGCCACGAAGAAATATAGAGCTGAGTATCATCAGCATAACAGTGAAAGCTAACACCAAGTTTCCTGATGATATCTCTTAAGGGTAACATGTATAGCGTAAAAAGTAATGGCCCTAGTACTGAGCCTTGCGGTACTCCATACTGCACTTGTGACTGATATGATACCTCTTCATTTACTGGCACGAATTGATGGCAGTCAGATAAGTATGATTTGAACCATGCCAATGCACTACCACTAATGCCAACATAATTTTGAAGTCTGTTCAAGAGAATGTTGTGGTCAACAGTATCGAACGCAGCACTAAGATCCAGTAGCACTAACAGAGAGATACAACCATGATCGGATGATAAGAGCAGATCATTTGTAACTCTAATAAGAGCAGTCTCAGTACTATGATATGATCTAAAACCTGACTGGAAATCCTCACAGATATAATTTTTCTGTAGGAAGGAAGATGATTGTGAGGATGCCACCTTTTCTAATATCTTTGACAGAAAAGGGAGATTCGAGATTGGTCTGTAAATTAATTAAATACTGTAATTGACGGCTGCGTGGTAACAATTTTGTCTCTAATAGTATCAATCTTGGAAGTAAAGTAGTGCATGAAGACATTACTGTTATGCTGAGGGGCACAGTCAACGCCTGTTGGTTCTTTATTTTTTGTTACTTTGCCACTGTACTGAATAAATACCAAGGGTTATGTTTGTTTTCTTCTAAAAGAGCCGAAAAGTAATCAGATATTGCAGTTTTTAACGCTATTCTATAGGATAAGGTACATTCACGCCAGGCAGAACGAAAAACCTCTAGTTTTGTTTTCCTCCAGCTGCGCTCCATTTTCCGGGCTGCTCTCTTTAGGGTGCGAGTGTGCTCGTTATACCACGGGGTCATACTGTTTTCCTTAATCTTGTTTAGGAGCAGAGGAGTGACCGTATCTAGAGTCCTAGAAAAGAGAATAGCTCCTGTTACATCATCAAGTTTTTCTAAACTATTGGACATGCTGAGGAATTCAGATAAGTCAGGAAGATTACTCAGAAAACAGTCTTTTGTAGGAGAAGTGATGGTTCTACCATACTTGTAATAAGGAGTTGAATTGACAGTTTTCGTTATTTGGAGTATACAAGAGACTAGATAATGATCTGAGATATCATCACTTTGCTGCAGAATTTCAACATCAATTCCATGTGACAGTATTAAGTCTAGAGTATGATTTCGACAATGAGTGGGACCTGACACATGTTGTCTAACTCCAATAGAGTTCAGAATGTCTAGAAATGCTGCTCCCAGTGCATCATTTTCATTATCAACATGGATGTTAAAGTCAACCACTATTAAGACCTTATCTATAGCCAACACTAATTAAGATCAGCGAATCAGCGAATTCTTTAATGAAGTCTGTATGGTGCCCTGGTGGCCTGGATACACTAGCAAGTACAAACATCACAGGGGAATTATCATTAACACTTGTTTCTCTGGATGTTACGTGAAGCACCATTACTTCAAACAAGTTATACTTGAAGCTCGCTCTCTGAGAAACACTGAAAATATTGCTATAAATTGTGGAAACACCTTTACCTTTTAGACGTAGTTCATGTTTATAACAGTAATCATGAGGGGTAGACTCGTTTAAGATAATGTAATCATCTGGTTTTATCCAGGTTTCTGTCAAACATAGCACATCTATGATCAATGATCATATCATTTACAAAAAGTGCTTTTGTAGAAAGGGACCTGATATTCATTAAGCCAAGTTTGTCATTTGTTTCTCTGTATTATGTACATTTTTTATTTGTTGAACGTTGATTAGATTGTTACTCTTAAATTGGTTTGGACGTCTTTTGTATTGTCTAGCTCGGGGAACAGACACAGTCTCTATAGCATGATATCTAGGTGAAAGGGTCTCTATGTGCTGAGAAATAACTGATTTCGGTGACGTGAGGTGGCTAGCAGACAGTCGGATTAGCCAGTCTGTCTGCTTCCTGACCTGGGCCCCAGTTAGTCAAGTGCAAACTCTAAGACTATATGCCATATTACTAGAGAGAAGAGCAGCACCACCCCTGGAGGGATGAAGACCATCTCTTTTTAACAGGTCAGGTCTGCCCCAAAAACTTGTCCAATTGTCTCTGAAATGTTATTCTGCGGGCACCGCTTAGACATCCAGCCATTTAGTGACGACAGTCTGCTACGTATCTTGTTACCACGATACGCAGGGAGGGGGCCAGAGCAAATTACAGTGTCTGACATCGTACCTGCAAGTTCAGCAGGATCCTCACTGCAGGTTTAAATAAAGCAGACACTTACACAATACTCCATAAGCACATAAGATAAGTAAAATGATTTTTTCTTCCACACAGTTCAGTAGGAAATCAGTTGAAAGCACCCACCTCATACTTTGAAGTGAATGTTTAGTTTATCAGTCTATATTGTAATAAATATTTGAGAAAACATTGTATCTGATTGTATTAGTCTGTGAATGATAGTCAGTGTAAAAGTGTTTTAGATGTTATTCAAAACCCACCAGATGACATCAATTCATACTATAAATAAAACTTACGCCAATAGAAAGGTGTATATGAGTCAAAATTGTCCTGCTTACCTGCACGAGCAGGACAAAACCGCTAGTTTCAAGGCCTAGTGTGTTAAAAGAATCTTTAAAGAGTATTTTGTTTAACTGAGTTTGTTTTTATTATTGTTAAAACACAATGCAATTGATTTTCAGTTTTACATTTATTTAACGAGTAGACTGCGATAGAGGCAGAACACAGTGAAGGGAGACATCAATTTTAATAGGCCCTAAAGCTAATTTCCATGTGCTATTATCTAAAAAAATAAAATAAATCAAACATTTACACGAGTTTCTGAATGCTATAACCACAACTAAAACAGAGCAACAACATTTCAGATGAAACAATATCTATTTATGAGAGTATGTTTATAAAAAAAAAAAAAAAAAAAAAGAAGGAAAGAAAATCAGTGTGACATAAGAGCTACAACAAAGCAGAGGCGAAAAACATCCTTGCAGAGAATAAATGTGAACTGAGACGTGTGAGTCAGGGGTCCAGATGAACTCATGCATAGGCTTCTTTGATTTCTGCAAGGAAACCTGAAAAAAAAAACAAAAAACAAAAAAAATAGGATCCTGCTGATGAGACAGTTAAAATATAAATTACATATCAAAGTATATATAACGTATATATCAGATAAAAATATAGATTTATAAACATAAACTTCAAATTCACTTAGAATGAATATTAACTTTATAAGTCCTTATTAAAGTTTCTGCAAACTTTCATGGTTTGAAAACTGATCATGGTTTTAGGATTTTAACATTTTAGCTCAGTAATAGTAACTGTAACAATAAATAACTGAATATAAAAACCACAAAAATAAGACAGGCTGCTAACTGCAGAGCCAGTGGGTGGAGTTAGAGGTGGAGCTGGACTGTCAAGCTCCACCCATTATGTCTAGAGAAGGAGTACTGTTATCATGACGTTATTTAGCTCTGCAGTGAACACTACTTGCAAAATAATAGTCCAAAAAATTACAGAGTACAACTGCAACTGCATGTGAACGAAATTGTAAACGAGCCTGTATCCATATATCTATGCTAAATAAATAAGCAGACAAGTGTCTTAAGGCACAGCTTTCTCATTAAGTCTCCCAGACCACGGCAAACACGGAAGTCTAATAGGTAGAAAAATTAATTTCATTGTTAGTTTCAGTCTGAGCTGTATCCCCTCTACCCGCGATGGAGATAAACTTTCTTCTGGGAAACACAACAGGTGGTGGAAAACAGAAAGTAACGGGGCATAAGTGTTTAATAAGTGTTTCTGAATTTTTTTTTTTTTTTTAAACTACAAAATGATGAAACACTTTAATAATTAGGAATATTCTGGTTTCAGTAAAAGCTACCACAGTTGACAGATTTTGTAACATTGAAGGTCACAAAATGATCTCTGAACTCACCATAGACCGAAACATTGAAGGTTTTTGATGACAGTTTAACTCCAACAATCTCTACTTTATATAGTCCAGCATGTTGAGTCGTGATGTTTATGATGGTCAGAGATCCAGTTTGATTGTCCAGTTTCAGTCTGTCTCTAAATCTCCCATCAGGACCATCAAATGTGGAGACGTTTTGCGGTTGTTTCTTAATTTTAGCTATTAGAGACTTTTCAGATCCAAATTCCCACACTATGTCATCAGCTTCATGTACTTCATTAACATTAATTTTTAAAATGACAGAATCTCCCTCCATCACCGACAATGACTCACCAAACACGCCTGATGAAAAAACAGATTTTACACCGATTAAGGCCTCTCGTGGTCTACAAAGCCTAAAATCAGCTGTACTTTATAAATTAATGTGAATCGAAAAATGACATTTAGCCAAAAAAGACGCATTTACAACTTACCAATCAGATGCCACCAGCACAAACAGAACAAAACAAAAAAACAAAACATTTTCTTCAGTTGTTCAGTTGTACAAGTCTGATCTAAAACACTTGAGCTGTTGATCTGCTGTGTGAATCCTCCCACCACAGCGTTTGAACCTCCTATAGTGGGAGAAATGCACATGCTGTAGTATTCCATAGTATTTTCTCCAGTCAATGGCTGCCAGCAACTATTGGGCTTTTTAACAATATCTTTTCTTATCTTTAACAGAAGAAAGAACTTCATGCAGGTTTGGAACAACATGAGGGTCAGTAAATGATATGTAAATGTGAAAATGTAACATTTTTATTTTTGGGTGAGCTATCCCTGTCTGCCATCTCACATTTTTGCCCTGGCAGATTAACATCTGAGTCAAACTGAAACCTGCTGCGGTCAGTTTTCTTTAGAAATGTGTTTTAAACTGTTGGAACGACAAGCAGCTTGTGTGTGAGAGTGACCATTTAGTGTATACATTTTTAGTTTGCAGAGCAAGAGTTTATTCTTGTTCTGCTTTTTATAAATCTCACTGTTGATGCCCTCGCATGACTGCTTTAGGATTGAATAAAACATTGAAATCTTAAACAGTCAAATCAGAGACACAGATCTAGTTTGACTGTTTTTGATGAAGTCAATATTTTATTTGACTGTAACGTGTCTTTGGTAACATTCACACACTGACATCTAAACTAAATGCACACAGATACTTGCTTCAAATAGAGCTTGCTGTGATTTCTTTTTCTAAAAAGTTGTGTCACCTTTAAATGAAGTGCTTTATTTCTATTTTTAGATCATATCTTCCTGTTCTTTGTATTTGTTGCTGCAGTTGCCATGTCAGACACCAGGGGCCGCATGTATAAAGCCGCTCAGAGTAAAATTTTAGTCTGAAGGGTGACAAAATTCTAATAATGACGGCATTTTACTCTTATTCCTAGACTTAAGAATAAAAGTGATTCATAAAGGTTCCTAAGTGTTAAGACTAGGTCTCAGCTCCTAAATTATTTAAGAGAGCTGGAGAGGCCTCCTAACCTAGTTAGGAGTAACAGGATGGCAGCAAAATGGAGCAGACACACACTTTGCAATGAAGATTTTTTTTTTTCTTTTTTGTAACTGATCAAGTAAAAAAACGTAACTTTATTCACTCTTAACTCTCTAATTCTCTTAACTGTAGAAATGAAGGTAGTAATTACATTTTTGGGCTGGAAGATTGGAAAAATGCATCAATGCACTGCTGATGACACAGTAAGTAAGCTGTTAAATATTGTGGCACTAACCCCACCAAGCACAACAGTGGCCAAAAGTAATGTGTGGAGGGTTTTAATGACCTTATTGCACTTAAACCATCAAAATACGAGGAAAGAAAAAAAAAAAAAAAAAAACACTTACCAGTGTTGACAACTGCTTTTAAATGAAAGTAGCTAAGTATGTTGCTAGATGACATCATAATGGCGAGTTCACTGATCTATATAAATATAAATATAAATCAGTGGAAGAGCCTCTGAATCTAGATATGATTTGTCCAAGAAATTGATTTTGTTGCTAGGCTTTTAAAAAGTTTAAAATCTCAAAAGGTGTGAGGAAGTCACTAAATCTAGTGACAAAATCTCTAAAGTGGCAACACTGTCACATTGAGAACAACAAAATCAGTTATTAATATGTATGACAGCATGGCCAAAAATTATGACCACACAATTTGGCATTTGTCATTGTTATTATCACAAATAAAACAATTGACTCTAAGCCAATATGCAATTTGTTTACAAAATCTTTAACATTTTATTTTTTTTTAAATTAAGGTTGAAGATGTCAAATTTCCCAGTCTGGACATCACTCTTAGCCACGACTATATGGCAGTTCATTGACTTTCCAACTGAACATCAAACCATGCTGCAAAAACAAGCCACTTTTATGAGGATTGTGGGCTTTCTTGGTATTACTGGAGCTGTTGATGAAACTCATGTTCACATCATTGCTCCCACTGTAAAAACAAGGAGACATACCAATAGAAAAGGATTTCAAAGCGTGCATGTCTGCAGCCAGACCCTATTGAAAAAAACACCCTTTTCTGTTGATATGTCTGACAAATAAATTCTCACGCAATGAAAAATAAATCACGTAACAAAGAGGGAACTGACAACATGTTGATAGACAAAACAGAGCAGGTTACTTCTGGTAAGAAACAAGGTCTCAGCTTTTAAATGTTGTCATTTGTTAAGAAATTCAAACAGCAAATGCAGTTTCGTGGCTCTTGTGTCCTGACAGATCACTGTATTGCCTTATTAGATCAATCGACACATGAACCAATCGTTTTTTACTTACTTTTAAGCTTGAAATAAACATGAATGGACATCACAACATATTTAATTTCGAATTAAACAATAAATACTGTTTTGTGGCCCTTTAATGTGTCACGAGAGATCGCTGTAGCGCCTCAGTACAAGCGCCACGTGAACTGATCATCTGTTAAAGATCGTTTGATCTGGAAAGCACCTGCTGTGTACAAACATCTGACAGACGTCTTCAAGATGTCAGTTTTAGATTCTAAATCCTAAATATCTTAAAGACATCTAATAAACATCTATTTGACATCTAATATGAAACGACTTATTGCAGATGAGCAAACACTCTAAAAATGTGTCTTGCAGATTAAAAGCAGATCGTTGAAAAGATGTCTTTGTGATGTATGTGTGCTATCACAAATGTACATCAGAACATATTTTATTCCAACCACGGAAAGATGTCAATAAACCCAATTTCTCAAGTTCAAGTCCACCGAAGTTAATCTATACTCTCCTGTCTGCTTTATTTGTCGGACAAAAATGGCAGATTTCAGCATTATTATGACCCTTTGCGAAGGGTCAATTGCAGTCAGAGTGTGTAGGGCCAACAGCAGAACCTGATTTTACCAAGTACAACATGTTGCTGGATCAACATCTTTGTTGACCCTGGAACAAAATTGTGATTAACGAATCAGACTTGAAAAAACAGTTTATAGTTTTTGTGAAGTTTACACTTACAATCAGTGTTTGGTGCTTGTACATCAGTGTCATTCATCTATTATTTCCTCTGATTTTAGGGATTACTCATGGGTAAGGTTAGGTTTAGGTGTAGGGATGTGGTCAAGATTACATTTTTGCATGAAAATGTTGTTCCAGGGTCAACAAAATATGTTGTCCGAGGAACACATCTAACTCAGCAAATTCAGGACGTGCGTTACAACATTTACCAGCAGGCGCAAATGGTACAAGAAGTTATTATTATTTTTTCCTCAGCTCAAATTTTTTCCTCTTCTACAACTGGGTTAAAGATTGTTAAGGCCACACTCAAGGTCTTTCTCTCCCACTGTGTGTGTCAATGAAAGATTAGCTACTAATGTTTAAATAGTAATGTTATTGTTCTGCTTGCAGCTGGAAATGTAATGTATTGTAATTCCACAAGACTGCTTTCACGTTTCTCATTTTCCCTGTATGTTTACCTTGTTTTATTTCTAAAATAACTAAAATAATAAACTACTATTTAAACTCAAAAGTGGTCTTCATTTTTTAGAGTATTAAAATCCAGACTGGTGGTTACTGCACTGTTCATATGTGTGTTTAAGCCTCTTTCTATTCTACATCAATCCTACAAGACGTGCAAGCACTTGTGTGTTATGATTAGCTCACTTCGTTTTTTAGTGCTGTTTTGTTAATGTGTGATAATTGCTGAGTTACTCACTCCAATGTGATTGTATCAAATATATTTCGGCTATAAATATTATTCGGCTATTTTTGGTTCAAAAATCTTTAAGTGGGCATGACGCCCCTGCCTCAGTAAAATAAAACGAGAGAGAGAGAGAGAGAGAGAGAGAGAGAGAGAGAGAGAGAGAGAGAGAGAGAGAGAGAGAGAGAGAGAGAGCGCTATCTCGCGACAGTACGTGGGCTAAGTCAAGTATTAACAAATCTCCAAAACCGCGGATTGAATTCCCACTTCGCACATAAGTGGTACTCTGCCTGCTGGAGGGGCACCTCATATTACCCATTTCACTTGATTGCCTTAGCTTTCGGAGGGAAGCTCCTGAGTTTTCCTTTCATTTGTAACTATCGATAAAACTGGGTCGCTGTTAAAGCAGAAGAACAGAACGCTTTTTTTCCCCCCAGAATCTCTATTTATTTTCTGAGGGGAAAAGTTGTGAAAATGAAGTCTTCCTTTAATTTGCTTGCAGGGATCTTGTTTTTACTCGACCACGGTAAGACTTTGTTTTAACCACTCTTCCGAACTTTACATTTTGTGATTCAGGTGCAGTAGTGCAGTAGTGACTAAGATTAGGATATTGCGACAACAACGCCCACCACCGTCACATAATTCCGTAACGATACAAAAAGGAATCTGAAATGCAGACCAGGGGTGCGTTTCCCAAAACCAACTATGGTCTCAAGTTCCGTCGTTACTAATAGAGTTCAGTTTAACAATGAGTAAGTTAAACATTAAGCAGCAAAAATGATGACTTTTTTTTTTTGTGTGTGTGTGTGTGTGTGTGTGTGTGTGTGTGTTATTGATCTCGAGTGTTCACTGGGCAGGAAAGTCATCGTTGTATTTGAATTGTGTGTAAGAACACCTGTAATAACTAGATTGTTAGAAAACGTTAGAAAAACAAATTTATGCTGGCTTGTCTTAAAGTCTTGTTTAAAAACAGTTTGGTCAGTTACATGTTCTAGATGTTTGCTAAAGTGTTGCTAGTTGATTGCTAGGATATTCTGGCTGGTTGCTAGGCTCTTGCTATGCAGTTGCTGGGGTGTTGCTAGATTATATGGTCGATAGTGTGTTATGAGTAATTACAGACATTCCCACCTCTGTTAATAACAGAAAATTGATACAGTTTCAGTGCTTTGATATTATTATTATTTTTTTTCTAATGTTAGGAAATTAACATTAAATCGTCAACATTAACATCTTAAACTTCCACTAAAACATGATTTATACCATCTGTAGTAATTTAATAGAAACGCCTGTCTTCTTTAGTGATACAAGCTCAGAAACATTTATAACCTGTTTTAGTATATAAAGTTTTCTTATATTGTTTATTGACTTGGTGCCATGATAGATATTGCAATGTTATTTATTTTTTCATTTTAAACTGTATAGATGATTACTTAATGGTAATGCAATATTAGTGAACACAACTGTGTATGTCAGACTATAAATCCCCAAAAACTACGCATGGGAGCTTGCTTTGGTGTTGTCACCACTCATAGACCCCATGCCACCCCTTTGCTACCCTAAAAATTATTTTCTAGATCCGCCCCTGACCCCAGGTCGGTTTCAGTGCCGTTATTAGACATTAGATCAACACATTAGACTTTTCTGAAATCCCTAATATGTTTTCTAGCCACACCAGAAGAAATAATGTAGAGATTATGCACAGTGGAGTCATGCCACACCTATTAGTTTTTTTGTGCCAAAGGAGAAAAACAACAACAACATATATTAGGCCTAAAAAAGCCTATACTCACCATACTTTATGCATGCAAAACACAGTTTCACCAATGTTTAAAAAATAATAAGAAATAAGAAAATGTATATTCCAATTTCAGGAAAAAATTAACGATCTACTGTGTTAATTCATTTAAATTCATTAATTAAACTCTATTAAATTTGTTTTACATTTTAACATTTTTTAAAAATCAACTAAAATTTAAGCAACAGCAAGCAACAATTTGATTCACAAATTATTAATGCGGTTATTCAAGTTCTATTCAAATTGGGGCTTCTCGGGGAACAAACACTCTTTGCACGTGAGAGACCCATCATCAGCTATCACGTCATTATCTTCTGCACGTTTCATGGCACTAATGGCTGCAAATTGCACAGGTATTAGCCTTTGTAATTAGATTTATAAACTCACTAAATTCATATTTTCCCCATTAAAAAGACTGTCTGTGGAATCACCACAAGGAAGTCATGTGAATTCCTGTTGACTAAATTTTGTTAGAACAGGAAATAAACACACATGAGTTGAGGTGTCCCAGATAACCCAATGTCCTAGATCAGTGGTGTCCAAAGTCCGGCCTGCAGGCCAAATGTGGACCGTGGATACATTCAAATGGCCTGCAGCTTGTCTACTGAAATGTATTATATGTGGCCCGCCAAACATAATTCAAATTCAAAATGTGCAGTTTCACAATGTCAACACAAGGTAATAGCATCTCTTTGGAGCAGAGGTCTCCGATACAAACCATGTCGCAGTGATTTAATCTAGTTTAAAGGCAGAAGAAACAGTGCTGCAACAACATTGACGAGGAAAACAGAAGCACTGTGCGACAACAATGCAGTTAGAATGCTTTTCAATCCACAAATCACCTATATTTACAATGGATTTACTGTAGTAACAGTAACTGTGGTATTGTGGCAGAGATGTAGGATATTCATACCAATTATTATTAATGTGGACATATACAAAAAATTTGAACAGTCAGATTTTTGATGCCCCCCCCCCTTCTGCTCATCAAGCCTGCATTTATTTGACCCAAAATACAACAAAAACATTAATATTGTGAAATATTTTTACTATTTAAAATAATTGTTTTCTATTTGTATATATTTTAAAATTCATCACTGTGATCAAAGCTGAATTTTTGAGCATTTTTCAGCATCATTACTCCAGTCTTCAGTGTCACATGATCCTGCAAAAATCATTCTAATAAGCTGATTTACTGCTCAAGAGACATGTTTTATTATTATTATTATTATTATTATTATCATAATTTAAAAAAATTAAGTACATTTTTTCAAGATATTTTGATGAATAAAAATATCCAAATATCAGCATTTATCTGAAATAAAAAGCTTTTATACATACCATTCAAAAGCTTGGAGTTTTCTGAAATTATAGAATTAATGTTTTTACTTAGCAAGGATGCTTTAAATTGATCGAGAGTAATGATAAAGACATTTATAATGTTACAAAAGATTTCTATTTCAGATAAATGCTGTTCTTCTGAACTTTCTATTTATCAAAGAAACCTGAAAAAATTCTGCTCAGCTGGTTTTAGCATAATAATAATAATAATAATAATAATAATAATAATAATAATAAATGTTTTTTGAGCAGCAAATCAGAATATTAGAATGATTTCTGAAGCATCATGTGACTGGAGTAATGATGCTAAAAATTCAGCTTTGAATTCACAGGATTAAATCACATTTTAAAAATATATTCAGATATTAAACAGTTTTTTTTAAATAGTAAAAATATTTCAAAATTTTACTGATTTTGCTGTACTTTGGATCAAATAAATGCAGGCTTGGTGAGCAGATGAGACTTCATTAAAAATTTTACTGTTCAAAAAATTTTGACTGGTAGTGTAAAGGCCAATTGAATGTAATGTAAAAGAGTAATGAAATATAGGCCAAATATATTTTGTTATTTTGTTATATATGAGGAAAAGCATCCGGCCCCCGGTGTGTCCAGGTCATCAAATCTGGCCCCCTTTAAAAAAGGTTTGGACACCCCTGTCACACACCCTAGAACTTGTGGAATGTTGGAAAGAAAAAAAATCTTCATGATATGTAGTAAAACATTTTCACAGCAATATTGTAGCAGTGTTGTATTGTTTGGCTTATTTATTTATTTTTTTTTTTATTCAGTTGCATCTGGTCTTGGATCAGATAAATTGTTGGTGTCTGTGATGGAGGAGGATTCAGTCATTTTTCACACTGGTGTTGTAACAAACCAACAAGAGGATATTAAATGGTATTTCAACAGCATTCGCATCGCTCAAATCAATGGAGTTCTCAGTTTAATCTGTACAGATGTTCACTGTAATAAAGGTACTGAGAGATTCAGAGACAGACTGAAACTGGATCATCAAACTGGATCTCTGACCATCATGAACATCACAACCATGGACTCTGGAGTTTATGAACTGAAGATTATTAGCAGCAGCAGCAGCGGTGAAAAAATCTTCAATGTTAATGTCAATGGTGAGTCATTAAAGAATAATTTTGTTTCAAAAAAAGTTTAAATGAGGATTTAAAATAGAAGAAACATGTAAAAAAATATGTAAACTCAAACCATGCAAGAAAGGGCTTGTTGCTTTTATCTTCACAGTTCTTTCATGTTGTGAAGTCTGTTACTATTTTTAGCAGAAAGATCTTCCAGCAGATGTTGGTTTGTATTTCAGGTATTTCTACTGCTGAACAAGAAGAAGTGAAAAGAAACAAGGGAGAATCTTTCACTTTAGATTCTAGTGAAATAAGTAAACCAAACGTTGTGATGACGTGGTATTTTAATGTCGCTCTCATCGCTCAAATTGCTGGTGATTCCAATAAAACCTGTACAGATGTTCAGTGTAAAAATACTGATGAGAGATTCAGAGACAGACTGGAGGTGAATCAGATTGGATCTCTGACCATCAAAGACACCAGAATCACAGACTCTGGACTTTATAAACTACAGATCAACATCAGCGACAGCAGCTTCAGCATCACCAGAGTGAAGACATTCAGTGTTACTGTCACTGGTGAGTATAATTCAGTCATTCAAAGCATTTCCAGTTTTGTTGTGGAAAAAACAAGCTTTGACTCAACAACACTATGACTAATATTAGTAACATGCAAATGCATAATATCAGTCAGTTTTCTATTAAACAGTGTTTCCTGTTGAATACAACTTCCTTTTTGTTTTCACAGTGCACTGTGATGTTTTAACCCCTGTTGCCAAAAACAGCAGACAGTGCCATTTATTGGTTAAATCAATATCTTGATTTAAATTTTAAGATTAAAATAATTCAATATCTCGACGATGTTTGATCAAAGTAGAAAAGTGTAAATGTCAGTCAAAGATATTGTTAAATACTGGTTAGATTATCATTCACTCTGTAGTAATAATGACTGTCTTTACCTGTTCCAGATTCAGGTCTGTCTTCAGCTGCTGTAGCTGGAATAGTTGGTGCTGTGTTTGTTTTGCTGGTAGTAGCGGCTGTAATTGCTGGTGTGTTTTGTTGTCGCCACAAGAGATATAAACCAGCAGCACAGAATGTAAGTATTTTCTACAGCTGATGGTTTCAATACAGTGGATTCTTTAAGTATTTTTTTTTTTTCCTTTATTTTTAACATCACAGAAGTAGATGAAAATCTTAGCATGTTAGCAGCCTAACATGATCAAAAAACATCATCACTGATCAGCCTAGCCTATTCTAGTGCAAGTTTATGCATTTTAAAAAAATACTTGCGTTATAAGTGAAGCTATCTACACTGTACGAAGAATAAATATCTTACCACACACTGTATGCGTCTGTGGTGCGTTACGGCTCTGACGCAGCAACCGGAGTAGATCGCGGCTTCGGCATGTGTTTTGACCCCCTGTACTGCACACGTCTGCGGCGCGTTACTGCTCTGAAGCGCCCACGCTAGTTAATGCTTGTGTTTATACCCGCCGCGCTGCGGCTCGTTGAAGTGGTTCTATGTGCTGCATTGCTAAAATTTGGCTAATCCCCCACCCCTACCCACCCCCCAACAATTTGAATTTCTGTAGGCGGGATTTAATTTAATGATATTCTAATGGACCGCGTTGTGACATCATTGCATGCGGAAAACAAAGGCCGTAGTCCAAAGGAGCCGTTCGTTGTAGTTCTTAAAAAGAGATTTAAAAAATATATATATATTTTTTAAATATATATATATATATATATATATATATATATATATATATATATCTTCCTTTGGAGTGGACTTTGAGATTTGTAGTCCTTTTTCATGCCCAAAGAGACACAACACACACTGGCTAAAATTCAAAAAGTGAAAAAGCATAATAGCACCCCTTTAATGTGACTGAATTAATTCCAATTGATGAATCTGAATGTAGTGTTTACATGAGTAAACATAGTGTTTTTTTTTTTTACATGCGCACATTGCACAAATACATTGTTTCCCATTGTTTGCACATAATATCCACTCTTCCACGCTGTTTCTTTATTTATTTTTAACAGAATTAATTTCTAAAAAAAAAAAAAATCTGGATAAATATTACATATTTACATATACAGTCGTCTGTGAATGAGCTGCATTGATTACAATGGAAGATCGCGATGAACGAAGGAGAGAGACAGATTTATTGATGAAGGGAGTTATGATATTGATTTAATACAGCAGTTCACTAAACAAGAAATCAATGTTAAGTGACTTGCATTGTCTGAACACTATTGCCTGATTTTGCTTTATTTCGTCAACGAAAATTGTTTCAAACAAAGTAACAGCTGAGCTGCTACGCATCTCTGTTGTTTTGTTTATGCATGAATGGGTGTTTTTAAATGAATCTGATTCAATTACCCATTCATATAGACAGTCATCTGCTTTTTTCCTGAATGAATCAGCCGTTCTAACTAATCAATTCAATGATTGATTCAGTGATGAAATCAGTGACTTGCCGCCACCTACTGGCAGTTTTACTTTCATTTTAAATGATCTTTTCTGTTATTTAAATCATTTAATATTTCTATATTAAAAATGTTTTATATAAAACACTAACCTCAAGTTATGAATTTCATTGCACTCATGCGACCGCTGAGCCTCATTAAACCATCTGAAAATACACTTACAAGCCACTTTTGTGTTCTTCTGTACCTCCTCTGTAGTACAATTTTTCTTATACTGATTTCATTTGAAATGAAATTGGTAACTTATTCTGCTTGTTTTTATTCAGTTGTTTTAATTAGAAATAATAATAATAATAATAATAATAAGCTTATAGTTATAATTGTTTTAATTTGACAAAAGATGACAAACTTTTAGTAAAGTTAGAAAAATGCCATTACAAAGGTAAAAACTAAATTTCCTGTAAATCACTTGGAGTCAAATATCATCTCGTAATGGGAAGGTGCTCCTAAAAAGAAAAGTGTAGAGCCCTGTTTAACCATTTTGTATTAATTTAAAAATTGAGAAATTCTTTTTAATTTAAATATTTTGCAAGAATTACAGTAAAAAACAGTTTGATGCAAGAATATATATTTTTAGCAATATTTGAGAAATTCAAAACCTCGCTACTCTAAAATGTTTAATGTAAATGTTAAGTGTAAGTGAAATGTTAAGTACTGTAAGAGGTCTTTCATGACACTACATATGCTGATGTGTGAATTTGATAGGTGCTTGATATAGTCCTTGAAAGTCCTTGAATCTGGTGTTCATGAAAGATTGGGAACCCTGCACATAAACTAAATAATTTTATATTGCTGTGCTACAGAAGATGAGTTTGATGCAGTTTTAGACACTGTTTTAAATATTGTGTAACTGACACATCAATTACTTTTGCCATTTGTGAATCTGTTTTCTTACAGGACAATGATCCAAAAGACATCGCATTGAAGGACATGGGACATCCTTAAATCAGACTCAGGACGATGCTAAAATTGATGTAACATTGTTTATCATTTTGATACTTTCATTGAAAGGTACACGAAAGAGAATTAGAAAATGATGGAGAGTAGTGGATCAGCTGAAACTCTCTTTAGAGTCACTGTGTTATGAGTCTAAGATTTCAATTTAAATTTTTGATTTAAATATAGATTTTTTTAATGAATTAAATAAATGCAACACTAGCAATAGCAATATCACTAGCAATAGAACAGCGAGTTCTTGATGTTTTTTCAGTATATGCATTATCAACGCTGCTAAACTGATGTAGACAGGAATAGTGAACAATTACCTTTTACTCATCCTTTGCACAGACATATTACTGCTAATCCTTTCTAACTTATTATTTTGTCCTGCCTGTTTACATCCTATTTTACATGATAGAACTATATTTTTTTACAATTACCTCACCAAGAAGGACATTATGACCTCCTCCCAATGTCTCATACTGGAGAACACAAGTGCTCTTCATAGTCTGCACTACTTATACTCTACATCAGGGGTCTCAAACCTTTTTTACTCCACGGACAGGTTACGGTTTGAAAATTTTCTCACGGACCCTGGGGTGGGGGGATGGTATTGGGTGGCGCTAATTTTAGACAGTTATACACCGTTATCAGCATATGTTGAATTCGTCTCTTGTCATCACTGAGAGAATATGCGCCATTAATGCAGACCTTCACCGGTCACAGTAGAGCTGTCCGCGAATGCAGTCTTCACAGCAGATACCTGATAGGTTTAGGCTGCATTGCTGCACCTGGTGGCCATTGAATTGATCTATTCATCAACTGGCTTCATCTTTCTCCAAACAAACAGAAAAAATAATAAGTCAACAGAGAAATAGTGTTGGTGATTACAGAGGCAGATGTCAGTACTCACCATATTTGGTCATTTCCTGCCCAAATTCCAAAGACAATGGCACAGTTGATTTGCTAAATCTAGGAGCTATGAAAAAAAGATGTGTATGTGAAAAATGATAACGGTTGTCTTTTGAGAGATCAACATCAAATGCTGTACCACATATAACCACATTGCTTGAATACATACCAATGGAAATCTGTCTTTTCTGTTTGGGCACAAGACCACCATGTTCATTTCTCATTCATCAGGACTGGTTTGACTGGCTTGCTGTGACTGATTTTCTTTGCATTTTTGGTCTCCAGCTGTAAAACAAGAAAATATTTATTGACCCCATGTTTAATTATTATTGTTGTTTAAACATAAAAATTAAGCAGTTATAATTATATACTTCAAGCTCAAGTTCCCTGGCAGCTCCAGTAGGCTCCTCTGAGTTCATCTGTACACATCAGATTAAGAGTCTGAAAAAAGGTCATCATGCAAACTCTCAGTTTCTACCTTACAACAGAGCACAAAAGACTGTGTAAGTGAGTGAGGGAGTAAAACAATTAGATGAAGAGAAATAGGCAGAATTTTGCGTAGGTTTAACAGAATGAGAGGAAAGCAGCATTAGAAAAAATATTCTTTAATAGCAAGCTAATATGATTTATTTTAATATGATTACCTGCTGACGATTTTGTTGTAAGTTTAAAGGCCTCTTCACACCAAGGATGAGTCCACACTGCAGCTATTTAACATGAAATGACACAGAGAAACACTATGGTTGGAATCTCTTTCAGAACAAATTTTTCCAGATGATGAACAATAAAAACATTGAAAGCCAATCAAAATCCACCGGACTGTAAATGACCTGAGCATTTAAATGCAGACAACAAATGCAAATCTCGAGGGAGCAGGCGGTTTTACCTTTGCTGCGGGCGGGAGTGGGCGGTCAGAAAGTTTCACGGGAGACCCGCGGGAACGTTGGAATTTGGCGTGTAAAGTCCGGGACACACCAAGCAGACTTTAAATAACTAGCGGCTGCGAAAGCAGGCGGTGTTGTGGCCTCGCGTTGGCAGCATCTGAACAAAAAGCTGTGCTAGAACACAGCACATAGACTACAGCCAACTGCAAAATAACATGCGTTCTGCGCCTGCGTGAAAAGATTTACCTGTCTATATCAGCAGCTTTTAACAATAGATAATCGTCATTCAAAATGAGAAACCGAAACAAAGATATACAAGATAAACGCAGATATATGAAACGTAAACAAAGCAGAGCTTGCTTACCATTTTGAATATCAGTTATGTTGATCACTTTCTCTTTTTTTTAAGCGCTCATGTTGTTATGATAATAATCACATACTGGAATGCTTGGGTAAAATCGTGTAACATCAAAGTCCGTTTAAGGCTTTAAGGGTATTCTGTAGTCTTTGGTAACAGGGCTCTAGTTCAGGTTCCCTGTTAAATCCAGCAGCTTTCTGACAGAATTGGTCAAAATTATGAGATTATAAAAATGTCATGATGGACCACAGAAAGAGAGAGCAAAACTGTGTGTAAATTAATTATGGATTACAGTTCAGAAAAATAGGAACAAGTGATGGCATTTACAAGAGCTGGTATCTTTAAAGAGTTGCTGAAGTAAGTGATCTGACATAACTGCAAGACAGAAAAAAAAATTAAATTACAAAAAAAAAAAAAAAAAAAAAAAGTATTAAAGGTGGCAAGTGGGGTTATTGTGCTTTAACTGCAAATACCACAGTAAAACTACAGATACTGAGGTAAAACTATGGTAAGCATTGTGGTTATTTTGCTTTGACTACAAATACCACAGTAAAACTATGGTTACAGAGGTAAAACCATGGTAAACGTTGTGGTTGTTGTGCTTTAACTACAAATACCACAGTACAAGTACCCAGCCGACTGTTCTAACTAATTTGAACGCATAAGCTTCCATTTTAAGACATGACCCCATGTAACGAGATGCAGAAGCACTGAAATAATTAAAATAATGATCTTATTACAAAAGAAAAGATTGTTGCCCTTACTTACCTGTTTGAAAGTGTACACGCAACAGGTGAACTGGGCAAACCGAGCCTTGCTGGTGACGTCACTGCCGTAGAAGATGCTGCGTGGTATTTGTATGCATCTCCTCTCCACAGAAGTTAAAGGGAAGGATATTACATGCAATTGGAAAGTGTAAGTCATTGTATTTTATACGCAGATTAATAAGAACGGGTTGAGACATCACTTAAGCGGTATCACGTAAACTTGTCAAAACCATATTATAAGAATGTAGTTAATTCTACAGAAAGTGAAATTTCGTTGCAGCCAGTACTTCCTGCCGCATCTAATGATGGGGGTAAGGTGGCTTTGGTGGGGGAGGAAGATGAGATAATTTCGCCTAGTGATGGCGTGTTTCGTGGTCATTCAAAAAAAATGGATTTATTGTACAATTTGGAGTGCATTCTTGGTCAGTTAACTCCTGTAAAATGTCAGCAGTTATATAAGCTCTTACTTGGTTTTCCCGTGCTGTTTGAAGATACCCCTTCTCGAAACGATCGGGGGGCACATCCATTGCTGTGGGGGGCATAAAGTTAGTTAGACGGCGGCATTTGGGCATTGCAACATTTTGCCATTAACATTAAATTCCAGAGAGCCTATTGTATATACACAGACCATAATCCTCTAACGTTTTTGAATTCTTGCAGACTTGTTTGGTGATCTTTGTTCCTGCAATATTTTTGCCCAGAAAGTCGACACGTTCGAGGGTCTGAAAATGTGGTAGTGGAGGCGCTGTCTAGCGTTTGATGTGTATTAGTGCAGCTACCGGATTTATTTAGTATTGACCCTCTAATTTCTTTGGGATGCGGGAACTGTCTTTGGTTCTGATTTTGTTCTTTGTATAACCTGTATTATTTGTTTTGGAGAGTCCCTGTCTTATGGGGAGCGGTGTGATGATCTCTGCACGTTCGTTTTGGGAGCATGCTGATAAACTCCAGCATGTTCAGTTCTGATATCTGTGAAGGTCAAAAATCCAGACTGTTTGTCTAATTTCAGTCTGTCTCTGAGTCTCCTATCAGGCACATCCAATGCAGAGAAGTTTTTCTTCTTCTTCTTTCTTAATTTTAAGTGACAAATTTCCACAGGCTATATCATTGTTTTAAGATATTTCAGTAACATAAGTGTTTAGAGTGACTGAATAGCCTTACATCACTGACACTGACATGCCTGACTTTACACAACAGGTTTTTACACAGAATAGGATTTCTGATGGTTTACACAGCCTGGATTTTTTTTTTATTTATTTTTTTTTAATTTATTTTTTTTTTTATTTTTTTTTTTTTGAACTTGAGAATATCTGAAACACAAAACAAAAGCAAAAGGTGGCCTGTGATTCTAACCTCTGATTAAAACTTTGATCTGTTGTTATTTATTTATTTATTTATTTATTTTAGCAGGCTGGGGTCTACATGATAAATCCCTCTCCACTAATAAAGAGGATTAGTCAAGTCAAGTCACCTTTATTTATATAGCACTTTATACAATACTGATTGTGTTAAAGCAGCTTTACAGTGTTGTGGAAGACAAATTCATTTTACTTATCTTATGTGCTTATGGAATATTGTGTAAGGGTCTGCTTTATTTAAACCTGCTAGGCGGATGAGGTAAGAGAAATGTATCGGGCCCTAAATATAAAGGTTTGATTCTTGGGAGTATGACGTAGCAGAACATATATATATATATATATATATATATATATATATATATATATATATATATATATATATATATATATATATATATATATATATATATATGACTCTTACTATGTGTGGAAAGTTACCAGTTAGGAGATGTAACCTTGAAGGCTGGGGAAGAGATATAAATTGGAGTGAGCCCTCCCTTCTTGATCACACTCTGCAGTAACCTATGTTTCTGTATAACTGTCTGACCTTCTTTGCAAAGAATAAACTTATAAAAGACACTTGACTGAGTTTGTCTCTTACTCTGGTGAGAGCCATGTTTATTTTGCCACAACAGTGTCAAACAGTAATAGTTTGACAGAAAATAATTTGTCATTATTGCCAGAGAGTTATTTTTCCAGCTAAAGTCAATTCATTGAAGGTCCAGTGATGTCATCATCCAGTTCAGCTCTCTTCCAGTAGTGTCTTTGCAATCAGTCAAGCATCCCCAACTAAGCAAGACAAAGGTGACTGTGGCAAGGAACCAAACTCTTTAGGTGACAGAAATGGAGGAAAAACCCTTGGGAGAAACCAGGCTCAGTCATGGGGCCAGTTGTCCTCTGACCAGATGAAACCAGCATGGCAGAGGGTTAATCTGGCACTTGCAGCAAATTTCCTTATATGACAAACCCCATTTAACTGGCTGCATTCCTCTAATTTACACTGAGATTACAAGACGACGGGCCACTCCAAGGTGTCTGAAACCCACGACAGGAGGTTGTCCAGATGAAGGCCAAAGGGATGACCCTTTCAGCCATTGTAAAAGAAGCTGGTCATTCCAAAAATGTGATTTCTTAAATATTAAAGGTTTACGATGACTAATTTATTCAAGTCCCTCCAAGAGGCTGGTTGTCCATGTAAGACAAATGCACAAAAAGACAGGATAATGAAAAGAGAGTCTCAATGGGGAATCGGTTCAGCACTGCAGCTGGAATTGCTTGCCAGTTCAGCACTGAACAGGATAAGGATCCGCCTTGGCATGTTTAAGAGAAGTCAGATTGAAAGTGCTCTCTGCAGTGGCCAAACCTTTCATCAGCTATAAGAATCAAAAGGATAAGCTCACCTTTCCTAAAGAGCATGCTGTGTGGAGAATTTATGGGTCAGATGGCATAAAACTGAGAAAAGACTGAAGCCTGAGTGCGTAAAGAAGTCAGTGAACGGTGGAGGAGGATGCGTCATGTTTGGGGGATGTTTTTTGCAGCAGAGCCTTTTATACAGATAAATGGCAGGGTAAATGCCGGTTTTATCAAAACCTCCTTCAGCAACATGCGGACTTAAGGTGGGCTATTTTAAACAGTAAACAACCAACCACCAAAAGTACCCTAGTAACCAAATCGCGAAGTACCATTTACACCTTACTAACTGCATATTTGCTAATTGCAGAATTAATTGAGTTTCATACGTTTAATTGTGTACTCTTTGTCTTTGGGTGTTGTGAAACACAACCGAATGATTTTGCACAAACGCTTTAGGAAACTTGAGTAAAAATGTATTGATGATGTTGCGATTTAGCTCAAAAGGGAAATGTATATAAATAATTACAATTAATTATAATTAATTACAATTATTTATATAACCTGCCAGTAACTGTAGCAGAATTCAATTTCCATCAACTAATCTGTTCGTCCAGCGAACATTCAGTATAATTTTTATATCAACTCTAAGAAATGATACTTTCTTGGCCACAGAAAATGACTTTCTTAAAGTACTGTTGCATTGAAGCATGTAGCTCGAATCGGAATCATAAAGGGACAAAGTCGGAGGACTAACACATAACTAATCTAAACAAACAAACATTTAATCATTCATACATGGGGAAAGGGTCAGTGAGAGGCAGTTAGAGAGACCAGAGAATGTAGCTATGAAAAGAGTCAGTTAACCACCTGAGTGATACCATCAGTGCTGTCTACAACTTGTACTAAACCTCTGTTTTGTTTAGTTAAATGTACGATACTTGCATTACCTTGGTCGATGAACAAGTGTCCGAATGCAGTCTTGGGTGAAAGTCTCGATGATTTGGAGCAGTGGTGGTTTTGGAATCGCGATCACGTTCTTTTGGGTCCGAAGAGTGATGAACTCCAAAGAAATTCTGACTCAATGGTGACTGGGAGTTTCTTCCCATGTGAAAATTGAAGAAGAACCAAGAGCTGAGAGGGACCCAGCTGAATTCCTGTGGTCTTTGGGGAATGGAAAGACAAGGCCGCAAGGCCTGGTGCAGCTTAAAGTCCCGGCGAGTTCTAGCTCATCCTCCTCTCCAGGACATTTCATGAAGATGGATTCCAGGGTTGAGTGAAAGCATCTGGCTCTTTGTGGTCGAGAGCCACAGCTCTAGATGTTGGGGCCTGTCGGGCCCGCTGGGCACGCCCTGTGCCGGCTCAGGCTCCCCGTGGGTTCCTCCACACGGGCAGCAATCGGAAGAAGGGTGGAGGAAATAGCATCGTCCGTGGAACGGTTTGGACGGTATGCAAACTGGAGCGGATCGAGTGTGTTGGGGAGGCTGGTTTTGATATTGTGCATAACTAACCTCTCAAAGCACTTCATCAAGATTGGAGTCAGTGCTATGGGACGGTAGTCCTTCAAACAAGACACAGGGGACTTCTTTGGTACTGGAATTATGGAGGTGGATTTGAGACATGTGGGGACGACTGCCTGGCTCAGCGAGGTGTTGAAGATGTCTGTTAGGACATCCATCAGCTGTGCAGCACAGTCCCTCAGTACACGGCCAGGTATGTTGTCAGGACCCGTAGCCTTGCGTGGGTTGACCCTGGATAGAGTCTTCCTTACATCGGCTGGAGACAGACAGAGTGCCTGGTTGTTGGGAGGTGTGGGTAGTTTTTGTGCAGGTGTGTCATTCTGCATATCAAACCGTGCATAGAACTCATTGAGTGCGTCTGGGAGGGTTGTGTCGTCATCGCAGGCCTGTGGCAGGGGCTTGTAATCAGTGATGGTCTGAATTGCTTGCCACAGGCTCTGTGTGTCTTTGCTGTCAGTAAAGTGATTATTTATTTTTTGTGCATACAAGCGTTTTGCTTGCTTGATGCCGCGGGACAGATTGGCTCTTGCTGTTTTTAAGGCTGCTTTGTCTCCTGATCCGAATGCATCATCTCTGGTCTTTAGCAGCCCACGAACCTCTGCTGTCATCCACGGCTTCTGGTTTGCACATGTGGTGATGGTCTTGGTGACTGTCACATCATCAATGCACTTTTTGATGTAAGCAGTCACAGTTTCAGTGTACTCGTGCAGGTCTGTGTGGTTGTTGTAGGTGGCCGCCTCTCTGAACATGTTCCAGTCTGTGCACTGAAAGCAGCCCTGTAGTGTTGAGGTGGCATCATCTGGCCATACTGTTATCTGTTTTTGAACCGGTTTGGTAAATTTGAGAAGTGGTCTGTATGCTGGGATTAGCATAACAGAGATGTGGTCCGAGTACCCCAGGTGGGGGCGGGGTTCAGCTTTGTATGCATTTTTTTCTGTTGTGTAAACCAAGTCCAGAGTGTTGTTTCCCAACACATATTAGTACACTTATAGCATTAAACAGAAGTTGGAATAGCACTTTCTTTTCAATTGTAATCTATATATGAGTGAAACAGCTTCTCAAGCAAAACAATAAGACAACCACTATATAAGGCATGTCATGAAAGATACTGTATGTCAAATAATTTAACCAAACATTAGCACTTCAGTATTTTGTATGCATGTCCTGCTGTGTCATGTTTCCCAATGTTAGGATTGCAAACCTTTCTTTATATTATAGGTGTTTCCATTTTCTCTTGTCGTAGGACTGTTTTGGAGAAAATTAGCCTGCTGGGGAAAGACTTAAAAAAAATACAAAGTAAGCAAGTTAATAGACATTTTTTGCTGAAATTCATTGTTTTGTTGTTGTTAACAGGCATAATTTATTTGCTCTGATTTAGGATTGGAAGTGTCCTGGGACAGGTGAGGGAGTAAGTGGAAGCTGGTGGAGCTGCTCAGGGAGGACATCAAACTCCAGAGAGAGACACAGGAGAGCAGGGAGAGACTGTTTTCTCTTCTTGAGAGAATGGTTAACAAATAAACTAATTCTCTATTAGGTGAGAGAAAACAGTGGAAAAAAATACCTACATTACAAATTTTTTATATCTTTTTTTTTTTTTTTTTTTGTCACTTTGTCAATGAAGCAACCTAATTTCTGTAGTTTATTTTTGTGATGCAAGTTAAGAATGTAATGAAAAAAAAAAAATAATAAACTACTGAGGGTGAGAAGTGTGCTTCAAGAAAGTTTATTTTCTGACAGCTCAATGTAAAATATTGCCAGGATTTTAAAATAAACACTTTCACTTTTTTTTTTAGCGTCTCGCAATGGTAAGAGTGCTTCAGGTGAGCGATGGGCGAGTGAGAGAGTCACACCACCTGACGCCGTGGCTCATTCCCATAGATATGGTGTGATGGGACAGCACTCACCACCCAACGCTATCCCCCACAATACAAGACAGCAGTCCCGTGAGAAGTTGACTACAGAGGCCAGTCCATCACCCACTAAGGTGCTTCATCAAGCTCTGTGATAAGTGAAGCTGTGATACTAGCTTTTTTTTTTATTGCAATTTTTTTTTCTATATTCATATTCTATTCTTTTTTTTTTGTTTTTTGTTTTTTGTTTTTTTTGTTTATTTATATTGCATTTATTGTATATTATCAATATAGTTATTTTCATGTTATTAATATATAATTAATATATAATTTATTAATGCATCACCGCGGCGCGACGAAGGCTGCTGTAATTCGAAAGCGACTTCAAATGCGGTCTCCCGATTCCCAGGAAAATTAAGTGTACATCTGATGGACACTTCGCACTCTACCATATCCCAGAATCACTTGCGCGCAGATGACGATGCAATTTATATTCAAAGAGCATGACGGGTGAGAGTTCTGTTGGGGAATTCACATTGAAATGTAAGTATTGTGCTTTCATTTACTGAAATACCTAGCGAAAAGAAGTAAAGTAAAGTTAAAGTAAAGCGTTCAACAAAAGAAAAGCACAATCGGTCTCTGCGTCAATTCACATGTATAAAAGCCATAAGTTTGTCCTTCAGTATTAAAATAAAATAAAATAAAATAAAATAAAATAAAATAAAATAAAATAAAATAAAATCATGTGGGAAGAAACATTTTTACATAGTTTAATTAAAGTTTTACCATTTTGAATTAGGGGAACAGTATGTGATTATTTTGGTGGAAACATGCTGTAAAACTATCTGACAGAAAAGTAAAGCTTCACAATTTAAGTCAATGGCATCTCAAGAACAGATGTCAGATGTCAAGAATACTTTGCAGCAAGATACCACAAAACAGACCACAAACTTGCAGGCTAGAAATTATCATGTGAAGTTCTTCATGTGAACCATTGAAGTCAGGCTGTCACATGCTACTTTGCAACCAAAGATATGGTTCACGGGTCTGTTCAAAGAGGGTCACACTTCTGCTGTTACTCATGCATTTAAAAAATGGTTAATTCTCCAATTGAGCTTGCATCATGCTTATATTTTTGCATACTATTAGCTTAATGAAACAATTTTGTACATTTTGTATTTTTGTATTGTATATTCACAAGTAATTATGTACAATTTGTAAATTACAATGTGTACATTTTTGTAATGCAGCTTATTTTTTCACAACACTTTTGTCCTGTAAAAAAAAAAAAAAAAAAAAATATATATATATATATATATATATATATATATATATATATATATATATTTCACATTAAAACAAATTATTCTATACCTTACTGAAAATACCTTTTACAACTATTTACAACATAGCTTAGGTTTAACATTAGAAAAACAACATCAATTTTAAGTCCAGCCATGCCTCCATGTGTTCTGGGGTCTTTGGAGAGGTGAATCTCTTGGTTGCGAATGGCCAGCAACTCGGTGGACAATGCGGTGGACAGTGGAATAAGGCATGTCAAACACTCTGCTGTCGCCGAACATTGAGATGAACAATGCATAATTTGTTTTTATTTACTCACAGTTTTATTTTTATGGTTACTTAACTGCCTAAAATCAGGGTTTCTATGTTCACCATCAAGACCAAAAACTATTATAAAATCGCACCTTGGTAACATATCAGTCAGTATTTGAACTGCTATGTGTGTGTGCATGGTTTTGTATTTTTCATATGTATCATTACATTATTCAAGTCGGTTCAAACGCAATGAATGCATTTAAAATTGTAATCCGGCAAGAATGCAGGAAAACAATATAATTTACCCGGCCATGCTCTTGGCCAAGCCTGAGGTACATCCCCAGCATCTCCTCCAGTAAAACATAAAATATAAAAAATAAGTAAGTCAAATATGACCAATGCTGGCTCCTTAACTTAAACGGCTAAACCTGTCAGGATGGCAGAGCCCCTCTCGCACCTGTAACGCGTCCACTGACGGAGTCGGAGGCGTGGGATCCATGTGCGACAAACTTTATTAAGAGCGTAGTCAAACAGGCGGAGGTCAACACAACAGCAAACGGGAACAAGCAGACAATCCAAAACGTAAACGATAATCCAGGCAAGAGGTCGATAGGCAGGCAGCGATACAACAACAGAGTGAATAAACAGTCCGGTTGGCAACAGGAAGTCAGAATACAAGGGAAAACGCTCAGGATTGTTAGACAAACTAGACAAAACTTCGCGAAATGGCCGACCAAGCGGAAGTGGCCCGCGCGACCCGGAACCGGAAGGCGGGGTCCCAGGTACGGGGTGATGGGTAATATGAGTTAAAAGTCCGGGGATGGTTCCCGCTGGCGGCGGTCAGAGGGAGCCACAGAGACCGCGTTTGTGACAGCACCGTTGCTATGCGACCGGAGCGGTAATCGGGAACACCTGGTGGTGCAATTAGGAAATCCTGCGAAGGTGGAGCATCTCATGCACTTCGGAGGCGTGGCCTCCACTTTGGGACACAGCTATGGTGTGATGGGACAGCACTCACCACCCAGCACTATCCACCACCACTCAAGACAGCGGTAGTTGACTACAGAGGCCAGAGGTAGTTGACTATCCCACCCATTAGCTCTGGGATAAAAGCAGCTGCGAAGCGAAGACTACCAAATCTCTGAGTTGTTGGCCAGTTGGCAGTTCATTATTTGTTATTACTAGCATTTATTTTATTTTCTAAATGTAAACATATTCTATCGTTTTATTATTATTATTATTATTATTTTGTTGTATTTATTGTATAATATTATAATTATAGTCATTTCCATGTTATCATTATGTATTCTATTATCATTATTATTATTAGTAGTAGTTATTTTATATCACATCATTGTTATTATTTAATGGATCATCTTAACTAATTATTTTATTGTGTATTTGTAATCAGTTGTATTATTGATATTATTTTAAACTCATATGCTAATTATTATTCTGTCTTGTTATTTTTGCTGCGTTGTTTTAAATCCATTCATTTTTATCATAAATATGCTATTATTATTTGCAACTCTTTCCCCAAAATTTAGAGACAAAGCATAAAACATTAAAAAAAAAAAAAATGCGTAGACTGTTTTAACTGAAGGAACCTTGCAGCTGGCATTACTTAAAATATGTCAGTGCCATTTATTTGTATCAAGATGCCCACAAGTAACGTTTTTTTTTTCTAAGGCACGTTTACAAAAAATACTTAATTGAGGTATGACCTAATTCTGGCTTAACCTGAATGCCTAAATTGCTGTTATTGTTTCCAGTTTCTTACTCACCACACAACAGAAGCGGTTGGCCTTCTTCCATCATATCCGTGAATACGAACGCGTGAGTTGCTGAGCTCCTGCAGGCTCGGTCGCGGTATCAAACCGTATCGCAGCACATCGCTTTCTGTAACGTTACTCATTGTAGCAGCCGCATCGCTTAATAGGTCGTTTGCAGTGTTGAGTCTGGCGTCTTTCTTCTCCTCTTCATAATCTTCCATTCAGAAAAGCAAGCACGTGCGAAAAGTTTGGCGTTTCACTGCGTTCCAAAATTCAAGTTTGGTGAACTCTGACCTTGGAATTCGCATCACGTGAAACCGTGTGACCAACATCAGATCGATACGTCACAGCGTGACCTCGTAGCTGAATTTAAAATATGTAAATTTAAAACTGCAGGAAAGATAAGTAGATTGTTGTCAGGCATTCACCACAGCCACCTCCATCTGCCACACCTCCGGTAGCACCGCCCACTCGTTCATCATCACCCGAATTCTAACCATTTGCACCTGATCCTCATTGAGCCACGCCCTATATAAGAGACACTCGCACACACTCTCATTGTCTGGTCTACCATTCACATGCTAGTTTCCTTGTACTCTATGATGTTTCCACGTGGCTTTCTACATTGTGCTCTGGCGTTTGGCGTGGCTCAAAACCCGGACTCTGTGTCATCTCAACCTTGCAACGACATTCAGTTAGGAACTCTTTATTCTGCTTTTCATCATGTTGTTCATCGAACAAGCTTGTCAATAAAACATTGGATTGGATTGCTACTCACCTCTCTAGATTTATTATTTATGTGTTGAATTTAAGCCTTTTAAAAAATACATATCACGATCACTGCAGCGTCGGCAGGCAAGCAGCGAACAGAGATCTGTGCTGTGGGCATTATTAACAACAACAACAAAACGTAGGTTGACTGGTGATCTTGCGAGGAATTAAAAAAAAACCTACATATATTAAAACTACATAAAAGACATTAAACTATTAAAATTGATAATGGATAATGTATTGATTTGTCGTGGAGAAATCAACACAAATTAACACAACTGCACACGGAAGATTTATAACATAGCAACATGACACGACCAAGAGATCGCAGTTTTCCCTGAAAACCACGATTGCTAATTGTCATTTTTTTTTTTACAAGAGTTCAAACGAATAGTTATGATACATTTTAGTACAATATTGTCAGAGTTGACTGTTTTTGCTCGATTTGGTTAACGTACATAGTTCAAAGAAAGATCACAGCAGATCAGTCACGCATCTCTGAGCAACACACAGCGGTAGTGATGGGAGAAACGAACCTTTCCGAAGCTTTGAATCGATTGAACCAATTGCTTTGCAAAATGATTCACTGTTTCGAAGCGTTTAAAGGAACTGTACGTGAGAAATTTATTTCAGTTAATCATAAAATGGCCCTGACATGTCACTAGACATTAAGAAATCATGTTCATTTCAAATACTTATACACTGACAACAGTGGTCCGGCCAGGATATTGTCATTTAAAAGTGAAAGTTGCAGCCCTCAACTGATGTTGATGTTGTCATGTTGTGTTTTGGTCTGAGGCGCCACCCTCCAGCTATCTACCAATCACGAAGTCAGTAGAGTTTCGTCATCCGGGTTGCCAGCTCTGCTCTAGTTACAGCTGCAGCTACGAACGTGTCGGATAAAACATGTATAAAGTTACGAAACCTAAAAGACCTCGTTATGAATCCGAAGCTTCCGTACACAGTGGATTTTCCACGGTCGCCCGTGCTAAATGCGTTCATAAAAAGCTTTATATCGCACCACTAGCACGGTATGAAAACAATCTATTTTCCGACTGAAATGTGGTATTACAGTACATCTTTCCGAAATATTTGGCTAATCGCCTTTAGTAAATTTTTGCGACACATAATTACTTCGCAAAACATCTCTCGTGAAGCATAAACATAAGTAACAGAAGAAAAAAAAACTTGTTGTGTAGGACTCGTCACTTGCCATTGGAAGCTCCTTGTAGCAGCCTACGTTCCTGCGGAATCCTGCAGCTTAGCTGGCAACCTCGAGTCAGGGGGGAGGGGGAGGGGATACGCCGTTCTACAGTATTTTGAAAGTGATTGCAGTACCAGTTTTGGCCACAATCCTACATACGGTTCCTTTAAAATACAACATGCTTGTGACGCCTGCTGGTTAAAAAAATGTGTAAACGCAACAAAAACTTTGAAACATACATAAAAGCAGCTTTTAAAAACCCACTGCAGATGTTTTATTGAAAGTATAAAACATCAAATGCAATAATAATATAATATAAAAATGCCATTAAATATTAAGTGTCTGTATAAAAAAAAAAAGGGTGCCCAACCCTGTTCCTGGAGCTCTACCTTCCTGCAGAGTTCAGCTCCAACCCTGATCAAACACACGTGTTTATAATTATCAAGTGCTCCTTCAGATACTAATCAGTTCAACTGTGGTTGATCAGGGTTGGAGCTAGGTAGATCTCCAGGAACAGGGTTGAGCACCCCTGTTTTTTTTTTAAATATGTTATATTAATTTGCAGTAGGGCTTGTTTTGTTTGTTTTGTGGAGAGCTTGTATATAGAAGCCAGTAAAAGACTATTAACAACTTTTCATCCCTTTAATTACACAAATGTCTTGTTAAAAATATCTATAAATTGCTGAAACTGATTTAGGATCAGGTAAAAGCCAAAGATGCTAATTCAACAGCTCACTGCTGAGGGAATCTCAATGAACATGAGCAAAGACATCTATGAAAATAAATCTGCTTTATCTTTTTGATCTTACATTCAAAAAATTCACAAAATGCTAAAATTTCATTGAAGTAAAACAATTAAAAGTGGGGAGAAACTTACGTTATGAAATAAATGTTTTTCTCCAATGCATGGTGGACACAATTATTGGCACCCTTAGAAATTATAATGAGTAAAGTATATTCCCATTCATATTTGCATTTATTTAGCACACTAGAATGACTAGGAGTATGATATTGTCCAGCCACGACTTCCTGTTTCACAGGATGTTAAATATGAGGAGCACAAAGGCCAAATTCCTTTAATCATCGATCACAAGGAATAAAACCAAATAATATAGTTCTGATGTGCAGAACAAGATTGTTGAGCTTCACAAAAGAAAGTGACTGTAAGAAAAGAGCTAAAGAATTTAAAATCCCAATTTCCATCATTAGGACAATAATTAAGAATTCCAATCAACTAAAGATGTTACAAATCTGCCTGGAAAAGGATGTGTGTCTATATCATCCTAATGCATGGTGAGGAGGAGAGTTTAAGTGTCCAAAGACTCTTCAAAGATCACAGCAGGAGAATTGCAGAGATTAGTTGAGTCTTTGGGTCAAAAGACTAAAAAAAAAAAAAATTCAAACAGCCTCTACATCACCACATGTTGGTTAGGAAGGTTTTAAGAAAAATCCTCCTTAATCATCCAAAAACAAACTTCAGCATATTCAGTTGTCAGACATGACTTGAATTTCAAATGGGACTGGCTTCTGTGGTCAGATGAAACTTAAAAAAAAAAAAAAAAAGAGCTTTCTGGCAACAAACCCACCAGATGGGTTTGGTACAAAAAGTACCCCATGCCCACGGTTAAATATACTGCTGGATCTTTAATGTTGTGGGCTTATTTTCCTGCCAGAGGTCCTGGACGTCTTGTTCAGATACATGGCATCACGGATTCTAGCAAATACCGACAGATAAAAAATCTGACTCTTGGCAAAAGATTAATATATGAATATGTTTATTTTATTTTTAGCGTGTGACTTGTTGGTGACTGTTTGTGGCAATTTTCTATTTCTACTGATGAAGCATTTAGACAGTTTAAGTTGTTTTTGTATGGTAAAAGTCAATAGAGTATCATCATGAGCAGGAATGGAAAAAACGCCTTCAACCACACGCTATTCATAGACACACCACAGACACCTCATAAACAAACTTCAACCACAAACATCCATCAGTAGACACATTCTCATGCACAAACTCAAACCAACAGATAAAAACATAGTAGAAAATGTATAAAATTAAGCAGGGACTACTTTCACTACTTTTCATCTACATTTATTACTTTGCGAATAACACACATAGTTTTTAGACTTTTAAGGGATAATTCACCCAAAAATGAATTTCTGCCATCACATCCTCACTGTAAAATCATTCCAAATCCATAAAATGTGTGTTCATCCACAGAACACACATAAAGGTGTGTTTAATATTCTCTCACCATTTGTTGTACATTCACTGAAAGTCCACAAATCCAACCTCTTCAAGTTTCAAAAAGTTCATAAAGAGTTTTTATTTACATATAAACATTGATTGACACACATACATAGAGCTCATCAAATATAAACCTGCATGCTTGATGTGCAAGAAGTACTGACAATCATTTCTGCACATCAAGCAAGTCTTTATTTACCTTCTGAAGCTTCAAAATGGATGGACAGGGACAGACACACACACACACACACACACACACACACACACACACACACAAAGGTAAATAGAACATTAAAAATGACCTCATTTGTTTTATGAAGATGAATGAAAATCTTGTGGGTTGCATGTGGTGAAAACTCAATTATAGACTTAATACAGAAGTTTACACAGGTTCTGGTACTTAGACTACGTTTGATCATCTTCTCATGATGACCGGCGCATACACCACATGGCCCTCCTCTTTAACATTCTGTAAAAATACATCACACAAAATTGAATAATACTTTGACTTTGAGGTAGTAAAAAGTTGCCTACTCTTATGGTACTGGTGTGAGTGTAAAATGAACTAGACAGCCCTAATGGTATGGAAATTTTAAACATGATGCATTTACCATTTACCATTTTTTCAAGTGCATAAGTAACAGCAGAAGTGTGACCCTCTTTGAACAGTGAACCTATGAACCATTTCTTTGGTTGCAAAGTAGCATGTGACGTTCAGACTTCAATGGTTCACATGAAGAACTTCACATGATAATTTCTAGCCTGCAAATGATGTGGTCTGCTATGTGGCATTTTGCTGCAAAGTGTTCTTTACATGTCATAGCTCCATTTAAACGTCTGACAATATTAACCAATTTGATTACAATTAATCTACAATCTACACTCCATATTCCATGATGACAAAGCACAAACAGGTTTGTAACTTTATTAGAAATAAAAAAAAACTGGAATGATTCTATTCCATAAAAATTCATACCATTTTCTGAGACACTTGAAATTTTAGATGTTACTACACAGTAAAGGTGCTTCAACTACGTACTGAGTTAAGGGTATGAATACTTATGCCCTTTACTTATTTCAGTGTTACATTTTTAACAGATTTGGAAAGTTGTCACAATTCTATTTTGTGCTTTGCCATTATAATGTATGGAGTGTAGACTGCTGTGAAAGAAAAAAAAAAAAAAATTATTTATATATATATATATATATATATATATATATATATATAATATATATATATATATATATATATATATATATATATATATATATATATATAACTGAATGTATTTGATGGTGTCATTCCACTAATCTCTACTTCATAGAGTCCCGCGTGTTCATTTGTGATGTTTGTGATGGTCAGAGATCCAGTTTGATTGTCCAGCTTTAGTCTGTTTATGAATATCCCATCAGTACCATTAAATGTGGAGCACATTCCATTAAATCTGTTGTTTTCAGCTATTATTTTATCTCCAAAACTCCACGTTATGTCGTCTTGTATTTCAGTATGATCAGGGTGTAGAGTGACAGAATCTCCCTCCATCACTGACACTGACTCACCAAACACACCTGATGAACAAACAGATTTTACACAAATTAATGCCTCTATTGTATTAGAAAGCCTGAAATCAGTTTGTAAACTTTAATAGCAGCAAAGACACAAAATAAAATTCAAGTCAACATATTAACAGAGTGTGTGAATGTGTATGAATGTTCTAAAATAAATATGTGACATTACATGATAGAGTTGGGCAAAAAGTTTAATTCTTCTAATTAATTCTACACCAAAGTTGATCTTACAATGATATCCTTGAATGTGAAAAAGCAACAGCAGCAGGAGCTTTGTATTTCAGAAATGAAAATAAACAAAGCCATAAAAAAATGCATTTGCAACTCATCAATCAGACAATATAAACAGAACAAAACAAGTGTGTGAAACAACATCTTCAGTTGTTCAGCGACAACCTGCTGAATCCTCCTTCCACAGTGTTTGACCACCCTACTAGTTAACACACACTCTGAACGCATGTTCATGATTGTGTGGTTGTGTGTGTGTGTGTACCTGGTATTTATCACATTATGGCGACCAAATGTCCCCACAAGGATAGTAATACCAGTAAATTTTGACCTTGTGGGGACATTTGTGAGGTCCCTATGAGGAAACAGGCTTCTAAATCATGCAGAATGAGTAATTTTTTTTTTTTTTTTTTGTAAAAGTGTGCACAGTCTCCTGTGAGGGCTAGGTTTAGGTGTAGGGTGATAGAAAATACAGTTTGTACAGTATAAAAACCATTGCGCCTATGGAATGTCCCCATAAAACATGGAAACACAACATGTGTGTGTCAAAAACAAAAATAACTATCAAATTTTATTTATTTATTCATTTATTTATTTTTTATTTTACTTTTATTCATTTGTATTATATTTATTTATTTACATTTTGTACATTTGTTTTCATTTATTTATTTATTTATATATTTATTATTATTATTATTATTATTATTATTATTAACTTTTATGGTTTCTGAAAAGTAGTTTTTGACTGTGTCAGACATGAAAAAGTAGGAAAGTGGAAAATTGGATTAGTCATCCTAAATATAATGCTAAATCATTAATGCTATACAGATTTCAAATAATTTTACAATCATTACAATATTTTTTGTAAATGGTAAAAAAGTGTGACATGAGCAGCTCAGCATTTGAGTCAAAATGAAACCTGCTGTAGTCTCATTTCCTTCAAAAAATATTGTTTGATCTGTTGGGTAGACAGGCTTCTGCAAGAGAACGTCCATTTGTTTGATGTGGGTTCAGTTTGTAGGTAAAGGGCTTCTACCTGTAATTTGCTCTGGCCCCCTCCCTGCGTATCGTGGTGACGAGATACATAGCAGACTGTCGTCACCAAATGGCTGGATGTCTAAGCGGTGCCCGCAGAATAACATAGGTTTCAGAGACAATTGGGCAAGTTTTTGGGGCAGACCTGACCTGTTGAAAAGAGATGGTCTTCATCCCTCCAGAGGTGGTGCTGCTCTGCTCTCTAGTAATGGCATATAGTCTTAGAGTTTGCACTTGACTAACTGGGGCCCAGGTCAGGAAGCAGACAGACTGGCTAAACCGACTGTCTGCTAGCTGCCTCACATCACCGAAATCAGTTAATTCTCAGCACATAGAGACCCTTTCACCTAGATATCATACCATAGAGACTGTGTCTGTTCCCTGAGCTAGAAAAAAAAAACAAAAAAACGTCCAAACCAATTTAAGAGTAACAATCTAATTGATGTTCAACAAATAAAAAATGTACATAATACAGAGAAACAAATGATAAAACTTGGCCTATTGAATATCAGGTCCCTTTCTGCAAAAGCACTTTTTGTAAATGATATGATCATTGATCATAACCTAGATGTGCTATGTTTGACAGAAACCTGGCTTAAACCAGATGATTACATTATCTTAAACAAGTCTACCCCTCATGATTACTGTTATAAACATGAGCCACGTCTAAAAAGTAAAGGGGGAGTTGAACCTAGAGACGACCTCTACAGCCCTGAATGTCAGCGGAGACTACATCGACTAGATGAGCCCCAGAGACGGATCCCCAGTGAAGACCTCGTCACCTAGATGGCCATCAGCACAAGACCACGGGAACCAGATGAGTCCTCTGCATCTGGCCAGAGGAGCACTGGCCCCCTGACTGAGCCTGGTTTCTCCCAAGGTTTTTTTTTCTCTATTTGTCACCGATGGTTCCTTGCCGCTGTCACCTCTGGCTTGCTTAGTTGGAGACACTTTTTCTTCACACGATATTGTATTTTATTTGAACTGAACTGAGCTGGATGATGACATCATTGAATCCATTGATGAACTGCCTTTACCTGAAAATTGAGTGTTTACTGTTGCCCTTTTGCATTATTGATGCACTAATACTGTACAGCCGCTTTGTCACAATTCTGTATTGTTAAAGGCGGTATATAAATAAAGGTGACTTGACTTGACATTAGCATCTCGCTTGATCTAACGGTCTAATCTGATTCAATGATCTATGTTAAGCTATTAGCAAAAAAAGTGGAGTGTTCCTTTAAGATATCTCTCTGGTACGACACTTTCACAATCAAACGATGATGAAGCAAACAATGGCTGGGAAAACCACAATTAGAATGAAATCAAAACACAATGGCATGAGGACAGAGGATGAGTGTGGGGCGGTCCTTTTGTCAGGGTATGGTGTTTAGCAAGACCAATCACAGCCTCAGAGTGGTTAATGGAAGTCACATCCATCTGAACACAGACATGTCTACATAGACAGAGAGATCAAATACACAAAAGAACAGTTCATATAAACACACATAATATCTCAGGGTCATTACCCAACTTTTAAAAAAATGCAGGATGGAATATCAATGTGATAAAAGCCAACACAATCTGAAATAAACATAAACATATAAATAATAAATAATAACAATAAGCATAACCTTAAATTGTTGAGACAACATGACATCGAAACATGAGACAAATGGGGCACTGATACACAAGAAAATCCATGTTATTCCTGGGATTGTATTTAAATATTTCTCTACAATGTTTAAGTCATCTTAAGGCTTTGAAAAAATTACCTTTTTTTTTTTTTTTTTTTCTCAACAGGAACCTTTACAGCTCTCTGTGACTCACCATTTTGGAGGCTAGAGCCCCATCTGCGATGTGCCTCTACACCCTTAAATTGTCTGTATTTTCTGAGTGGTGTACAGTCTAGGATGAAGACCCGTCCTCATGTGACATGTCATCTATTCTCACCTTTCTGCAAGAGCTGCTGGATAAGGGATGCACCTCTTCCACGTTCAAACTATATGTGGCAGCCATCATGTTGAACCACATTCTCAAGTTTAGATCCACTAATCCATAGTTAACCGAGTCCAGCATGTTCAGTTGTGATGTTTGTGGTGGTCAAAGATCCAGTTTGATTGTCCAGCTTCATTCTGTTTCTGAATCTCCCATCAAAAAGACCATCATATATAGTCATTCCCTAATCATCATATGTTTAGAAGATTCAGTTCTCAATGCTGATTTTAGCTACGAGAGACTTTTCTCTTATAGCTAAAGTTAAACCTGTTCATCATCTCACAGAACCTGTTTTCATTCATCTTCTGACTCAAACTGAAACCTGCTACAATTTGATTTTTCAGAAATGTGATTTGATCTGTTAGGTGGACAAAAATCCTGTATGTGTGTGTGGGTATTCAGAGTATGTGTGTTTAGTTTTTAGGTGTATAGTTTCTTCCTGTCCTGCTATACACCTAATGACACCTACTATGAACAGCTTTGAACTTTACAGAAACATGAAAAGAAACTGCCTTTAGCAGAGAGACAGAAAATCAATAGAAACACGATCATATTTTACACTGGGATTCACAAGTATAGTCTGAAAATGTTTATTTTTTTATTTTTTATTATTATTTTCGAAGTTAGTTAGAAGCACGGATGGGTACACCTGCAAGGCATATATGCCAGACAGACATACCTCTGCCAGGGCTAGCGTGCTGGTTGCAAGGTCATGGAAGTCACCCTTCAATAATGTTTCACTCCTTTAATCCCAGAAAATCTTGAGGTGTTGGAGCAGTGGCAGTGGCATCTCCCTACTGCCCCTTGCAGCCAGCCCTAAGATCCATTATTTGCCCACATCTTGTCTTTCCTCCAGAACCAGAGTCAGAACTTCCTTGTTCTGGCTCTTCTGCCAGGTCTTTGAGGGCCTTTTTCCATTTAGAGCCTCTGTCTCCAAGGGATTACGTTGGATTTGTTGGGACATTGAATGGATGCTCCAGTGAAGCCCCTTCATCTGACTTTAACCAGGAATGTTAATGCCCTCGGTTACACTTTATTTTGATAGTCCACTTTAGACATTCTACTAACTATAAGTAACTTTGCAACCACACTTTGCAAACACATCTGAACAAGCTATTCAAAGTCTGATGGGTCACTAGGATGCTAAAAGCAGGTGAGTTTTTATTACGGTTGGAAATGAACTCTGTAGGACTGTGATTCTCCAGGACCGGAGTTCACCACCCCTGGTATAGAGCCTCTGAGACTTTTTGTATGGGTTGTTCTGTAAACAGTGGACAGTTGACTGAGACGATTGACAGGCTGTGCAGTTTTACCTTCATATGGGCCCACTGTAACAGCTCATCCATGCATGTTGGTGCATGCCACCATTTGGAGAAATGTAGTGAAATCGTCCATAGCTCTGTATGGCCATCTGCCAACCATCTGTCTTCTTTCTATGCTTCCTATCGCAAATGCTAAAGTGAAAAGGATGGGAAAGCTCAAGCAAATCATTTCTATCCCTTTCTGTAGTTGGATGTCAATGCATTGGTTGTGAAGCAGACAGAAAAGCTGTTAAAGTAGTTTGCTACTAACTTCTGGAAACTTGATGGTGTGTGGAAAACGTTCAGTGCAAAGAAAATTAGTTCCCCTTCCCCTTCGCGTCGAAAACGCTATGGGAACGCCTCCAGCGCGACCGCGCTCTGAACACGTGTGAAATCAGACCAAAGGAAGAGCGAGACGTCACAGGCGGGTGACGTCACAGACCAGGAAGTATAAAAGCACGTGCGCCAGAACGAACGACAGCTTCTGTCTTTCAGCAGCGCTCTATGTGTGTCTCTGTTTTTGTGCCTTTGGTTGCTAGTTTGCACCACTTTCTTTTTGCACAAAATGTCTAAAAAAGCTAGTAAGACCAAGCATTTAGACGAGCCACGTTTTAGAGCGTGTGTTCCTCCTTGCCCTCGTTTTATTACGGGTAAGGATACACACGCTCTATGCGTGGTTTGTCTGGGAGCGGAGCACGCGGCAACAGCCCTTGAGGGGGCTGATTGCCCACATTGTGTGCAGATGAGTCTGCACACACTCCGCTCCCGGAAGGCTCTCTTCCAGCTGGGAGCCTTCAGCAGCGTTCCCCGCGGATCTGGTCCCGCTTCCGCCGAGGCGGGGCGGCGGCTGCATTCGTGGGGTTCGCAGCTGGATCTAGCGGAGGGTATGGAGACGGGTAACCCCCTATCTCCTGCCTCACCCGCTAGATCCCCAGCCTGTCCTCTGGGTGCGGAAGCCCGCGCTGCGGATTCTTCCCCCCGGGGGACGGGCTCGACACTCCCCATATCTTCCTCTGAGGAGGTTGATGTGGAGAGTGTCGAAGATGTACAAGCACCTGTGTTTCCCCAATATGAGGAGCTGCTGGAGGTAGTGACTCGTGTGGTGGCCAAGCTTAATATCGATTGGCCCCCCGAGTCAGTGGTTGAACCGCAGACAAGCAAATTAGACGAGAGGTTTCTGCGGTCTCGCCCACCTTCAGCACGCCGGAGCCTTCCGTTTTTTCCCGATCTCCACACTGAGGTGTCGAGATCGTGGAATAACCCTTTCTCGTCCCGCTTGTTCATCCCCGCCTCCTATAACTACGGTCATGTGGGCGGGTTGGATGAGCGGGGGTACAGAGCGATGCCCCGGGTGGAACAGACGCTTGCCAGCTATCTGTCCCCCGCCGCGGCATCGTCTCTGAAGGCTCCGGTCTTGCCCTCCAAGCCGCTGCGAGTCACCTCAGCGCTGGTGGGCAAGGGGTACGCGGCTGCGGGTCAGGCTGGTGCGTGTCTGCACACCATGTCGGTGTTACAGGCGTACCAGGCTGACCTGCTTAAGGAGTTGGATGAAGGCGCGGAGATCAGGGATTCTGATATCTCTGAGCTCCGGAGGACCGCTGATTTGTCTCTCCGTGCCACTAAGGAGACCGCCCGTGCCATCGGGCGGTCTATGGCTTCCCTTGTGGCTGCGGAGAGACATCTCTGGTTGACCCTGTCCGATATGAAGGAAAAGGACAGGGTCTTCCTTCTGGACGCCCCGCTTTCGCCTTCTGGCCTGTTCGGCGACGCAGTCAATACTGTCGTCGACAGGTACCAGGAGGCACGTAAGCAAGCGGCGGCGTTCCAGCGGTTCCTCCCTCGCCGCCGTCCAGCTCACGAGGCTGCTGAGCTGGAGCAGCCTCGTCCGCGTACCAGCTCCTCACACCGGGAAACGCAAAAACAGAGCGTCGCCACCCGCACTCCTCCCCATCGAAGGCGGGTGCGCAGACGCTCTAGGTCGGGGGCCCCCGGGACGAAGCCCGATCTGCGGGTCGTGCTTCAGTCTAGGAGGTCCTCAGCCAAGCGGCCCTGATGGTGCGGGGCCGCTGAGGGTAGCCCCGTCAGGGGAGTCCCGGGGTGCACCGCATCATTCGGTGTCCGGCTCCCCCCTGTGCCCTCGGGAGGCTGTCTTGCTCACCCTGCCGGTAATTCAGGGCGCAGCAGCCTCCGGCGAGCCTTCCCCTCAGTCTTTTCCGGCCAAAGACGTTCCAGAGGGGGGGGGGCTCGCCACCCCTGCGGGGGTCTCAGGGTCCGCTAGATCAGGTGCTTCCTGCCGGGCAACCGTTACAGGACACCGGTCTAGTGACCCGTGTTACACCAGAGGCCAGTCTCGAGAGGCTGGTTCCCTTAGTAGATCATTTGGCAGCGTGGAAACTTCTGCCCAATGTGTCTGCTTGGGTCCTGCACACTGTAGAGCGAGGTTATCGCATTCAGTTCGGCGTTCCACCTCCGCCGTTCAACGGGGTCTTTCCCACTTTGGTGGGCCCCGAGCAGGGTCTGGTAATGGAACAGGAAGTAGCTACTCTCCTGAGGAAGGAGGCCATCGAGGTGGTCCCTCCTCAGTTCAGAGAGTCCGGGTTCTACAGCCGGTACTTCATTGTTCCCAAGAAGGATGGGGGCCTGCGTCCTATTTTGGATCTTCGCCTCCTGAACCGCTCAGTCTTGCGGCTGAAGTTCAGGATGCTGACTGTAAGACAGGTCGTGTCTCAAATCAGGTCCGAGGACTGGTTTGTCACGATAGATCTAAAAGACGCGTATTTCCACGTCTCCATCCTTCCTCAACACAGGAAGTTCCTGAGGTTTGCTTTCAGGGGCGAAGCTTACCAATATCGGGTTCTTCCTTTCGGCCTAGCACTCTCCCCCCGCACTTTCACGAAGTGTGTGGATGCAGCTCTGGCTCCCCTGCGACTCCAGGGCATCCGCATACTCAATTACATCGACGACTGGCTTATCCTGGCCCAGTCGGAGATGGTAGCGGTTCAGCATCGAGATGTCGTTCTCGCGCACATGAAGGAGCTGGGGTTAAGACTAAACGCCAAGAAAAGTGTGCTTTCTCCAGTACAGAGAACCACTTATCTGGGCGTGGTGTGGGATTCGACCACGATGCAGGCACAGTTGTCTCCTGCTCGGATCGAGTCGATCCTCGCCGCAGTCATGAGAGTGAAGGAAGGCCGGTCACTCACTGTCAAGCAGTTTCAACGACTGCTGGGTCTGATGGCAGCTGCGTCCAACGTGATACCTTTTGGCCTGCTGTACATGAGGCCCCTACAGTGGTGGCTCAAGACCAGGGGGTTCTCCCCGAGGGGAAACCCGCTTCGCATGATCAAGGTCACGCGGCGATGCCTACGTGCCTTAGACATGTGGAGGAAACCCTGGTTCTTGTCTCAGGGCCCGGTGCTGGGAGCTCCTTGTCGCCGTGTATCACTAGCGATGGACGCGTCCCTCACCGGTTGGGGAGCGGGTGGCCACCCTGAGTGAGTGGCCACCCTGCCCGCGGTCTGTGGAGCGGTCACCAACTCACCTGGCACATAAATTGCCTGGAGATGCTGGCCGTGTTTCAAGGGCTGAAACACTTTTTCCCGGACCTGAGAGATCGTCACGTGTTGGTCCGCACCGACAACACGGCGGTGGTCTCTTACATCAACCACCAAGGAGGTCTGCGTTCGCGCCCCTTGTACAAGCTGGCGCACCAGATCCTTGTGTGGTCCCAGGGCAAACTCCTCTCGTTGAGAGCAGTTTTTGTACCCGGGTATCTCAATGTGGGAGCAGACATCCTGTCGAGACAGGGGCCGAGGCCCGGGGAATGGATGCTTCACCCCGAGGTGGTGAAGCAGATCTGGAGAGTGTTTGGTCCAGCCCAGGTGGACCTGTTTGCCACGAGGGACAATGCGCAATGTCCCCTCTGGTACTCTCTAGTTCATCCAGCTCCACTGGGGCTGGATGCCATGGTACAGACGTGGCCGAGGCTGCGTCTGTACGCGTTTCCCCCGATCGCTCTGCTCCCGGGAGTTCTAGAGAGAGTGCGCCGGGATGGGGTGTCCCTTCTTCTAGTAGCCCCGTTCTGGCCGGGCCGAGTATGGTTCTCGGACCTGATTTCCCTCCTCGACGGCTCTCCCTGGGAGATTCCCGTCAGGAGGGATCTCCTCTCACAGGCAGGGGGTTCCTTCCTTCACCCCCGGCCGGAGCTGTGGAAGCTTTGGGTGTGGCCTCTGAGGGGGCGCACCTCTTAGCTTCCGGTCTCTCAACCGAGGTTGTTGAGACCCTACTCCAATCTAGAGCTCCCTCCACGAGGAAACTGTATGCCTTGAAGTGGAAACTTTTCACTTCTTGGTGTGGACGCCGCCAGCAGAACCCAGTTAACTGCCCAGTTGGCTCAGTGCTGGAGTTTCTGCAGGACAGGCTGTCTGCAGGGTTATCCCACTCCACCTTGAAGGTTTATGTGGCGGCCATTGCGGCCTACCACGCCCCTCTCGGTGGTCTTTCCGTGGGTAGGAACCCCCTGGTTACACGTTTCCTCCGCGGTGCGCTGAGGCTAAGGCCCCCGGTACGACCTCGTGTCCCTTCCTGGGACCTGTCTGTGGTGCTTGAGGCTCTCTGTCTTCCTCCTTTCGAGCCTTTAGAAGAGATCTCTGACTCTCATCTGTCCTTTAAGACTTCTTTTCTTCTGGCCCTTTCCTCTCTAAAGAGAGTTGGTGACCTGCAGGCCCTTTCTGTGGCCCCATCTTTCCTGGACTTTGCTCCAGGCCTCTCTAAAGCTTTTCTTCACCCTCGCACTGGGTATGTCCCCAAGGTCCCTTCCTCTGCACCACGGCCTGTCGTACTCCAGGCCTTCTGTCCTCCTCCCTTTCGGGAGCCTGACCAGGAGAAGCTGAACTGTATGTGTCCAGTTCGAGCGCTGGATGCATACGTTCACCGGGTGGCTCCTTGGAGAAGGTCGGACCAGTTGTTTGTTTGTTTCGGTCCTCAGAGACGTGGTCTCCCTGCCACTAAACAAACTATAAGTCGGTGGATAGTCGAGGCTATCCTCCTGGCTTATGAGTCTTCGGGCCTTCCTCCTCCCTTGGGGGTGAAGGCTCATTCCACCCGTAGCATGGCGGCCTCTAAATCTTTCCTTGCAGGTATTCCCCTGCAGGATATCTGTAACGCTGCGGGCTGGTCCACGCCCCTTACGTTTGTCAGGTTTTACAGTCTTGACCTCTTGACCCCTGGTTCTTCGGTCCTTCCTAGCTCTCGCTAGGCAGGGACTTGGAGCTGGTGGCGTGGGCATCTCGTTCCCATAGCGTTTTCGACGCGGCTCGAGTTCCCGAAGGGGAACGTCTCAGGTTACGTATGTAACCCTGGTTCCCCGAGGGAACGAGACGCCGCGTCTCGAGGCCAGCTTCTTGCGTCCCTGCGAGCGCTGCTTTTCTCTGAAGCTGTCGTTCGTTCTGGCGCACGTGCTTTTATACTTCCTGGTCTGTGACGTCACCCGCCTGTGACGTCTCGCTCTTCCTTTGGTCTGATTTCACACGTGTTCAGAGCGCGGTCGCGCTGGAGGCGTTCCCATAGCGTTTTCGACGCGGCGTCTCGTTCCCTCGGGGAACCAGGGTTACATACGTAACCTGAGACGTTTTTCCAATAGGCATTTCCAAGGTCCTGCCAAACTACATGGGGATCTGATTATTGTATATCAACTTAGTAAAAAAAAAAAAAACACTTGGTTGTACTTGGTTTCAACTGGGGTTCAACTTTATTACAAGCAAAATCAGGACGCGAGTTTGTATGGTGTGCATTAATTTGTTCAAGATCATCCATGAGACTTATGTTTGTCTGATGAGTGAATGTGTCAATCAGTGATGTTCTTCTGCTGTTTGTTTGCATGTATTACATTAACAGACTGCAGCTGGACCATCAGTCTGGGTCTCTGACCATAACAAACATCATAATCAGTAAAAACATACTTGAAATCAAATTTAGAATAATCACTTTTAAAGTAAAGAACCCAGATCTTAACCTTCCTCTTAAAACCATGCAAATATAGAGTTGGAGTATTCACACACACATCCTGATTGGTCGCATGTGTTGACAGAACACCAGCAACCTAATAGTCCATTTACCGTTTAACTGCTATTCTTCAAAAACACACTAGATGGCGCCAATTATCAGTTTAGTCAATATCATACAACGTGCAGACGTGTAAATGTCTAAAAAACTTTTGACAAACAATTAGCTGTTTAACCCAGTGTCTAAAAGCATTCATTTAATGTACTTATTTCAAATGGTAGAGGTGATTCCAGGTTATGATACTAGGTGATGCTCTAGTATTGTTTACATATAGCTTGTGTACACTTCAGATGCATTATTTTCACTTGCTGAATGATAAGCAGGTGAAAAAAAAATCCACAGACTTGCATTGATGGAGGGACCTGAGCCTTATCTAGAAAACAGAATCTCATAAAGATTGCTTTTTTAACTGGTAAACAAGCACACAGAGCACCCTATTGTTTCAAATGTGGTAAGAAATAGCGCATGTTGTTGAAAACAGTGTTTTGAATTGAACTTTGAAAGATTTGTTTTATGAACCAATCCCATCTGTCACAGAACAGATCACAGTTCGCAGAACAGATGATTTGAGGCCTTTTTGTCAAACATCAGCATTGATGAGTTCAGTATTATGTAGTAAAGTGGTTTCAATGTAGAGCAGAAGTTGACGGTTTCATGTGAACAAGAATGGAAAAAAACCTTCAACCGCATGTGAATAACAGACAGCGTTCACACCTCAGATGCACTCACCAACAGACATCAAACACAAACATCCGGCATTAGGCACATTCTCATGCACAAGCTGTTTGTTTATCAGCAGATTAAACCGCATTTCTGTAGAGATATAAATAATCGATACCACAGTGGGGTTACCATTCCTTTTGATAAGCAGTTTGCATCTACGGTTTGCAATTTTGATTTTAAGCGTAAAAAAGAAAATGCTCCAGTGTGCTATGAGAGTCATCATCCATTAATGGTCCTTGTTTTACAAGGTAAAGTCTTTTGAAGTTTTAGGAGACCAGATGCAACATGTAATGATTTTCACAATCTCAAATTCTACCATTGACTCAGAATCTGAAGTCATTGCAGGAGGTTCCTGGTGAAAATGATTATACAATATAGTTCTTGTTCTAAGAAAAACACTGACGTTTGATCATCTTCTTGTCATTATTGGTGCATAATCCACGTGACTCTCTTCTGTAACGTTCTGTAAAAAAATGCATAATACAATATATAATAATAATAAGAAGAAATTATACTGTGATTACATAAATGGCACAACTGTGACATAATTAAAATCAGTATGTCATCATTTGAACTTGTATAACTTAAACATCATCAGTTGGACTTAGTATGTCATAATATCAATGTTTATATCATAATTATGATTTTTAAAGTCATTTTTGACTTCCATATTATTATTACTTAAATGTTAATTTCAACTAACATGATTTCCATTTTTCAAAACACAAAACACACACACCGATCTACATCTGACTCTCTTTTGAAATTATACAAATACACTCAACAAATAAACAATAAAACATCTTACCGATTCCTGTGTGTTTCTTGTGTAGAATATCAGCTCAGTGTAAGTGACCTCTTCTGTACAAGTTTCAACTGTTTCAACAATAATATGCATTAAAACTCAATCATAGACTCAATCGTAGATAGTGTTTTTTTTTTTGTTTTTTTTTTCCACAACATATGTATTATCATTAGGGCTTTCAAACTCAAAGCGATAAATTTTAAACACCATAGTTTTTAAAACTGGTTTTCCACGCAACATAAGTTACTAAAAAAATGTATGTTTATCATAAAATTTCAGAGACATTCTTTACACTTAAAATTGAACCCATTGGAATGTAAAGTATTTAACATTCTTTGTATTTAATCAGCATTTAGGCTGAACTAGCACAATAGAAGTCATCATTCATATAGATTTTAATTTGAGCTGCATCTTTACACATGCAAGATTGCGTTAATGAAAGGGAGTAAAAAATGCAGAATCAACGTTCAGTATGATATGAGTTTGATCTACAGAAATAGTCAAACTTAATAATTGCACATATGTGACCCTGGACCACAAAACCATTCTTAAGTAGCAGGGGTATATTATTTGTAGCAATAGCCAAAAATAGACTGTATGGGTCAAAATTATCTTTTTTTTTTTTTTTTTTTTTTTTTTAATGCCAAAAATCATTAGGATATAAAGTAAAGATCACATTCTATGAAGATATTGTGTAAATTGCCTACCATAAATATATAAAAACTTAATGTTTCGATTTTTTTTTTTTTTTTTTTTTTTTGCATCCTCATTCCAGATTTTCAAATAGTTGCATCTCGGCCAAAGATTGTCCTATCCTAACAAACCATACATCAACGGAAAGCTTATTTATTCAGGTTTTTGATTATGTATAAATCTCAAGAAGAAGATCACGACTGCAGCGACAATTAGCAGAGATCCAGCAACAGCAGCAGAGACTGAGACTGGAGGAACTGAATGAACTGGAGGAGAGTAAAAGCAGGACAGTAATAAATGTAAGTGGTTGAATCTGATCCACAACAGAAGACAGAGATAAGATCAATGAAAAAAAAACTACTATCAGTGCTGCTGTACCTGCACAAGTCTGGCAGAGTTTGATGTCCAGATGCTGCATCCGGTTAGTGAATGAATTGTTGATCACACAGCTGTAAGTGTTTTTATCCTGATATTCCACCTCCGGAGGTAGAGAGAGACTGATGCTGAGATCAGACACACTGCTGCTGGACAATAAACTGTTTCCTTTGTACCAGGAGAGACTCACATCACTCACATTCACCACTTAACAGACCAGTGAACAATTCTGCTGTGATGATGATGAAGAAGAACAGTTTGAAGAGTTACTGCTGATGACAGGAACAGGCAGACGAGCTAAGAAAATATGAGAGAATAAATACTGAACACAACAATTAGTCTAATTTTAGTGTTGTGAATTGTAGTGAATCAGGGTAATAGATTTTGTGTTGATGATCACAGATGATGACAGACGCGGCCTATTCTTGCTTTATACTCACTATTGACAAAAACATTGAATGTTTTTGATGATTTTTTTTCTCCAGCTATCTCTAGTTCATAAACTCCAGCATGTTCATTTGTGATGTTTGTGATGGTCAGAGATCCAGTTTGATTGTCCAGTTTCAGTCTGTTTCTGAATCTGGCATCAGGAACATCAGATGTGTTGAAGATTTGCTTCTTTATCTTCATTTTAGCTATTTGAGACCTTTCAGCTCCAAATTTCCACAGTATGTCATCGTCTACACGTATCTGAATAACATCAGTGTGTAGAGTAACAGAATCTCCCTCCGTCACTGACATTGACTCACCAAACACACCTGATGAACAAACAGATTTTACACAGATTAAGGCTTCTGATGGTTTACAGAGTCTGAAATCAGCTGTGGATTTTACGGTTTACATGCGAACTTGAGAACATCCAAAAACACAAAACACAATGAAAGGTGAGACAGATGTGTGAAAGCACAGATTTAGGGTGAGTTGCACCAAGAGGGATTAAATTATATGTATGATCTTACACAGTAGCTGTTATCACTGCCATATGGACAATCCTTTGACATGGATAATGAAAAAAAAAAAAATGTGTAAAATATCAACTGTAAACTGCTGTTGTAACCTGTTAACTTCTACCATTACGGAGAGACTGAGAATGTTTCAGTGCTTTGGACTGCCTTAAATTAAATTAAAAATTATTATCATAATATAATATATTAATATTAGTATCAATTAATAAAGTAATATGGCACCATGAATATGTGGAAAGATAAGAGCTTAATGCTACTATTCTTACTTAATATTACTAAATGAATTATTACTTTCCCAAATGTAACACTGTAAACAAGCGCATGAGCCAAGACACATTGAATTTGCATACTAAATATTTAGGGATATTTAATATAGTTAAATAAATAAATAAATAAATAAATAAATAAAGCGCAGACATGAACTCAAAGCAAACAGGTTTCCAAAATTAGCAAAAAAAATTGCAGTTTAAAATTAAAGTTGAATTTAAAATAACCAGATTATTTTACAAGTTATTCTATCTTAAATGTAAAGTAAGCAGGATCAAAATGATGGTTTAAATGTAAGACTGCTTATTTAAAATATTTATTTAGTATTTAAAACATATTTATTAGCTAAACAATAATCAACACACACACACATGCGAGCATAAACAGAGACATTTACATTTACTGTAGAAATACTGGAATTTTCCTTTTAAAATTCTGAAATGAGACTCACTTCAAAGTTAGTACATTTCACAATATCTATGATGATCTGGTACAGCAGATGAAAATAATTCAATTCGAACAGTATCAGCAGCTTTATTACTCTGAAATGAAAAAAAAATAAAAGAATAAAATGCCATAAAAATGTTTTTATAACTTACTGATCAGATTCCACCAGCACAAACCGAAAACAAACATGTGAAACATTTTCCTGTGAATGTGTGAATCCTCCCATGGCAGAGTTTGACCCTCCTAGTTCACACCTTACATTTGCATGATATACTATTATAGTTCATCACGCTGTTATTACAACTTGAACTGCTTTTAATGGATGAAATATATTGATTTATGTCATTTAACTTGCTTTCTGTAAGATTTTTCTTTCTCTAAGAAAAAAAAAAAAAGCTGTCACTGGGGCAGCACCATTTCAAAAGGTATCTTATTGACCCCTTAAGGGTGCATATTAGTATCGCAGATATTGCCTAAAGTCCCTTAAGTGTACATGTTACTACTATAAATACCATTTGAAAAGGCACTGCTCCAGTAACAGCTTCTTTACCATTTTGCTCCTTTTTACAGCCAATCATGATCATTTCAACTGTTACCAATTGACCTACTTAATATGGAGCGTTTCAAAAGAATTTCATTTAGATATTCTATAATATTTTCACTTTTATTTTCGCCTCTGTGCAAACCTTTTATTTTATTTATGTATTTTTTTATATGTATTGGAAGTGTGTTGCAGCTATCAAAATTAAAATTTGTTCATATTCACAAAATACAATTAAGTTGGTCAGTGGAAACATTGGATATCTATTTATTATGTTCTTTTGTCAGTTAAATGAAGGTGAAGTAGAAGTAGCGAATCAGATTCTTTTTTTATTATTATTATTATGCAAGTAGTGAATGTGACAATGATTACATGTAACAAATACAGAACCCTCTAGACATATAACACATATAACAAAAAAATAAAAAAATAAATAAACAAAGAAAACTAAATAAATAATAATAATTAGTAAAGAATGTTGCAATATTTAAATGTGCCAGATATATATGATCAATTAGACAAACAAACATATTTACTAACAACCAACATTACAAGTCCATTCAGATAACTCCTGTGTATATATTCATGCGTCTGTGATCCTGTGTATGGGGGGATGGGGGGGTGGATGGGCATACAAATCAAATAGTATCCAACAGATTAACAAGAAACCATTGGAGACAACAAATACTATCAGCAATAATAATGACAATAATAACTATAACAACAAAAACAACAACCACAACAATAATAATAATAATAATAATAATAATAACAATAATATTGATTTCATTTAGATTTGGAGAGGGTGGAGGACAATGAAGAGGGCAAGTAATAATAGTAATTTTAATAATAATATTACATTATGTAATAATAATAATAAAAATAATAATAATAAATAAATAAAAAATAATTAATAAATCAATCAATAATTATTAGGGTTGCCTCTGATCCCTCCGTGGCCACCACATACTTAGCGCCTGACAAAATGGCGAATCAGATTCTTGACCTAATTTGCATTTTAACCAGTGTCCCAACTTTTCTGGAAATAGGGTTGTAAAGATCTAACATTATGCATATTTATTATAAATTTTAGTGAACATAAAAAAAAAAAAAACAGATAAAGTCTAAAGATAAAACCGTCTGCTGCCTCACAGTACCAGTGTTACTAAAGTTCAGCTCCTGATTCAAACTGAAATTGGCTGCATTCGGTTTTCTACAGACATGTGGTTTGATCTGCTGGGTGGACAAACAGCTTGTAGGTGAGGGTGTGTGGTGCCCCAGTGTATTCAGTGTATGTGTGTGTAGTTTGTAGTTAAAGGGGCTTCTTCCTGTCCTACTACCTATTTAAAACTCTTTCATCTACAAAACAAGATGAGCAACTGTTTGACACCAGTAGAAACAATAACAAAATGGTCATATTTACCTAGATTAGTAGTAGTAGTAGTTATGTAATTTTACCACAGGACATCTGTAATATTAATGGCCAATTCACATGGGATAAGCAATCTCAGTAGAAATACCAGAACGTGAGTACTTTACTTTGGACTTCGGACTACTTTGGAAATGTAATATGTCACAGATTACAAGTTACCCTATTTAACATGTAACAAGTAGTGTAACTATTTTAGTTGTACCTGATTGCATTTGATTACTTTTTGATTACTTGTCAGAATTTCTAACAAATGTTTTAAATTTTTAATCATTTTGAAACTTTTACAGCAGGCAGGGTTACCTTACAGTAGCACTCAACACTGATTACTGTCAGACTTTCAAAATCCTTCATCACTCGAATAAAGATCAAAATCATTTAATTTTAAAGCACAGCCACCACAGAATCAGACTCTAGTGCCTTTTTTTTTTACTTTGAGATTGCTCTGAGGTTAAATACAGATTTGAAATCACAAGATATAGTTGTCACAGCCACCAGAGGGCACTCGTCCTGGGTCCTTGTCTGTTTGTTGTGGACTTCAGTTCGGTAAAGTCTAGAAGGGAGACAGCTCTGGCTACTGGGCATGCGCACATCAATCTAACGTTATTTTTTGTCATACGGCACAACAATAATACTTTTTTTGTATATAGTAAGGGCTAAATTTAGTGTTGGGGTAGGTGTAGACGTTAAAAAACAATCTACTAGGTAGACCAATTCATTTCATTGTTAGTTTCAGGTCGGAGCGGTATAATTCCAGTTACACTTTGCACGGACTATCATGTTTCATTGCCTTCAGCTGCGTGTACCCAGCAAACACAGAACGTTCCCCTAACGTTCCCCTATGGTTCCCGTTTGGTTATTTTTTTTGGGAACCAAATGAGAACGTTCCCGGAACGTTCCCTGTAGGTTCTCTTTTTAATAACCTACAGGGAACGTTCCCAGAACGTTCCCTGCAGGTTATTTTTTGGTTTAATTTTATAACCTAAAAAGAACCTTCCCAGAACGTTCCCTGCAGGTTATTTTTAGATTGCATTTTCACAACCTACAGGGAACCTTCCCGGAACGTTCCCTGCAGGTTATTTTTTTATTTAATTTTATAACCTAAAAAGAACCTTCCCAGAACGTTCCCTGCAGGTTATTTTTAGATTGCATTTTTACAACCTACAGGGAACCTTCCCGGAACGTTCCCTGCAGGTTATTTTTAGTTGTCATATCCGTGTAAACTAATAAAAACTTGGCAGATCTTTCTGATCATTCTAATGCTGAAATGTGTACTTTTTCATCATAAACAAACTATTTTTTGCAGAATTTCATGTCTGAAATAAGCGTTTAATAAAGTGTAGACATCAAATCGCGTCAAATCGCATTATAATTGTAATTTAATTCCAATTTTATAGCTAAAATTAGGCCAATGTTAAGCGTAGTCAGAAAATCATATCATTAACACTTAGTTTGTTTTTATATTTCTTTTCTTCGAACCTGCACGCGCTTCTCTAGCACGCGCTTAATCCTGCCTTCCACAGAAAGCCGCGCACTCGCCTAATTTTAAAATTAACGGTCATTTCGTTTTACTGACTGACTAACATTCGTTGATTGATCTCTTTAATGAATAATTACTTATAATTAATATATATACGAGAGTAAATATTCTGATTTCAGGGAAATTTGACACGTCTAATTGAAGAGAACATGATGTTAACGGAGAAGTTTTTGTGTACCGACCAAAAGAGAGAAACATCGTCGTTAATTCAGTGGTAAGAAACGAATGTAATATTATTCTAAGTAAAGTCAAATAAATGTTATTCGTTTTCAATGTCTGTAAAAATAAAATTCACATTTTTAAAATCCAATATTTTGTTGAAGTCAGTGTTATTTGGTGCTTTAATAAACAAAATCTGGGTTATGGTACTTCTAATCTTATATATTAACGAATAAAACAAATCTAGCATATTAAAGGATAATTTAATGTCATTTAATGCGCCTTATGATGGCTAAATGTGCTCTAAATATCTGTAAGGATTAAACAATAGTTTAAAACAAGACATGGTTTGTAGTAGTGATTATTGAGGTCCACATCCGTCCGTCTTCCATGCTGCTTACTACGGGACGCGGGAGTGCTGACATACGGCAGCGGTATCGGAGTGAAGAGGTTAGGAGAACGTTCTGGGAACTTTCAGAGAACTTTCAGGGAACCTTCTAGGAACATAAATAGAACGTTCCCTATTGGTTAGCCAGGAAAGTTTTCTTAACGTAAATAGAACGTTCCCTGTAGGTTAGAGGAACGTTCTGGGAACCTACAGGGAACGTTCCGGGACCGTTCTCGAACCCAATAGGTTCCCAGAACGTTCCCCTAACCTACAGGGAACGTTCTAGTTACGTTAAGAAAACTTTCCTGGCTAACCAATAGGGAACGTTCTTGGGAACGTTCTGGGAACCAAAACCTAACGTTCCCAGAACGTTCTGGGAACCAAAAATTGTTAGCTGGGTACATACTACTGAGTATTTGTTACTCTGTCTTTTGAGTGTTTTGCTGGAGTTTGCTTTCTGGATGTGCTTGTGCCTTTTATCATTTTTATTTATTTATTTATGATCTTTCTTTAAACTGCAGTTGGATATTCTATTCTATATTTATGTATGTGGGTATTTATTTATTTATTGTCAGAGTGGTCTAAAGATGTCACACACGCACACACACAGGAGGAGACGAGAGGCGAGTGACCAATATTACCAGCGTTTATTTTACAGACGATGAGACACACAGAGGTAGAGACAAATGAGAATGGAAAGCTTAGCTGACAGTCCTTGTAACGTTGAGCGGATGAAAGTTCATTAAAGTCGTAACAAAGAGTCCGGAAAGCAGGAGGGAGAACAACAACGATGAACCACATCCACGGAGCAAAATAGATCGGGTGCAAACGATAGATCCGACAAGAATAGTCTGGCAAACAGTCCTATTTAAGGGGTGTGGTAAATTGATATCAGGTGCACGTGATTAGAACTCCGGTGAAGACGAACGGGTGGGTGGTGCTCCGGGTGACGTGGCAGGTGAAGGTGGCTGTGGTGAATGCCTGACAAAAGATGATCTGAGCCCATATAGGCCCATATTGGAACCAGTGCCATATTGGAACGAGTTTGAAAAGATTTTTCGGAAGATTCAAAATGGCATTGGTGGGGACATATAGCAGCAGCATTAGCCATGGTATTTGCAACACTTTAACCACAGTATTTGTTATAACCACATAACTGTGGTTATAGAAAGAACCATGGTTACTTTTTTTTTGTTTTGTTTTTTCTGTAATAAAACCATGGTTAATTTTCTTAAGGTATTTGTATTTGTGTATAGGCCACTTTATTTTTATTTTTATTTTTATTTATGTTAATTTGTTTTCATAACTGTACTGAAGTCTGGTGTTTTATATACTGCTCAAAAAAAAAAAAAAAATCGAATCCGAATGTCGATCCGAATCAAATGATTCGCTATTCGTACTTTGAAGTTCCGATTGGTGTGCATTTCCAACTTGCGACCATAGTTTATTTTGGGAATAATAATTCTCGATTCAAATTCCGAAGTCTTGATCTAAATCAAGTAATTCGCGATCTGCGCTTGAAGTTCGGACCTAAACCTAATCTGGGTTCTGCACACCAAAGTCATAATCGCAATCAAATGATTTGTGATACACGCTCCGAAGTCCCAGTCTTAATAATAATTATCAATATATTCTCCGAAGTTCCGATCTTATTCACGAACCCGCTTTGAAGTCCCATTCTGAATCATGATTTAGGATACGCGAAGGACTGCTTCGAAACACTGAATCATTTTATGATGCAAGGGTTAGCTGATTCAGTCTTTGAGAAAGCTCAGTTTCACGCATTATTATACTGGTTTTCAAAATCTTTACAAGCAGGCACGAATCAATGCACAAATTTGTCTAGGCTGTAGGGACCCCACGTGTACAGTGGCCTCGGATTGGACAAACTTTTTTTTATTATTATTATTTAAAATTTACTTAAGTCTGAAAAAAGACCCTTATTGGCCCATAAGACCAATTAAAGGAGGATTTGTTGCTGAGCGTCTGACAAAATTAATGTCTGGTATTGTAGAATGCACGCTCAGCACCGCCTAGAGTTCGGGTGATCGTTAAATCGAAACCGAAAGTAAAACGCGCACGAGCTCCTAGACGGCCAGCGCGAGAAGGCCACAGGAACTTTATGAATCCTCTGCACAATCTGACTTAGTTGCAGCCTAAATAATTTAGAATTTTTTAAAAAGGTGTGAAAACACCTCGTCTCGTGAACCCAATCTCGTGTCTCATCTCTCTTGAGATGATATATTTCCATATATAGGCTCCTCTGATTTCTGCAAGGAAACATGAAAAAAATAAAATTAGGATCCTGCTGATGAGACAGTTAAAAATATAAAGTACACATTAAAATTTATATTTTTATATGATATATATTTGATATATATGTATAAACAAACTTCAAATTCACTCAGAATGAATATTAACTTTATAAGTCTTTATTACAGTTTCTGCAAAACATTTTTTTTTTTTTTTTTGGACTGATCATGGTTTTAGGATTTTAACATTTTAGCTGTATTTTTAAATTTTATTTATTATTATTATTATTATTTTTATTATTATTATTATTATTTTTATCATTTTATCATATTAGCTCTATTGTTTAATGATTGCTGACGTTTACTTTCTGTATTTTTGTCTGTAAGACAACCTATATATTTTCCAGTAGTAACTGTAACAATATTTAACTGAATATAAACACCACAAAAATAAGACAGGCTGCTAACTGTGGGTGGAGTTAGAGGTGGAACTGAACTGTCAAGCTCCACCCATTACGTCTAGAGAAGAAGTGCTGTTATCATGACGTTATTTAGCTCTGTAGTGAACACTACTTGCAAAATAACAGTCCAAAAAGTTGCAAAAGCAAATGTGAACAATAATGTAAACGAGCGAGTATCCATATGTATTTGTTTATTTTATTGAGTTAAGCTTAAAAGGTTTTTCCGTTTCACTGCGTTACTTTTCCATATTTTTCCTATGCTGTTCATTGTATGCTCCTAAATTGCTTCGCCGCCAAGTGCGCGCGTGCAGTGTTGCCATGTCCACCTGTTATAAGCATCTTTGGGAGTTTTATTTTCTTCCAATATTAAGCTGCATTTGCACGTAGGTACGACCGATCATTCACATATGAAGTAACAATATAGCAAATTGTTTTCGGTACTAAATAACAAGCGGACGAGCGTCTTAGGGCACAAATTTCTCATCAAGTCTCCCAGACCACGGCAAACACGGAAGTCTACCGTTTTAACCCGCGATGGAGATAAACTTCTTTTCTTCTGGGAAACACAACAGGTGATGGAAAACAGAAAGTAACAGGGAGAAAAAACAATGAAAGTTAATGGAGAGTGAGGCTGGCGTGAGTATTGTGAGCAAATCAAGTCTATTTTTTGGTATTATTTTTGGATGAACTAATGATTGAATATAATAATACTGAAAACTATAATACTTTTCTGCGTAATAATAAATCTAGCTTTGTACAAATTAGCCTACTTTGAGGAAATACTGTATTGTTAGTATTTACATGTGCAAACAGTAGTGTAAGTTGCATAAAAGCATGATTTTTCGAACCTTTCCCTAGTGAAGGTAACATGATAAAGGCTGACCACCCACATCTATTCACTTACTGTCATATTACATTACTTAATTGCGGTAAATTTATTTTTACGTTTGACATTCTTTAGACATTCGGTTTTATAAAGTCTTTGTGCCTGTTATGTTTTGAAACAAACTTATACACAAATATATACCCTTCACGCTGCACAAGGCTAAATTTCAGAAAAAAAAAAAAAAAAAAAAAAAAAATATATATATATATATATATATATATATATATATATATATATATATATATATATATATATATATATATATATCAAGGCAAATATAAAATTCTGTATTATAAATTTATAAAATTATAATAAATTGTATTAAAAATTAAAAATATAAAATTATACGGTATTGAACCCATTTAAATCCATTAAACTTAAACACCATTTGAGCTATAGATACCAAACCAACTGTAAATTATATTATTCTGCATGATGCACAAAGCTTATTTTTCTGATTATAAAACTGATATTGGATATAACTGATAAAGGAGTCAAACCAACTGTAAATGACCAACTCTATAATGATTTATTTGTCTTGATTATTAAATGTACAGATATATTATATACAAATATATTATTTTGCTGTTGGTTTAATACCTTTAGCGGAAACAGTGTTGTAGTTTAGTGGATTTTTATGGGTTCAATACAATAGATTAAAAAAAAGGAGCAAAATAAGAATATAATAAACATAACAAAAGTTAAACAAAGCCCTTAATTTAGAACCTCATGATATTTTACTTTGTTTTCAAAACCCATCTTTTTCTGATAAAACAAATAATAATAATAATAAAATAAATAAATAAATAAAAAATCTAAGGAAACCATAATGTACAGTATTGCCTTTTGTAACACTGATCTTAAAATTTATTTTAAAACACGAGATCACAAAATAAGAATAAAAACAACAAAAAAGTTTTTCAAATATATGTACTGTAACTGCCCTAATATTATATAGAACGTTTTTGTCCTCTTATTTTTATTTTTATTTATTTTAATAATTTTTATGTACATTTATGTTCATTTTATGTTTTGTTGTTGTTGTTGTTATTCTGTTTTACATGTTTTAAACTGCATGACATTGCTCTATATTTGCCTTCTACATTTTGCCTTGTATTTGCATGTGATGGAAATTAAATAGACAAAATGAAAAAAAAAAAAAAAAAAAAAACTTCCATCCAATTGTTAATCTGCTACGAGCAATATTGAGAGGAGGTGTGCAAACACAAAACCCTGCCAAGTTGGTTGCATCTTCTGGTTCATGCAGAAGTATTAATATGTACCTTTAAGGTACTAATTTGTACAATTTAAGGTAAACAACGTAAAAATATATTGTGACAGTGTTGTTATACATTTATATCCAGCTCGTTCATTTTAATAGCAAAGAAAAGAAAATATTGATTACCATTCAAGTGAAAGTACTGTACCTAAACATGGGAGCGTGATACAAATGCTTATTTTAGAGGAAAAATTCAGATAGTACTTCAGGGCTTTTCTATTTCAACTCTTCATATTCATTCAATATATAAAAACACTAATGGCATAATCTGATAAATTAGCCATGTGTATAATAAGGAATAATATTTTGCATAATTTACAGTTGGTTTGATGCCTTTATTTCAAACGGTGGCAAACTTTAATAAATTTACGTAGGTACAGTACATAAAACCTTTCAAAAATATGGATTCAGTACTGTATCTAAAAATAATAAAGGCATAAGAAGAAAAAAAGCCTTGTGCATTATAGGGCATAATATTTTGAATATTTTAAAGTTAGTTTGATGCCTTTATCTCAAATGGTGGCAGACTTTAATGAATTTAAGTGGGTTCAGTATATAAAACATTAAAAAAATATTAATTCAGTATCATATATAAAAATAATAAAATTATACTCAGAAAAAAACAAGCCTTGTGCATTATAGGGAATAATATTCTGAATATTTTAGAGATGGTTTGATACCTTTAGCTTAAATGGTGTTTTCCTTTAATGGGTTTATGTTATTGCACACGTTAAAAGTTGTAAAATTATTATAAAACACATAAAAGGCTAATTCCAAAAACGAGGAATTGTGCAATAACAGGGATGTTTTTCTGAACATTTTTGTATTGGTTTTATAGTATTATGTCATGTAGTTAAATAGTTTAATTCATTTATATGGTTAATTTATATATATGTATATATTTTTCCTGAAATTTAGCCTTGTGCAATGTAGAGGGCATATATTTATGTCTATCTAAGTTTGTTTGGGCTCAAAACATAGCAGGCACAAGGACTTTAATCGGTATGAAACTGAATGTCTGAATGACAGACTTAAAACTAAATTCACTGCAATCAAAAATATTAATCATCAAGCTTCCGTCAGACTAACTGACTGCAACACCATCTTGTAACACAGTCATGAATGATCTTACCATTCTTCGTGGCAGTGTTGAATCATGTTCATATATCTCGTTGATCACAACTGCATTAAAAGTAATCACAGTCAAGTTGAAACAACAGAACTTTCAATCTTACATTAAAATGAATACCTTAAAAGAGATACATATTTCAACACAGGCATTAATTGCTTGTCTTTCTGACCTATTTTTTTACGTTTCCAGCAGAAGCAGCACATCACGACTGCAGCTACAATCAACAGAGATCCAGCAGCAGCAACAGAAATCAGCACATTGTACAATAAAGGTAGACCCTGATCTGTAATGGGCAATTCTGTAATCAACAAAATTAGTTAATAATGTGAGTAAATCTGTTTATCTGGTTTACAAAGAAAAAAAAAAAAAAAAAAAAAACTATAAACATAAACACAGTATAACGGGTAAATCATTGTTAATATCACTATACCTGCACATGTGTGACAGAGTTTGTTGATGTCCAGATGTTGAGTCTGGTTGCTGATGGGATTGTTGATCACACAGCTGTAGGTGTTTTTATCCTGATATTCCACCTCCAGAGGTAGAGAGAGACTGATGCTGAGATCAGACACACTGATGCTGGACAATAAACTGTTTCCTTTGTACCAGGAGAGAGTCACATTACCCACATTCTCTGCTGAACACACCAATGAACAATTCTGTGATGATGATGAAGAACATTGTGAAGAATTACTGCTGAGGACAGGAACAGGCAGACAAGCTGGAAAACATGAGAGGATAACCAAAAACTTGGGTAAATCTAGTCAACAGTCTTTTTATTGGTGTAGTGTGTTGATGGCCAGTAAGTGTTTCTGTTATTTCGAACTACAAAAAGACAAAACACTTAAATAATTATAGGAATATTTAGGTTTCAGTAAAAGCTTCCACTTAAACTCAGAAGCATCGTAGCATTGAAGGTCACAAATGATCTCTACTCACCATAGACAGAAACACTGAAGGTTTTTGATGATGATTTCTCTCCACTAATATCTAGTGTATAGAGTCCAGCATGTTGAGTTGTGATGTTTATGATGGTCAGAAATCCAGTTTGATTGTCCAGTTTCAGTCTGTCTCTGAATCTCCCATCAGGACCATCAAATGTGGAGAAGTTTCGTGGTTGTTTCTTAATTTTAGCTATTAGAGTCTTTCCAGATCCAAATTTCCACAGTATGTCGTCAGCTTCACGTACTTCAGTAACATTAGTTTTTAAAGTGACAGAATCTGCCTCCATCACTGACAATGATTCACCAAACACACCTGATGAACAGATTTTACACAGATTAAGGCCTCTGGTGGTCTACAAAGCCTGAAATCAGCTGTAGTTTATAACTAAATTGGAATCGAAAAATAACATTTAGCCAAAACAAGACGGATTTACAACTTACCAATCAGATCCCACCAGCACAAACAGAACAAAACAAAAAAACAAAACATTTTCTTCAGTTGTTCAGTTGTACAAGTCTGATCTAAAACACTTGAGCTGTTGATCTGCTGTGTGAATCCTCCCACAACAGCGTTTGACCCACCTATAGTGAGAGAAATGCACATGCTGTTTCCGAATGACATGTGGTTATATAAATGTTTGAATGGCTCTATTAAGACTTAATAATAGTAAACATTCTTCATTCTAACATTTAACACAACATTTTCAAAAGATTTTGATGAATGTTGGTAACCCAACAGTTGCTGGTAGCCATTGACTTCCATAGTATTTTCTCCATACTATGGGAGTCAATGCTACCAGGAACTATTGGGCTACCTACATTTTTAACAATATATTTTCTTATCTTTAACAGAAGAAAAAACTTCATGCAGGTTTGGAACAACATGAGGGTGAGTAAATGATGATAAAATGTTCATTTTGGGGTGAGCTATACCTTTAATACTGTCTGCAATCTCACATAGTGGCACTGGCAGCTTAACATCTGAGTCAATCCGAAACCTTCTGCGGTCGGTTTTCTTTAGAAATGTGGTTTAAACTGTTGGAACAACAAGCAGCTTGTAGGTGAGATTGACAAGTGTGTATATATATTTAGTTTGTATGAGAAGAGTTTATTCCTATTCTGCTTTTTATAAATCTCACAGTTGATGCCCTCGCACGACAGCTTTAGGGTTGAATAAAACATTGAAATCTTTTTAAACAGTCAAACCAGAGACATAGGTCTAGTTTGATTGTTTTTGATTAAATCAGTATTTTATTTGACTATAATGTATCTTTGATAATATTCACAGACTGACATCTAAACCAACGATGGCTACACCAGACACCAGACGTTAAATAGTACACCAATAGTACACATACTGCTATTAGTACTGCTATTAGCAATTAATGACAGAAAAACAATCTTGTTCAGTGCATGCAAATCCAACAGTAGCATTCATAAATAAGCTGAAATGAAAAAACAAAACAAACAAACAACAAAACAAAACAAAACAAAAAACAAAACAAAATAAATAAATAAATAAATAAATAAATAAATAAACAAACAAAAAAAAACATAAATGCCTAGAATGACAATGAATAAACTAGATAAAAAAGTTTGTCAAGACAAACTTTAGGTTGGCTTGAGAAAGCCGGAACAGAAAGTTTGAAAAAGTTTGAGAAGTTTATAAAGTTTAAGAAGTTTTAAAAAGCTTTACATTTGATGGTTTTCAGTCTGAGACAGTTTGAAGTCTAAACTAGTTTTAAAAGGTTAAAGTTTGAATGTTTTGAAGGCAATACAGTCTGTCAGAGATAGCTAGATAGTTAGATAGATAGATAGCAATGGTTAGATAGATAACATAATTAGCAAGTTACTAGAATGATTCTAGCATGATTAGCATTTTACTAGCATGTTGCTAACATGTTTACAATTTTATTAACATGATAACAAGGGTGGTTGCTAGGGTGTTGCTACGCAGTTGCTAGGGTACTCGGGGAGGTTGCTAGGCCGGTTGCTAAGGTGCCCAGGGTGGTTGCTAAGGTGTTGCTATGCCGTTGCTAGGGTATCCAGGGTGGTTGCTAGGGTGTTGCTATGCAGTTGCTATGGTAATCAGGGTGGTTGCTAGGGTGTTGCTATGCAGTTGCTAAGGTAACGGGGTGGTTGCTAGGGTGTTGTCATGCGGTTGCTAGAGTATTCGGGATGGTTGCTAGGGCAGTTGCTAGGGTACTCAGGGTGGTTGCTAAGGTGTTGCTATGCCGTTGCTAGGGTATCCAGGGTGGTTGCTAGGGTGTTGCTATGCAGTTGCTATGGTAACCAGGGTGGTTGCTAGGGTGTTGCTATGCAGTTGCTAAGGTAACGGGGTGGTTGCTAGGGTGTTGTCATGCGGTTGCTAGAGTATTCGGGATGGTTGCTAGGGCAGTTGCTAGGGTACCTAGGGTGATTGCTAAGGTGTTGCTATGCGGTTGCTAGGGTAACAGGGGTGGTTGCTAGGGTGTTGCTATGCAGTTGCTAGGGTACTCGGGGTGGTTGCTAGGCCGGTTGCTAAGGTACCCAGGGTGGTTGCTAAGGTGTTGCTATGCGGTTGCTAGGGTAACTGGGGTGGTTGCTAGGGTGTTGCTATGCGGTTGCTAGGGTACCCAGGGTGGTTGCTAAGGTGTTGCTATGTGGTTGCTAGGGTAACAGTGGTGGTTGCTAGGGTGTTGCTATGCGGTTGCTATGCCGTTGCTAAGGTATCCAGGGTGGTTGCTAGGGTGTTGCTATGCTGTTGCTAGGGTAACTGGGGTGGTTGCTAGGCCATTACTAGTTGTCACAGATCATCACTATGGAGTGTTATAGAGTTCTTAGCATGTTCTTAACCTGATTTAGCACTTAGCTAATCACTTTTAGCATGTAGGTATTCACTGCTAGCATGACTAGCATCTTAAGGATTCCTATTTGCTAGCATGAGTCAATAGAACCAAGTCCCATGTCTCTATGATGTTCTGATGTAGAGATATAGGACTTGCTAAATGGTTGCTAGGGTAATCTGTTTGGTTGCTAGGGAGTGGCTTGAAAGCTGCCAATGATGACACACCAAAGGCTGCTTGCCAGTATGAATGATATAAACCAGCCCCCATGTCTCTATGACATTCAGATTTGAAGATATGTCTGTGTGGGTTTGGGTTACTAGGGTGCTAGATAGATAGATAGATAGATAGATAGATAGATAGATAGATAGATAGATAGATAGATAGATAGATAGTAATGGTTAGATGATAGATAGATAGATAGATAGATAGATAGATAGATAGATAGATAGATAGATAGTAATGGTTAGAGGATAGATAGATAGATAGATAGATAGATAGATAGATAGATAGATAGATAGATAGATAGATAGATAGTAATGGTTAGATGATAGATAGATAGATAGATAGATAGATAGATAGTAATGGTCAGATGATAGATAGATAGATAGATAGATAGATACACAGATAGATAGACAGACAGACAGACAGATCGATAGATAGATAGATAGATAGATAGATAGATAGTAATGGTTAGATGATAGATATACAGATATATAGACAGATAGACAGACAGATAGATAGATAGATAGATAGATAGATAGATAGATAGATAGATAGATGAGTCTGAATGAGTTTGAATGGATTAGAAATACAGTACATAGAAGGGAAGTTTGATTGAGTCTCAAAGGATTCTGGGAGTTTTGACAGTTGGAATTTGAAAAGTGTTGGCTCATTTGAACATTCCGTCAATGTAAGTCTATGGGATTTTTCCCAGTTTTAAACGTCATTTTTAGGAAAACCGTAGGTCCGATCAGTTAGAAAAGATATAGCACACTTGGTCAGATCAGTCTGAAGATCTGGGCTGAGTTTGGAGTTTGTAGAGTTAAAGCTCTAGGAGGAGTTAGAGTCAGAAATTTTAGTCTCAGAAGAATAATAATAACTGGAAGTTTAAGTCGGATTTCAGTAAGTTGGCTTTCTCAAGCCAACTTAATAACTTCTGCACACAAATGCTTGCTCCAGACAGAGCTTGCTGTCATTTCTTCTTTGAATCAGTTGTGTCACCTTTAAATGAAGTGCTTCATTTCTATTTTAGATTATATCTTCCTGTTTTTTGTATTCATTGCTGCAGTTGCCACGTCAGATACCAGATAATGGAATGAGTAGATCAACAATGTTTTTTTGTTTTTTTTTTCCCTGTGTGTGTATGTATGTATGTATGTATATATATGAAACAAGGTCTCAGCTTTTAAATGTTGTCATTTTTTTAAGAAATTCAAACAATAAATGCCATTTTGTGGCTCTTGTGTTCTGACAGATCACTGTATTGCATTATTAGCTCAATCGACACATGAACCGATCGTCTTTTCTTCTTTACTTAAAGCACAAAATAAACATAAATGGACATCACAACATATTTAATTTCAAATTTCAAACAATAAATGCTGTTTTGTGGCCCTTAATGGAGAAGTCCACTTCCGGAACAACAATTTACGGATAATGTACTCACCCCCTTGTCATCCAAGATGTTCATGTCTTTCTTTCTTTCTTCAGTCGTAAAGAAATTATGTTTTTTGAAGAAAACATTTCAGGATTTTTCTCCATATAATGGACTGATATGGTGCCCCGAGTTTGAACTTCCAAAATACAGTTTAAATGCGGCTTCAAATGATCCCAAATGCGGTTGTAAACGATCCCAGCTGAGAAAGAAGGGTCTTATCTAGCGAAACGATCAGTTATTTTTATTAAAAAAAAAAAAAAAAAAACAATTTAAATACTTTTTAATCTCAAATGCTTGTCTTGCCTTGCTCTCCCTGAACTCTGTGTATTCTGGCTCAAGACAGTTAGGGTATATTGAAAAACTGATCGTATTTTCTCCCTCAACTTCAAAAATAATTTCAAAATCATCCAACATCGCTGCAGAAGTACCGACCCAATCTTTGCAAAGTGAACATGCAAAGAAGATCAAACACCCTTAAAAGGTAAAACAGTGATATAGGATGATTTTGAAGTTGAGGGAGAACATGGGACTAGGGGTGACTAGGTCATGACTAGGGGTGTAACGATACATGTATTCGTACCGAACCGTCACAGTACGGACATCTTGGTTCTGTGCATGGGGCCTTACAATGATTACAGGCAATTCACCCTCAAACCAGAAGGGGGCGCCAGCAATAACGCAACACTGTTTGTTAACCGCCAGCAGAAGAACTTGAAAACGAAGCCCACTAGACAGTGATTATGTGCTGATTCTGATCCTGTCTCTCACTGACAGAGGAGTATAACATTGCTTTAAAGGCTTGCGCACTCAACTGTTTGCGAAATGGAGCTTTGTGCTCGTGTATCCTCTCTCATTCGGCACAAATCCAAATATTCCATAATATTTCTATATTTGTGATGTATCCAAATGCTAAACTGTTATTTAGTATGTAAATCATAGGCTTTGTACTTCAGTCGTGTTCCAACGTTGAAACAATGAGGCGGGCGCGTTCGGTGCATTGTGTTTTATTTTGATAAAGTACCAACTGCGCTGTAAAGTTAGCAATGCTTGAAGCCTGGAACGGATATGTTTTGTGTGTGCGCGCCGGCGCAATTACTTAAACTGTTTCCTTATACCAGCAAAATCAACTTAAAACACTGTCATTTATTGTCTTATTAATAATGCATCACTGTAAAAGGTCATTTGTAAATTAAAGAAAACAAATAGGATGTCACTTTCTGCCACTTGAGTTTCCTTTGTGTCACAAAAATGAACTGAAACTCAACAAATATAGGCTATGTTCGGTGTCGCACTGTTTTATTTTTCTTTTGTTTATCTGTTAACTAAATCAAATATATTTCAAGTATTTATTCCTTGTTGTAAGGAGCAGGACTCGTAGGAAGCGTGTAAGATCCAATTGCGAGCTTTATTAACAGATCGTAGTCAAGACAGGCAGGGTTGATAACCAAACAAACAGTAATATCCAGGGCAAGGCGAGAGCGTAAATCCAATAAACAGGCAGAGTCCAAAACCAGAGAGAGCAGTCCGAAAAGTAACAAATAAACAGGGAAATGAAACCAGACAGAACTATGGCAATGAACGAGGCAAAACTGTGGCAAAAACAAAGACAAAACTATGACTAGAAACCAAACCGTGATAATCAAAAAACAGGGCAATGAAAACAGGAAAACGCTTGGTAGAGTCCACAGGAGCAAAACAATACTTCGGAGATATCTGTTTGGCATGGCCTGCCTTTTATGGCTGCCAAACAGGAAGTTACCAGCGAAGCAGCAGAGGGAGCAGCAACAGACAGTCAGTGGGTGAGGGCTCCCTCTGCTGGCGTGGCGTTACAGAATCCCCCCCCCCCCCCTAGGAGCAACTCCTGGCGCTCAAACAACAACAGTCCAGGAGGGTGGGGGAAACAGAGGCAAAACAGGGGGTGGGATGGAGGGCCAGGTCCATGTAGAGGAAGTGACCTGGGACATGGAACTGTGGCAGGCAGTGGTACACTGGAGCAGAAGTCCACTATGCTTGATTCGGAGGAGCCTGGAGCCATGGTGGAGCAGGGAGAGCCAGCCGCCATGGCGGGGCAGGCAGAGCAGGCAGCCATGGCGGGGCAGGCAGAGCAGGAAGCCATGGCGGGGCAGGCAGAGCAGGAAGCCAATGGTGGGGCAGGCAGAGCAGGAAGCCAATGGCGGGGCAGGCAGAGCAGGAAGCCATGGCGCGGCAGGCAGAGCAGGAAGCTATGGCGCGGCAGGCAGAGCAGGAAGCTATGGCGCGGCAGGCAGAGCAGGCATAACAGGGAGCAATTGCAGGGCAGGCAGAGCAGACAGGAGCAGAGATATCCACAGTGGGACTAGTGACATCCATAGCAGAGCGGTGTGTTCACGAATGATTTCTTTGGCCGTGGCATGACAGACAGAGAGTTCAAGGGAGGACGCCGCCCCATAGGAGGATCTACAGCGGATGCTGACACCTCTGGAGGCACTGGCGCAGATTCGTGGACAGATGTGACAGTGAATTCATAAATAGACGCCACCTCCTTAGGAGGTTCTACAGCGAGAGCTGACACCTCAGGAGGTATGGGCGTGAATTCGTGGACAGATGAAGACTCAGGAGCAGACTTGTGGTCAGGCGAGGCCTCTGGGGCAGACTCGTGGATATACGAGGCCTCTGGAGCGGATTCGTGGACAGACGAGGCCTCTGGAGCAGACTCGTGGACAGACGAGGCCTCTGGAGCAGACTCGTGGACAGACGAGGCCTCTGGAGCAGACTCGTGGACAGACGAGGCCTTGATGAGACGTGATGAGGTTCTTGGTGGTCAGCTGAGATGTGAAGTGATTTGGGAAGGTCAGAGGGGACCTGGTTAGGTTCTGGCAGGACAGCAGTTTCTTGACTTGGTTCAGGGAGGTCTGCCGTGACTTGACTTAAATCAGGGAAGCCTGTCGTGGCTTGACTTGACTCAGGGAGGCCTGCTGTGACCTGACTTGACTCGTGAAGAACAAATGCGACTTGACTTGGCTCAGGGAGATCAGCTGTGGCTTGACTTGGCTCATGAAGGTCAGCTGTGGCTTGACTTGGCTTGGGAATAACAGCAGCAACTTGACTTGGCTCATGAAGATCTGCTGCAACTTGGCTTGGCTCATGAAGATCAACTGGGGCTTGGCTTGGCTCATGGACGACAGCAGCAACTTGACTTGGCTCATGAAGATCTGCTGTAACTTGGCTTGGCTCAGGAACAACAACTGTAACGTGACTTGACTCAGGAACAACAGTTGTAACATGGCTTGACTCAGGAACAACAGCTGTAACGTGACTTGACTCGTGGGGAACAGCTGTGACTTGGCTTGACTAGTGGGGCACAGCTGTGACTTGGCTTGACTCGTGGAGAACAACAGCTGTGTCTTGGCTTGATTCATGGGGAACAGCAGCTTTGGCTTGACTTAACTCTGTAGCTTGACTGGACTCTGAAGCTTGACTGGGCTCTGAAGCTTGACCGGATTTGGAGGCTTGACCTGACCCTGGAACTCGACTGGACTTGGAAGCTACAGCTGTAACTTGACTTGACACAGGAACGACGACCGTAGCTTGACTTGACTTGGAAACTTGACTTGACTCGGGAAATGCAGCTGCAAATTGACTTGGAAACTTGAATTGACTCAGGAAACGCAGCTGTAGGTTGACTTTACTCTGAAGATGCACCTGCAGCTTGACTTGGCTCTGCGGCTTGACTTGAATCAGGGGTAGCTGCCGTGACGTGAGGGAGAGCCATTTTAGCTGCCCATACCGCCATTAGGGGTGAGTCCAGCACGTGGGCTATCATGAAGCGTGGCTTGGAGACAGCGACCATCTTGTGGAGTGGCTCGGGGATGGCGGCCATCTTGTGAACTGGCTTGGGGGTGGCGGCCATTTTGTGGACTGGCTCTGGGATGGCGGCCATCTTGTGGACTGGCTTGGAGATAGCAGCCATCTTGTGAGCTGGTTGTAGGAGGGTAGCCATGACAGGTGCAGATTCTGGACGGGCGGCCATGACAGGTGCAGACTCTGGACGGGCGGCCATGACAGGAATCCGCAATCCCGACAGTAAAAGGTGAGCCGCTTAACCGGAGTGCATAGTCTATGTACTGTTCCAGTGTCCAGTGAATTTTACCTCCAGGTAAGCAGGAATGAATGGGCTTGTTTAAGCCATGACAAAAAATGTCCTTGAGCGCCACATCATTGAAATTAACCAAGTGACAATTCACAAAAGTCCACAACATATTCCTCAATGGGCCGATTACCTTGGTGGAGGCTGAAGAGGCGTGATGCTGGATCCATGGTTTTGATCTGTGTCCCAAAAAGCCGCTGGATCTTTGGTAGGCAAAGTATTCTGTAAGGAGCAGGACTTGTAGGAAGCGTGTAAGATCCAATTGTGAGCTTTATTAACAGATCGTAGTCAAGACAGGCAGGGTTGATAACCAAACAAACAGTAATATCCAGGGCAAGGCGAGAGCGTAAATCCAATAAACAGGCAGAGTCCAAAACCAGAGAGAGCAGTCCGAAAAGTAACAAATAAACAGGAAAATGAAACCAGACAGAACTATGGCAATGGACGAGGCAAAACTGTGGCAAAAACAAAGACAAAACTATGACTAGAAACCAAACCGTGATAATCAAAAAAAAACAGGGCAATAAAAACAGGAAACCGCTTGGTAGAGTCCGCATGAGCAAAACAATACTTCACAGATATCTGTTTGGCATGGCCTGCCTTTTATGGCTGCCAAACAGGAAGTTACCAGCGAAGCAGCAGAGGGAGCAGCAACAGACAGTCAGTGGGTGAGGGCTCCCTCTGCTGGCGTGGCATTACACTTGTATGTACATATATACTGCAGATTATATATAATAACATTATCATTTGATATAATATTTAGTATTTTCACATCTAGGTGGAAAAATTTGTAATTTGTACTACTGTCTGTTTAAAATAACTGAAAATAAAACTTAGCACAGCAAGCATAGTTGATTTGTTTTTGTTTTTTTGTTTTTTTTCCTGTTGTACCGAAATTGTATCGAACCATGACCCCCGAACCGAGGTACGTACCGAACCGTGAAATCAGTGTACCGTTACACCTCTAGTCATGACCCACGAAAAAAACTGTGTTCCGATTGATGTGATCCCTACACAGTGTTCTTTGCTTATTACTACCTGAGCAGGGGAAACCCGTTTAAGTTTACTTCACTTCGGAACATTCATTCATGGATTTGAGCTGTGCCGCTGCCTGCAGCGTCTTCACACACAGACAAAACTTGCTAGAAGCGTGTGAAATGTGACTTCATATACCTCTGTAAATAAATACAATTTAAATTCATGTCTCGCACACTCTAATGCCCTTTGAATGGAACATAGGACTACACACTCGTTTCAAACTGGAATCATGGCGGAATAGCTGGTGATGTCCACTTCGCAGGGCACTTACGGTCAAATAGAACAAATGCCGTCCCTGATAAGAGTACAAGCGGCACATGAACTGATCGTCTGTTAAAGATCGTTTGATCTGGAATGCATCCGCTGTATACAAACATCTGACAGATATCTTTAAAATGTCAGTTTTAGATATGTTCTAAATCCTAAATATCTTAAAGACATCTAATAAACGTCTATTTGACATCTGATATGAAACGACGTATTGCAGATAAGCAAACGGACAGTTGAATAGACATCTCCGCAGGGCCCTTGGCATAGGCGCTAGGGGTGCCAAAATGCGTGTTTTTTTTTTTTTTACCAATACTGCTTCAATACTATTGAGAAGAAGAAAAAAAAAAAGATCGTCCAACAAAACATAACTATTTTATTGCTCTCCCCGGTAAGGTTATCTACCCCCACAGAGGCGCACTTCTACATACATCTACCTAATTGTACTTAGATGTTCACAAATAAATTACTACTGTGTCAAAAAAGATTGAAGTCCTGTGGTGCACAGGGAAGAAGAAAAAAAAAAAAAAGGTAGAAAAGAAGAAGAAAAATAGGACAAAGACAGAGGTAATGTAATGGATGATGATCGTATACATAAACTAGATGAGGTAAAAGTTTGTGAACAAACTTTATATTGGCCTAGTCTGAAAGTTTAAAATAGGGTAATAACAATGTCTGGAGTTCCAGAGATCTGAGATTTTTTTGTCACATGATAACACGTTTTAATAATGTTTTACACTGTAATTGTGTAATATTGGGGTATTTATGGTAGTAAAATTAGTAATGTTAAATTCACTTTAATGTTTCTCAGTTTAATTCATGGTGATATTGTTAGAAAGGGCTATAGTTTAGTAAACCATTGCTGCCATCTGGAAATTGAAAACTTTAAATTTATTTTTTAAGATTAAAAAGTAAGTAAACAAGTGTTCAAACAAAACTGTATTAGCGGTTTCTGCGGTGATTGTTTGAACACAATGATTCTTGGTGGAATGATCTGTGAGGCAAGGGGCACCAGGTAAAATCTTGCCTAAGGCAGTAAATTGGCCAGGGTCAGCCCTGCATCTCCGTGATGTATGCGTGCAAACAGGGATGAATGTACATCAGAATGTATTTTATTCCAACTGCGGAAGATATCAATACACCCAATTTATCAAGTTTAAGTCCACCAAAGTTAATCTATACTCTACTGTTTGCTTTATTTGTTGGACAATATGGCATTCAGTGTTATAAATGGTCAGATCGCCTGTCATTGAAGTTCTTTGTGAAGGGTACATTGCAGTCAGAGTGTGCACTTACAACATCTACCAGCAGGTGCAAATGGGACAAAAAGATTTTAACTGATGTTTTTTTTTTTTTTTTCCTCCTCAGCTCAAGGTTATTCCTCTTCTACAACTGGGTTAAAGATTGTTAAGACAAGACTCAGGGTCTTTCTCTCCCACAGTGTGTGTAGAATGTGTTCCCCTTTAACACATGGACTCTTCCAGTCACCCCCCGTCATCCAGCTCGAAATGGACTCTTCCTGAACTTTTCATCAGAGTTTGCGGGTTGTGGCTAGAAGGGATACAGCTCAGACTGGAAACTAACAGTTAAATGAATTGTTCTACTTATTAGATTGTTTTATTTATTTATTTATTTAGTTAGTTATTTATTTATTTTAACGTATAGACCTACCCCAACTCTAAACTTAGCCCTTACTATAATACAAAAACAGTATTATTGTTGTACAGTGTGACAAAAATAACGTTAGATTGATGTGCACATGCCCAGTAGCTAGAACTGTATCCCTTCTAGCCTTACCCGAGTTCGTGAAGTGACGGGGAAGAGAGCGGGTGGATGATTACGGGAAAAGTAGATCGGTTAAATATTGTAGATAGTTTGTAGTTTAAAGCAAACGTAATAATCCAAATCGGACGAGTTTTCATCGATTGTGCGTGTGCGTGCATCACACCGTAAGCAGCCATATAATTATTGAGCATTCTCAGCGATTGTATAGATAAACGCTATTCCGTCTGTATAAACTTTTACATTTCAGTATTGTTTACATGATTGCACTCCCCTGTTATGATACCACTGATGATTAGTATTATTTATGTCTTTTACATTGAGTTTATGTATATTTAGTCATTTTAAGCAAGGACGCACGGCCGCGTCTCAGGTAGCACGCATGCGCTCTAGTTGTTTACATCTTTAGTGGCAGCACGTGCACAGCAGGGATGTTCACGTGAAGAGTTCATGCAGAGTATAACGCACACACATACTTTGTATACGTTTGTACTGGACATTCATTTCTACTCATTAGTTTAAGATATTGATTGTGATATTGTTTGTTACATTTATCTCAATTGAACAGTCATTTCAAATAAGCTTTATTAACGTTGTATTGTGTTTTGTATATATTTATATCCATACTTATGTTTTTATTTTATATTTTCAGAACCACAAATCTATGCACATTCAATAAAACCAATCTGGATTATCTGAGTGAGACAGCATTGTTCTGACCGGACAAACTGTAGCCTTTATCGCGACCTGGACTAACAATAGAGTGCAAATTCACAAGACGTTTCAGTGTGTGTCAGTGAAAGATTAGGCACTTATGCTGCCTTCACGCCAAGTCGTAATTACTGTAATTCCGAGATGACAGCACTTGACATTTCACGCATAGCTTCCCACATAGTGAATGTAACCAGAAACCCAAAAACTGAGTCATAACCAAGGCTAATCTTACCCAAACCATGTGCACAAATAAGTCACAAGAAAATTCAATTCTCAAAATTAGTTTATTTAACAATAATGAACAAGCCAAAAGTGAAAGAAAAAATAAATAAATAAATAAAATGACAGCTAGAATTGTGTAACTGTGTTAATGCAATTTTATTTAGTACATTCAAAGCATAACATCTTATTACCATTTCAAAAAAAGTACAAAAATCTACAGTTGTAATTTCAAAGTTAAACAGTTGCTTATTTATTGCAGTAATGCACAACCCCCCCCCCAAAAAAAAATGACACCTAGAATTGTGTAACTGTGTGAACACTATTTTAGTTGCCTGAACAGCCATGTACATTTTTTTTTTAATTCTAACTAAAATAATCTATGAATGAATCTAACACTGAAATTTAAACAAATTATAATGTAATTTTACTCTCAACAAACAGAGAGCATATTAAAACAATTACTTAAAACAAACTAACACATCAGAATGTTTGTATGTGTGAAGGTGAAAGTGATCCTATTTAGGACTGTCCTCAGGAGGTGAAGTACAGCTCTGCAGTCTCTCTTTTCTCCTTGAGCGCTCTCTCCTTCCTCCATCTCTATCAGGAGCAAGCTGAAGCCATCTTTGTATATTTGCTTCTACCTCCTGATCGGTGGCATGTTGTGTCAGACGATTTTTTCTCACAATAGCTAAAAGACAAAATACAAAATTAATAATACAAAATTAATTAATACATATACAAACATTCATCCACCTACTGTAAATAATTTTGGGTAACAATTTCAAATAAGGTTGCTTCAGTTACATTTTATACAGGAAATGAGTACTTATGTGGCACTATTGAATGCTTGTACTAACTACAGTATTTTGACAAACAAGACCAATTTAGCAAACAAAAACCTTAAAAATGTTGAGGTATGAAAACTGTGGTGTAAACAGAGTAACCTATGCACTGTGAAAGTACTGATAATGCAACACATTCAAAGCATAACATCTTATTACCACCTCAAAAAAAGGTGGTCTGTCTTAAACAGTTGCTTACTTATTGCATTGGTTAATGTAAACTAACAGTGACCTCCTACAAATACCAAACGCATGTATTTGTAGCATTAGTTGTATAGAATATTATGCACAAATTAACATTTAAAAAGTATATTATAATACTGTTAAATAACAGTTGTAGAAATTGAAGTACTGGGCACAAAAAAAAATATTTAGATTATACCATTTTAAATAAATTCATTCTTTTTTTTTTTTTTTTTTTTTTTTGGTGGTCATACTCACTACAGACCTACCAAGAACGATGTTCCTTAACTGCAAGCTTTTAAAGCTGATCTTCCCATTTACTCCACGCATATTTAATAATAATTATAATAATAATAACTTTATTTTCATATAGCGCCTTTAAAGCAATTTCTCAAGGCGCTGTACATAGTAAAACAAACAAGTAAGAATCCAACACACACAAATTTATATTCCTGGCCAGCGAGTTTGTTATTGTTGCTGTCATTATTCTCCAAACTCCATCCTTGGTGTCCATTCCACCTTTCATTGCCAACATCCTTATCTGTGAATTAACATTCCATTTAATCATTGTTAAAATAAAACAGCAAGAAGGAGAAATTTTGAAAAATGTTAAATGTTAATGGTAACCAGACAGCAGATGGTAACCACTGGCTTCCATAATATTTTTTACCAATGTTACCTTCAACTCTCTGGTCCATCATGATCTCTTGATTTGTAAGAATGTTATGCAGAAGGACTGAAACAAAAGCAAGAAATTAAAATAAACCACCTAAATCCATATGGTACACAAGATGTAAAAGTGGTCCACAATATTATCACATTTCCCAATGAACAAATACTTACAAGTATCAAGAAAAGCTTGAGGTCTTAATGGTCCATGTGGCTGGTGGTAAACATTCCCTCTCTGATGCAGATCAGGGGAAGTGCAGCTTTTCTGCAGTGGGTCAGGGGGAGTATGACCTCTCTCAAACAAGTCAGGAGAAATACAGCTTCTCTGATTCAGGTCAGGAGAAGTGTGGACTTTTTGAAACGGGTGAGCAGTTGTGTGGCTTCTCTGAAGCGGATCAGGGGAATTGCAGCCTCTCTGAAACAAGTCAGCAGTTGTGTGGTTTCTCTGAAGTGGGTCAGGGGAAATGTAGACTTTCTGAAACGGCTCAGTAGTTGTGCGGCTTTTCTGAAGCAGATCTGGGGAATTGCGGCCTCTCTGAAACAAGTCAGCAGTTGTGTGGTTTCTCTGAAGTGGGTCAGGGGAAATGTAGACTTTCTGAAATGGCTCAGTAGTTGTGTGGCTTTTCTGCAGCAGATCAGGGGAATTGCGGCCTCTCTGAAACGAGTCAGCAGTTGTTTGGCTTCTTCGAAGTGGATCAGATGAAGTCTGGCCTCCCTGAAACAGCTCAGCAGTTGCACCATTTCTCTGTTGTGAATCAGGGAAAGCGCGGCCTCTCTGAAGCAGGTCAGGTGGAGTGCAATCTTTGTCAAACAAGTTGGGAGAAGTACAGCTTGTGTGGAATCTCTGAAGCGGGTCAGAGTTAATGTGTGTCCTCTTAGGTACTGTTACATGCTCGTGTTGTGTAATGTTTCCCGCTGTCTCTTCTCCTGTTTACTTTCATTTTTCCCAGTTACCTGTCATTGGTCCTGTCACCCACCAATCATCACTAACTGCTGACGTCACCCATCCTGCCGCCCCCAATCGGACAAGACCCTCCCGGATAAAAGTTTCGCCAGACCACCCTCAAACCCCCATGTTATTGCTGTTTTGTGCTTTGTTTTTTGTTGCCATCACGTTTAATTGTTATATCCCCTTTTGTTTAAGTTGCTTTGTTTTCGTGTATGTTTTTGCCCCGATACATATTTTTGTTCCCTCTTCCCTCACTGTAACATATTTGAGCACACGTTATGTGTTACGAGGCCGGGAAGAAGCGGACAGGTAAGAATGTGACGTGACATACACTGCAACACGTAGGTATATGATTCTGTATAGTACATTAGGTTAGGGGCGAGTGCAACCCCTTGTTCTTTTGCTTATTGGTTAGAAAGTGTAGTTTAGTTAGGGCATCTTGGACGCTGAAGACTTTTTCTTTCTACATTTTCTTTTCGTAGTCAGGATTGGGGGGGATATTAAGAAGTTAGAGGGTTTTGGTTTTGTTATTTTCTTTGATTTAGCACCGCCCGCGTCCCTTCTTCCCGTTCCCTTTGCCTTGTTTTCTGTTTATATAAATACTGTAAATATTGTACATACATATCACTCTTTTGATTCCACCACACCTTTGTAGTTTCCACCTTAAATAAATCACTTTTGTTGCACAATATCTTTGTCCAGCGCATTGCTTGTATGTATATGTTTTTTTTTTTTTATGCCTATATTTTAAATGTTCGACCCCAGAACCCCTAGACCACTTTGGGGTCATAACAGGTACGTTAGAAGTATGATGACTTTGGGAATTAGGAGGGACATTTGGTAAACTATGTGGGGGTTTGCAGAAAGATAGAACAGATCATTTTAGGCATTTCACAAGTTAAATTCATCAATTACCTTACTCAAAATAACAACAACTGATACTGCCTACAATTTTGTTGCTTTTGATTTGGCCAACACAGTCTTCTGAGCGGATCCAGTCTTCTGCATCCTTTGGGAGTCAGAAGAAAACAAGTGAAAGATCTTTGGAGCTCTAGGCCGTTCTTCTGGTCTGTTCAGAGAAAGAGAGAAGCTAAATGTAATATATTAGAAATAAGTAAACAAAAAAGAAAATTTATGGAAAGTTACCTTTTATTTGCATTATCTTTTGACCGATCAAATCTGATTTCTTCATCCTCATCTTCTCCAGGATAAAGTATGTTCTTTGGGCTAAATAATCACTTTGTTACTTACATATGTGCCACATGTTACAACACACTGACTAAATGTAATCAGATTATAAATAAAGACAACTTACTTTCTTCTTCATTTGGCTTTTATTGGGGAATCCTCCCCATTTGCTGCAAGGTCTGTGAGTTCGACAGCTTCAGGTAGTTTTAATCTTGCCTCAAAGTAACTGTCTGCAAAAGATTACAATAACTAGCAGTTGGCTGCCCTTTTCTTTACTTGATTTCATGACTTGATATTTATATAAAAGGTTCTTTCAACACACACACACACACACACACACACACACTATATATATATATATATATATATATCTATAAAGTAATACTTACTCGATTTAAATATAATTCTGACCATGTGTGGAGTCCATCCTTCCTTTTACAACATCCACTTTATTTGGTGGCCACATACATTCATTTTCATTGACCCAGTTGGAAGGCACCACTTCTACTTCATTTGTTGTTTCAAAAATCAGAATGTGATACACTGTCTAAACAAAAAAGTGTAATTTAGTCATTTAGTCATTCCGCACACCAGATAGAAAGCACCGTGCCTCAGACATTCCACAAGCCGGTCTATCATCTGTACTCGCATTCTCAAGTTCAAGGCAGCAGTGAATCAGCTACCATATACGGTAGGCAAAAGTTCACTTCAACAAAGAAAGTGGAATCCGAGCTCGAATAAAGCTAGCAGTAGGGCTGTGATAGCCATTACATAAATAGTGATGGAATTCATGAATCATAATCCGCCAAAATGTTTCGTTGCGTTACCCGCCATGGTCGATTTTTAACCACATTTGGCAGATTTTTGTTAACTCTGTTAATTTCAATTCCTGATTTAAAAAAAGGCCAAATATTAATGCAGAAGTCTTATATCTTGTCTTAACTGATATTTGTCCAGGTTAAATAAAAATGGCATTGAAGACTTGATCTGTTTCGGCAGGAGTGCAAAAGAGAACACATATCTACAGTATCTATTATGTATTGTATTGTATTGTAAGGTTAGGTTGTGCACAACATATAACTTCACTTACCTGAACAGCGTTTGTCTGACAGACGTCTTCACTCTTCAGTGGGAGAAAACTGATTTCAACCGATGCTGTATCACGTGAACCTCATCCACCAACCAGAAAAGCTACCGTTACCATGGAGATCGCGCCAAAATAAACAATCGACCGCCCAGTTGTAACTTTACATATTTTCAAATAAACTGTTATTTAGGAAAAATATATATTTAGTAAGATTTTAGATTTTGTGGCGCTTAAACTAAAAAGTATTGAAAACATAGACAATTTTATTTGATTTTGATTAGTTTTTTTTTTTTTTTTTTTTTTTTTTTTTTTTTTTAAATATCAGTGTATACAAAATAATTAAAACCAATAAATAATACTTCTTAAACTAATTCAAACTCAATTACCTTGTTATGAAAATGTATATTTTGTTCAGGTCAAATGGATTTTGGAATTTTTATTGATTATTTAATTTTGTGAACATTGCTGAAAACTAAAAACTATACTTATTATTTTTCATTTTTATAATCATATCTTTTTTTCACTGACTCATATATAAATCAATTAATAATATATTATTATTAATTATTAAAATCATTATATGTGTCACGTTTGGAAGGAAAGGGCGAACGAAGATGACGGTTCAAGATAAAGTCTTTATTATAATCCACAGATAGTTTCCAAGACCGGTAAATCCACAAGCAGGTTAGCATACATACACATTCACGTAGACATTGACGAGACCGGACAACAAACATAGAACTGAATGCAACTTATAAAGACAGGTGATAACGATGAACATAATTAAGGCACAGGTGAAACAAGGTTAACTAATTAGGACACAACGGGGACAGGAAGAACCAAATATGGGCACAGCAGGGAGAAACCAACTTAAACAGTCCAACGGGGGTGTGACAATGGGCAAAACCAACACAAACAGTCCAAGGGGTGTTACAATATGTTTCAGAGAGAGAGAGAGAGAGAGAATAAGAATCTTGCCTTGAGTAGCAGGCCTAAATACATATATTATTGTCCAGTACACAAAGTATGGCCCATAATCGCTACACTGATCTGGGCCACTCACCTCCCATCCACAATCGGCCCAAATGTAGTCTGCCGTCATGCATGCAGTGCCATCCTTGCCATGCATGGCCCACAGTTGGCATGATGCATGCCAGTGCGGGCAACACGCCAGCAGTGCCATTATTAGGCCATATTTGGGCCAAGTCTGTTTGCTATATGGGTTTCTATGTACTTGGACTCGAAGTTAGCGCCTAAGTAGCGCCAAAATGAGCCTGGCGGCAGTCATGTGGTACAGCTGTCCCTGGTCCAAGTCGTAACTCTGAGAGCATTCCGAGTTTACAAATTATAATTACGAGTTCAGGAGCATGTGAGGGCTTTGGCGTTGATAGTGTTGCCACATAAATATAAGTCACGTGTTTTCATCTCGGAATTACGAGATGGCGTGAATGCAGCAATTACTCTGCCTGCTAGAAAAGCATCTCATATGACCCCGTTAAGCATCTTATATGACCCCGTTCACTTCCCCGGCAGTGTGTTGTTTTTTTATTTGGATCACATCGTGCTTGATTGCCCTGGCTTTCGTAGGGAAGCTTCTGAGTTTTTCTTTCACTATAGCTAAAACTGGGTCGCTGTTAAAGCAGAAGAACAGAATGCTTTTTTGAATCAAAATCTCTATTCATTTTCTGAGGGGAAAAGTTATGAAAATGAAGCCTTCCTTTAGTTCGCTTGCAGGGATCTTGTTTTTACTCGACCACATTAAGACTTTGTTTCAACTGCTCTTCGGAACTCTCTACATAGGATTAACAATCTACTGTGTTAATTCATTTAAATTAATTTAAAACTCTATTAAATTGGGTTAACATTATAATATCATTTTTAAAAATGAACTATTAAAATTTAAACAACAGCAAGCAACAATTTGATTAACAAATTATTAATTTGGTAAAGTTATCCATTCTATTAAAATTGGTGCTACATGGGGAACAAACACTCTTTACAGATGAGAGACCCATCATCATCTATCACGCCATTATCTTCTGCACGCTTCATGGTAACAATGGCTGCAAACCGCACAGGCATATAGCCTATTAGCCCTTGTCATTAGATTTATAAAGTCCCTAAATGCATATTTCCCCCATTTGAAGACTGTCCCAGATTACCCAAACCATGCTGTCCTACTTTGTCAATCATATTTGATAATGTGGGACAACAACAAAAACAAAATATTGGGAAAAAAAAAAAAAAAAAAGAAAAAAAAGAAAACTCATTACTGAAAGGGGTGGCTGTTTACAGAGTGCTGTATCAAAGCATATTAAATGCAAAGTTGACTGGAAGGAAGAAATTGGGTGGAAAATGTGCACAAGCATCAGGGGTGACCGCAAGCTTGAGAAAACTGTCAAGCAAAGCCAATTTAAACACTTGGGAGAGCTTCACAAGGAGTGGAATGAAGCCAGAGTTAGTGCATCAAGAGTCACCACACTCAGATGTCTTCAGGAAAAGGGCTACCAAGCCACTTCTGAAACAGAAACAACATCAGAAGCACCTTACCTGGGCTAAGGAGAGAATGAACTGGACTGTTGTATGTAGTAACACTCACTGCACCATGGTATTGTGGCAGAAATGTAGGATATTCACACTGATTTTTTATTACAGGAGTAATGGTATGTAATTATAGTATGTATGCTTTTGTGATAGCATGTGTGCATTTATACTGAATGTTGTTAGACTACCGTTTTTCATACAAATAGGCTACCTATAAAACCATGTAGTTATATTTTTACCATGGTATTGAGGTACCATTGTGTGTGGTTTTATCATGATTTAAAAATGTATACTTGCTACTATGGGAGACTGATGTGTTGGGATTTTGAACTTTACATATTCATATAAGAAGTTATGCTATGAAAATGCTTTATGAATTATTCTTATATTGTTCTGCATTAACCATTCTTAAGAATCATATACCGAGCCCTTTTATGATTTTTGACACGTACATTCTGTACTCTGCCTGTGTTCCTTGTGGTCAGACATGTCTAGATTTAATTTCAGTCTAATTAACCTTCCTTGTGCGTAGGGTAGTTATTTTAGAATGAGAAGCTGGTTTCAAACCTCCTAGAAAATACAGGGTGTAAATTGCATGCTTTTCTGCTCTGACGCTCGTAGGCGAGCCTAGAACTTCTTTTATAGACTTAATCTTCTCAGATGTGTAGGACTTTAAGGGTTGGTACTAACTTGCTTGATTTCAGATTGATTAAGAATAACTTTGATCGAGTTTGTGTTATGCAATTTATTTGTGAAATTATTGGATTGAACATTCTTATTGAAACTTAATTTTAATATTTCAGCTTCAAGTTATGATTAATTCTGTTACTCATTTACATTGCTGAAACCTTTTGAATAAATCTGTAACTTCTCTAGCCCATCTGTCTGACGTGGATTCAATTTTGTATCAGAGACCAATGCTTGAAAAAAAATAAATAAATAAATAAAAAATAAAAAAAAGGGTCAAAATAAATGTAACCATATAAAACTGTTGCTACATTTTTTTTACAGATGTTACTGATTGATAATGAACAAAAATTTACCTCTGCATCCTCAAGCTACTATCAAATGTGCATTTCTAAGAAACTAAAAAGTTGTATTATTATTATTATTATTATTATTATTATCAGACAACCCAAACCTATTTCTTGATTTGAAACAATATAACTCATTAAAACATGCAGAAATAAATTTTTCTATTTAGATATTTATTTTGTTAAGGAAATTATTGGTCTGGTGTCACAAATCCGCCAACCTCCATCACACTGTCTGTCACTCAATCCGGTTTCTCCACCAACTACATTTCCCAGAATCCTTCCAGGCTCATGTCTGTCTCACCAGCCACAGTCACTCGTTCCCAATCGCCAGCCTTCTAATTGGACTCACCTGTTACCACTTACCGGCACACATATAAGCACATGCACTCCACTCAGTCAGTGGCTGGTATCATAGTTTATTCACGTTGCATGTGGATGTATGCTTCTCTGTTAGTGGATTTGCTTCATGAGGATTTCCTGGAGGACTCTGGCTTGAACGGATCTGTGAAAGAAGGAAATTCAGACACTTTAAGGGAAGTGACTGACCTGTTCTTGTGGAATATTCTGTCCGCTGACTGTGTACTTACCTGTGTATTCCGGAACGGCTGTGAATTACTTGCTCAAAAGACTTTACTACTTGCCTGTGTTTTGTTGTATCACTCTGTTGCTGCACCTCTATGTAAATAAACTGTTGAAACGTTATCTCTGCCTCTGCCCCTCTGTGCCAGCGTGACATCTGGTTTGTACAACTTTCACTTTGGAGCAAAAATTTGACATTAAACTTGAAAGAAAGATTTGACATTTATCGTGATAATTATCAATATTGACTGATATGGAAAAATTATTTTCTTTTTTTTTTCTTATTTTTATTTTTTTTGCCCACATTGCCCAGCCCTACTGGGAACGTAGAGGAAACACTGCTGTCTCAATGTGTGTATATGCCAGTTTACCATACTATTTGTGTGTAGACTGGTTCTTATTTATTGCTAGTGAATCACTTGAACTGAATGATTGATGTCATGAGTTTGAATCAGTTGGTGTGGTTTCAGCGTAAATGACTCACTCATTCGATTCAGTTTGACTGTTCCTCTGTTTTTGCGGTCTTCAGCCATATTTAAACAGCAGGCATACTACTACTGGATTAGCTCACTAGTGTTATTAGATTAAACATTTTCTACTTATTTCAGTTAATGTTCATCAACAAAAAAAATCCATATTTCCATTTCAAAGAAAACTACAAACACATTCAGGTGAGGTAGCTTGGTTGCTAACTAGTCAAACAAAAAAAAAAAAAAAAAAAAAAAAAAAAAAAAAAACTTAATTCACTATATTTGAAATAGTTTGACCACTGCAATTCAGCCGGTGACAAAATGTGTACAAATCTGAATCCCGCCCCCAGCTTGGTTACTCAGACCACATCTCTGTTATGCTAATCCCAGCATACGGACCACTTACCAAACTGGTTCAAAAACAGATCACAGTAGGGCCAGATGATGCCACCTCAACACTACAGGATTGCTTTCAGTACACAGACTGGAACATGTTCAGAGAGGCGGCCACCTACAACAACCATACACTGAAACTGTGACTGCTTGCATCAAAAAGGGCACTGATGATGTGACAGTCACCAAGACCATCACCACACAAGCAAACCAGAAGCCATGGATGACAGCAGAGGTTTGTGGCCTGCTAAAGACCAGAGATGATGCATTCAGATCGGGAGACAAAGCAGCCCTAAAAACAGTGAGAGCCAATCTGTCCCATGGCATCAAGCAAGCAAAACGCTTGTATGCACAAAAAATAATTACTTTACTGACAGCAAAGACACACAGAGTCTGTGGCAAGCCATTCAGACCATCACTGATTACAAGCCCTGCAATGACGACACATCCCTCCCAGACGCACTTAATGAGTTCTATGCACGGTTTGATGTGCAGAATGACACACCTGCACAAAAACTACCCACATCTCCCAACAACCGGGCACTTTGTCTGTCTCCAGCCGACGTAAAGAAGACTCTATCCAGGGTTAACCCAGGCAAGGCTGCGGGACCTGACAACATACCTGGCCGTGTACTGAGGGACTGTGCTGCACAGCTGATGGATGTCCTAACAAATATCTTCAACACATCGCTGAGCCAGGCAGTCGTCCCCACGTGTCTCAAATCCACCTCCATAATTTCAGTACCAAAAAAGTCCCCTGTGTCCTGTTTGAATGACTACCGTCCCATAGCACTGACTCCAATCATGATGAAGTGCTTTGAGAGGTTAGTTATGCACAATATCAAAACCAGCCTCCCCAACGCACTCGATCCGCTCCAGTTTGCATTCCGTCCAAACCGCTCCACGGACGATGCCATTTCCTCCACCCTACGCCTGGCTTTTACTCACTTAGAAAACAAAGACTCTTATGTTAGAATGCTGTTCATTGACTTCAGCTCAGCATTCAACACAATAATCCCACAACAGCTCATCGACAAACTAAACCTTCTGGGCCTTAACACCTCCCTTTGCAATTGGATCTTGGACTTTTTAACTGGAAGACCTCAGTCAGTCCGTGTCGGCCGCAACACCTCCAGCACTACCACACTGAGCACAGGTGCCCCACAGGTCTGTGTGCTCAGCCCGCTGCTCTTTACGCTGCTGACCCATGACTGCACTGCCAAGTTGAGCTCCAACCACATCATCAAGTTTGCTGATGACTCAACGGTGGTAGGTCTCATCAGCAACAACGATGAAACACACTACAGAAAGGAAGTGGCTCAGCTGGCTGAATGGTGTGGCGGTAACAACCTGTCCCTCAATGTGAGTAAGACAAAGGAGGTTACAATGGTCTTCAGGAGGTACTCAACCACCCCCCACTGATCATCGACAGCTCGGCTGTGGAGAGAGACAGCAGCACTAAATTCCTGGGGGTGCACATCACAGAGGATCTCACCTGGACCACCAACACCATGTCACTCTCCAAGAAAGCACAACTGCGCCTATACTTTCTCCGCCGGCTGAAAAGGGCAAGTTTCCCTCCACCCATCCTCACCTCATTTTACAGGGGAACCACTGAGAGTGTGCTGACCAGCTGCATCACTGTCTGGTACGGGGACTGCAGTGCTGCTGACCGCAAGACCCTACAACGGACAGTGAACACAGCTGCAAAGATCATCGGTACCTCTCTCCCCTCCCTTCTGGACATTTTCTTTGCACGATGCTCCGGTAAAGCCACCAGTATCGTGAAGGACCCCACCCATCCCTCCCATCATCTCTTCCAGCTCCTGCCATCAGGAAGACACTACAGGAGCATCAGAGCCCTCTCTGCAAGACTGCTCAACAGCTTTTTCCCCCAGGCTGTGAGAGCCCTCAATTCCAACCACCTCACCCCCCTCTGAAACCTCATCTACAATCTAAACTGTTGAAAAACTCAAAACAGTGCAATTCTGAGTGTTCTACACACAGGTGAGTGGGCTGGACAAACCACCTGTAGTAAAGCATTCTTCATCTCTATATTCAATTCAATTCAATTCAAATTTATTTGTATAGCGCTTTTCACGATACATATCATTGCAAAGCAGCTTTACACCAAATTGACATTTTTACAATATATGTAGTAGTAGCTTGATGTACATATGGCAGAGATGTGTGGTAAAGATCAATTAATGACGTAATCAAACAGACAAAGAACACTATAAATTAGTAGCAGAATTCGGTAGTGCTGTATGTTTTCAGGGTTGGCATCATCTGAAGTCCTCTGTGGGGTTGGCATCATCTCTTCTTAAGTGTTCTGGATCCACACTGGAGCTTGTGAATTCCTAGTTACCATGGGATGTCAATCCCATGGCAAAAACAGAGAACAAATAGGAACATAATTAGCGTAGCTGCTGTTCAAACTAAGAAAAGGAAGCTTTGTTAAACCAGAGCTAAAAGATTAGTAATGAACATTTGATCAGATATAGCTGCAGGAAAAGTTTATGAGATGCATTATTTGAATGCTTGGCTAAAAAGATGTGTCTTTAATCTAGATTTAAACAGAGAGAGTGTGTCTGAACCCCGAACGTTATCAGGAAGGCTGTTCCAGAGTTTGGGTGCCAAATGTGAAAAAGCTCTACCTCCTTTAGTGGACTTTGCTATCCTAGGTACTACCAACAGTCCAGAGTTTTGCGACCTTAGGGAGCGTGATGGATTGTAGCGTGGTAGAAAACTAGTTAGGTACGCAGGAGCTAAACCGTTAAGTGCCTTATAGGTAAGAAGTGCTATTTTGTAGCTGATGCGGAACCTAATAGGTAGCCAGTGCAGAGACTTTAAAATTGGGGTAATATGATCATATTTTCTTGACCTGGTAAGGACTCTAGCAGCTGCATTTTGGACTATCTGTAGCTTATTTGTTGAAGATGCAGGACAACCACCTAGTAGTGCATTACAATAGTCCAGTCTAGAGGTCATGAATGCGTGAACTAGCTTTTCTGCATCAGAAACAGGTAACATGTTTCGCAGCTTGGCAATGTTTCTAAGATGGAAGAATGCTGTTTTTGTAACATGAGAAATATGATTTTCAAAAGACAAGTTGCTGTCTAATATAACACCCAGGCTTTTGACTGTAGTGGAAGTAACAGTACATCCGTCTAGTTGTAAATTGTAAGTCAAAAGATTCTGTGTATATTATTATAATATTACCAAGGGGCAGCAAGTATATTGAAAATAGTAGAGGACCTAGAACAGATCCTTGTGGCACTCCATACTTTACTGGTGATAACTGAGATGACTCCCCATTTAAATAAACAAAGTGGTAGCGATCAGACAGGTAGGATCTAAACCATTTTAAAGCCTGCCCTTGGATACCTGCATAATTTTGTAGTCGATCTATTAGTATGTCATGATCTATAGTGTCGAACGCAGCACTAAGATCAAGTAAAACTAGCAGTGAGATGCAGCCTTGGTCTGATGCAAGAAGCAAGTCATTAGTGATTTTAACAAGTGCAGTTTCTGTGCTGTGATGGGGCCTGAAACCTGACTGAAATTCTTCATAGATATCATTTTTTTGCAAGAATGAGCACAGTTGAGCAGATATAACTTTCTCTAAAATTTTAGACATAAATGGAAGATTAGAAATGGGTCTATAATTTGCCAGTTCACTAGGGTCTAGTTGTGGTTTCTTAATAAGAGGCTTAATAACTGCCAGCTTGAATGGTTTAGGGACGTGACCTAAAGATAACGATGAGTTGATAATATTGAGAAGCGGTTCTTCTGCCACAGGTAACAATTCTTTCAGTAATTTAGTGGGTACAGGATCTAATAGGCATGTTGTTGGTTTAGACACAGTGATGAGTTTATTTAACTCTTCCTGTCCTATAGCGGTAAAGTACTGCAGTTTTTCTTTGGGTGCGACGAAAGAAGTTGACATATTAGATGCAGTATAATCTACATTGGTTATTGTATTTCTGATGTTATCTATTTTATCAGTGAAGAAATTCATAAAGTCATTACTATTAAACTGTAAAGGAATATTTGGATCAGGTGGCGTCTGGTTATTTGTTAATCTAGCCACTGTGCTAAATAAAAACCTTGGATTGTTTTGGTTATTTTCGATGAGTTCGCGGAAATGCTCAGCCCTAGCAGCTTTTAAAGCCTGTCTGTATCTGGACATACAGTTTTTCCATGCAATTCTAAAAACTTCCAAGTTAGTTTTTCTCCATTTGCGCTCAAGATCGCAAGTTTCTTTCTTGAGGGAATGGGTATTACTGTTGTACCATGGCGCAATACGTTTTTCTCTAACTTTTTTCAATTTGATGGGGGCAACAGCTTCTAACGTATCAGAGAAGATGGTGCCCATATTGCTAGTCATTTTGTCTAGATCCTGTGTATTAAGGGGTACACAGAGCAGTTGAGATAAATCAGGCAGTTTATTTGTAAATCTATCTTTGGTGGCTGGAACAATAGTTCTGCCACGACGATAACGCGGAGCCATATAGTTAATATCAGTGATACGCAGCATGCACGATACAAAGAAATGGTCAGAAACATCATCACTTTGAGGTACGATATCTATATCAGTAAGATCAATTCCATGCGATATAATTAAATCTAGCGTATGATTAAAACGATGAGTGGGCCCGGTGACATTTTGCTTGACTCCAAAAGAGTTTATTAGGTCAGTAAACGCAAGTCCTAACGCATCATTTGTATTATCAACGTGAATGTTAAAATCACCGACAATTAGCACTTTATCAAAATTAACCAATAGTTCTGAAAGCAATTCTGCAAATTCTTTTAGGAAATCTGTATATGGCCCTGGCGGTCTATACACAGTAGCTAAAACAAGAGATAGGAGAGATTTCTTTTGCATATCTGGCAGAGTAACATTAAGTAAAAGTATTTCAAATGAATTAAACCTGTATCCTGTTTTCTGAGTAACATTGAGAATATCACTATATATTGTTGCAACACCACCACCACGACCACTCTGACGGGACTCATGCTTATAGTAGTAGTTTGGTGGAGTAGACTCATTTAGACCAATATAATCATTAGGTTTTAGCCAGGTTTCGGTTAGGCAGAGTACATCAAAACTATTATCTGTGATTATTTCATTCACAATAACTGCTTTGGGTGCAAGTGATCTAATGTTTAGGAGCCCAAGCTTAAAAAATGGTTTCTGTTCGTGTATTTTGCTTTTTTCTGGTTTAATTACGATCAGATTTTTTCTAGATCCTGCATTAAATTTATGTTTTGACCTCACTATTCGAGGAACAGACACAGTCTTTATAGATTGGACAGTGCAAATACTATCATTTAAGCGTTCAGAACAAAAGCCATCATAGCAATCATTTGAGAATGTACTTACTAGTCAAATGGAGCGTAGCATCCTGGAGATGTTGTCCGACAGCAGTTCCGCTCTGACTCTGCTGGGGTGCAGGCCATCAGCACAGAAAAGCCTAGCACGTTCCCAGAAAAGATTCCAATTATTAACAAAGAGCAGTTGCTGTTCTTTACACCATGTCAATAACCATTCATTTAGAGCAAGAAGTCTACTGAACCTTTCGTGCCCACGTCGATACGTGGGAAGCGGTCCTGACACGATGATCCTCGTCGCGGGCGACGTGCTGCGAACCATCTCGATCAGGCTGCTGAAGTCCCTCTTCAGAACCTCCATCTGCCGTAGCTTGTCGTTCCCCCCCGCGTGCAGGACGATCGCGCCGACGCTCTCGCCGTCCTTCAGGATTGCGGGTATCTGCACAGAAACATCGAGAACGCGAGCACCAGGAAAACAGTGGGTGTGGACTTTACCTTTAGCTAAAGTAGCACGTACGTACCGGACAATGGAGTCTCCAACGATCACAGCGTCGCGTTCCGTCTCGCGGAGGGGAGCGAAGCGGTTCCGGGTGGAGATCTCGAAGACCGGAGGCGGCGGAGGGGGCGAGGTCCTTGGCCGGGGCCTGGCTCGCGTCTTCCGCTGCTGCTGCACCCAGGGTCCGTGGTGTCCCGGCGCCGGAGTGAAGGACATCTGTGAAGGACATCCCGTCCAGGGTGCACGGGACCTGTGCAGAGAAGCACACGGAGTAGAGGTGGTCAGAGTGTTAGTATCGCGCTGTATACTTATCCGGGAGGATTCCAGAGCGGCTCTCCGCTCTCTCAGCTCGGTCTGCCTCACCAACAGCTCCTGGATCTGCTTCTCCACGGCCTCCAGCTCGAGCTGCAACGAGTGCAGCTCGAACGTGTCCTCACCTGCACTCAAAGGTGGACACAAATTCACCATTAAAGCAAGTAACAGTGAGTAAACAATGGTAATGTGTGTAAATAGTGTGTAAATAGTGTGTAAACAATGCAAGCAGGATTAGCGGCAACCACGCTGGTGCTGCTAACGGGCTATAAGCTAGCAACTCGGGAAATCAAAACAAAACTATTTATAACAAAGTAATCCGGATGTTTTAGTTGTAAAATACAACAGGGGGTATATTCACACGTTATAAGAAACGAAAATGATGGTGTATAAATTTGATTTTAAATTGAAAAACAGACAATAAGAAATCAACTTGACGGAGCTCAAACTCTAAGCGTGCGACCGCAACAAACGGGGAACAAATCTCTATATGCACCAGACACTTTCCTATAAACACTACATGTACACAGAAAACATTGTACACCTCTGAGTGTGCTACATACAGGTGAGTGGGCTAGACAAACCACCTGTAGAAACACTCTTTTCTCTCTATAGGCACCAGACACTTTCTTATTAACACTCCACGTTACAAGGACACAATGAGGACTTAACAAATGTTTACTTGTCAATGCACCACAAATCATATTGCACTATTTGCTTCTTAACCTTTAAACACCACTTCTGCACATTATCATGCACAGTTATTATGTACTTGTATAGTCTGTCTTAAGTTATGTGTATGTATAGTCAGTTATTTATAGTATATGTATAGTTACATGTATATAGGTTTAAAAAATTGTTTCTACGTCTAGTGTATGTATGTTCATATTTATGTTTATTTATGTAGCACTGTGGTCCTGCGAGACACTACATTTCGTTCCACTGTATGTCCACACATGTAGCGGAATGACAATAAAGCTCGACTTGACTTGACTTGTTCTCTGGAAGCTGGGCTAAACAAATAAGCGCTGTTATTGCATTCCTGACATGAAGTCTTAAATTTGTGAAATAAGAGAAAACATGCCAATGTCAGGGTGTGTAGCAGGTAGGAAGATGAACACTAAAGAATGATGTTTTTTAACAATATAATTTTAATAAGAACTGAAAAGACAGGCTGATGGGGAGTACACACAAGAATTTATTACTAATATAGACTAACAGAATGGGGTATAAATACTTGGAGAAATGAGAGAAAATGAATGACAGGTGCAGGGCAGTTAACCAAAAACCATAGAAACACACGAGGAACAGGAAGCAGGAGAACGGAACCAAAACACAAAGAACATGTGACAGCTAATGCCCTTTTTTATATTTATGAATTAGGGTATGAACCTTAATATATGCAAGCAAAAGAGTGTGTGTATATATATATATATATATATATATGAAGAGTTCAGATGCAAAAGCAGCTAAAAGCCATATCGGTCAAAAATGAGATAATGATACTAAGTGAATGCTCCTGACACATATTACACATCCATCAAATACTTTTACTTCAAACTTGCTAAATTCCAGCCTCAGCCCAATCAGAAGTACTGGTACTTACATAGAAACCTATACAAAGTAGCCAGAAAGAAATACTAATTTTAAAGAAATACGTCAGATGGATTTAGAGGCTTTTGCATCTGAACTCTTCATATATAGATAGATAGATAGATAGATAGATACGAATGGGCTAATTATCAAAACTAAACGCCCCATATTTGCAATACCAATTATTGTCTCATTAGGTCACTTAACGCAATTCACTGCAACTTCCACTACTAGTCGTATCCCCATCAATTGTTATCTCATCTTCACAAATGCTCAAAACCATGTTGCCAGGATACACATCCAATTTAACCATTTGATGGGAAACACTGGTTTTCACCAGTCTCTGTACTGAGCTGGATACAAGCTGGAAAATGCATGGTAGGCCCAGTAACACCAACAATCCTGCTGCCAAAACAGGTAACACAGTATTACACAGCCAGTATCCCTATCCTCCCCACAAATTTGCTAACCATTCAAAACAATTAATTGTTTGCTCGATTAGACTCTTTTACGGCCATTCTCATGTGAGTAAAAGCACTTTGTGTTTAAACCAAACTCTGGCATTTGTTTGACATGTGCATCAAATCTCTTTACTCCATCTGCTTCTCCTTCTGGCGTGTAGAAGAGACTTTTCTGCAGTGGACGGCATGAATCCACTTGGCCCTTTCAGCTAAATTCACAGCCGTGTGCGTAATAAGAATAAGAATACTTTGAATGGCCCCAGCCACCTTTTTGCTTTCCAGCTCTTTCTCCTCAGGTCTTTTACCACCACGAATCACCAGGTTTGATGTTGTGCAAGGAGGTGTCAGCAACCTTCCCTTGGGTGGCTTTCACCTGCACAGACACATTAGACAACAGAGAAGACATTTGTTTGCAGTAACTCAACATGTCATGCTCATACAATTCTGTTGATGGCAGCTGTTGTTTGTACGGTGGCCGAGAGAGCTCAGCGCGCTGCAACTTAAGAAAACACATGCAAACAGAAAAAAAGGACAACAAATTAAAAAAAAACGTCTTCATCAGTTTGACAACACAGGCGCTGCAAATCCTCGCAACGCAAACACAAATACGGAAACGCACTGCAAATTCTCACAACACAACCAAACACACAAACGCGCTGCAAACACAGAAACGCACTGCAAATAGCACGGACCACAACGGAAGTGTTTCAGGGGGACCTCAAAAAGTGACGAACCCAGCTGGGACCTGATTATTTGTTCAGTGGCATTTGGTCAGAGTAGGTGTTGTCTGTGAACTAAAAGGTGAGTTTTTTGTTTATTTTAACATCCTGATCATACGATTCGTTCGTCTTTTGGATATTATTAGACTAATCTGACAAATTACACACTTAAGTGTGAAACATTATTAACTTAATTGCAAATAAATATATAAATAAATAAATATATGCAAATAAATATAACAATCAAAGTTCATGAAAAAATTCTGCAATGCTTCATTCATGGTTAAAATCAGGTTAAAATTCATTACAGATTGACAGTAAAAAATTATATTTTACAATTTATTCAGACCCTTAGTAATAAAGAACAACGGAATACAAATACAGCATGCTAAAATCGGTAACATTGTTATTTATTTATTTTTTTTTTTTTTCAGATCAAAATGTATTGTTCTTTCTGTGGCTTTCAATGGTCGACTTTGCCAAAATTTTGCAGTTCGTGTGGGCGAAATGTAAGTTTTGTCGTGGAGAACGCCCCTAAACCTGCAGGTGATGACCAGGTGTCATGCCAGGCTGTGCCCAGAGGTAATATTATCTTATCTGTTCTGTCCATCAGATTAGAAATGCTACATTTAGATCATCATTTTCTCTCTGGTTTTGATTATGTGTGTGTGTTTGTGTTTCAGTGACTGATGCATGTGCCATTCCAGGGAAGTCAGCTTCTGCTGTTCTTCAGTTCATGAAATACAGAGAACTAAAAGAAACTGAAAGGAAAACATTCTCAAAAAGTAAAAAGAAATCAAATAACACAGTAAAGGTAAGCTTAATATTTGTTGAAGTTAATGAAGTTGTCAGACAGAACAGTATTATCATTTGTGTTCCATCTTATCTGACTGATGATCTAGATTTCTGTTGGGATAATGAACAAGACCAAGAATGGCTTGAAGCCCACGAGAGGAAAAAACCTGCCTCTACATGTTGACCCCCAGTGGTCATCTGAGCAACTTTTGGCAGCAGCTTTGAAAAAACAAAAAGATTTCAATCAAGATATGGAAGATGGAGAATATGTCTTGCTTTATCCAGATGGCTCTCAGATAAAAAATATCCCTGGGACCGACACAGTTTTTACCACTGGAGAATACAAAGAGGCCATTGGAAAGGCCTATCAGAGGATCACACTGTACATTTGTACCCTTGAGGATCTGTTGTCAAAGAGTAAGTATTGAAATAGTATGTTTTTTATATATTTTATGTGCATTTAAACTAAAAACTAAGTACTTTTTCTTATAAGTACTTTAAGTGTTTTGTGGGATTCCAACTAGTTACAGCCTACATATTTAATGATACTGCACATGTAATTGGAAATAGAGATTGATCATAAAATCTTTTTGTGAGGTCAAGATGATTCAATTTTAGAAGAAGATGAAGTCGTTATTAGGGCACAACCCAATATGTCACCTCTTTCTGACACAGTGGTAGGTACCTCTCAGGAATTGAGGTGTTCAGCATGTCCATGCTTACAGTACAGCTATAATGCAATAAATTTCAACCATTAGAAATAGAAAAGCGTATACTCATACTTTGAATGAGTTTAGGGTTTTATGTTTACACTTGGCAGCTTTGGTCAAGTCCTGAAAGCAGTACACCAGAGCATGGACATAGGTTAGTTGAATTTCTGCAGATAGTTTTTTTGTCCCTGTGCCAGATGAATGTCAGCATGTTCTAATGCATTCATTTTAAAAATTGCTATATAGAAAGCATTTTATGTTATCTATAACACAGTGACAATTTCTATAAAAATTGAGGAAGTAGAGAAGCTGCAAGAGAAAGACAGGTAGTGTCACATGACAAATACTATCAGCACCTTGTTCTTGACCAAAAGAATGTGATTTTGTGGGAGGACCCAAAATCTATTACTAAAGTTGTGATGTCCAAATGACGCTTATTATTTTTCAGCAGTGTTGTATAGCTTACTCATTTTAAAGGGCCCTAAAATACTAAAAACCTACAAAAATAAGAAGCTGTACTGTTAATATTTACTTTCTGTTTGTGGACTGTTTTTTAATTATTATTTTTATTTTACAGTGATGGACATGATGGGCTGACAGCTGCAGATGTAGTGTCAAATCTGGCACATAATCTTAACAAAACATCATGTAGCAGATTTAACATTAACCGGGCGAATGTCTGGGATGGTGCCTTAAGAGGTTTCAGGCGATCCTCATTTGATCCCACCTGCAGCATGATGGTGAAATTCACAGATGATGCTGGGGTGACGGAAGAGACTTTGGACAGCGGGGGGCCTACTTGAGAATTTCTGACTCTGTTGATGGACAGCATCAAAACAAGGGGAGTATTTGAAGGCAAAGACAATGCCAAATACCTCTCATTTGATAGTAATGGTAATACTTTTTGTGATTGTTTTTACAATGTTGTAAATCAATGTGTCCTAACATTGGAATATTTGCATTTTTAGCTGCAGAAGACAATGAGTATTTCCACATTGGAAGAATGATTGCAGTGTCCATTATCCATGGTGGTCCAGGGCCTCGTTGTCTTTCCCTACCTACTTGCTAAAGTAAAAACACTTGAGGCCCCAATTGAGGACATACCTGATGATGAGGTCAAAAGGGGCCTTCTTGAGGTAATTTGTTAGGCTGGGATTACAAACAATTTCAAGTAATGACTTTCATCCACTGACACAAAACTATCCATAGGATTGATGTCTGAATTACTGTAAAAAATAGTATGTTTGACAATACTGTAATAGACGGGATGAGCAGTGAGTGTAAATTTAAAGTTCTAAAACTCTAGTCTTTGAATTAAATGTCTCAAATAAATGTTTTTATTGTTAATTTTTAACCTGATATCTGTCACGAATCTGGTCAGTGTTCTGCGGACCGCTCACCACCAGATGTCGCTCTCGCTCCAGTATTACACACAGACTGTTGCACTACACCCCGGACACATCTTCCATTACCCACCACGCTGATTGCGCCAGACGCCTGTGGCCAATCAGCAGCCCTATTTAAGCCCCAGACTTTCACTCGATAAGCACCGAGTATTGTGGAGTGTTAATGTGGAGATCTGTATCAGTTGTGTTTAGCGCTCTCCTAGTGCTAGCACTGTTTCCTAGTTCCTGTATTTCCTGTGTTCCCTAGTTTCCTGAGTTCCTGGTTTCCTGAGTTTCGTATTCTCGCCTGGCCTTCTCGTTTTGTCTGTCTCACCGCCTGCCTTTCTGGACTCTCGCTCGTTGTAAGGATTACTCTTCTGGCTCTCGTTTTGGATTATGTTCGCCGTTCATCGACCCACGCCAGCCTCAAGGACTTCTATTGTGCCTCGCCCTAACATTCCTGTTTGTTGTTGTGTTGACCCTGCCTGTCTGACCATGTACTTGTCTCGTCCCTTGAATAAAAGCTTGCATATGGATCCCCTCGCCTCTCGTCTCCCTCTCCACATGACAATATCATTATTAATATGAGTTTTTTAAGGGTTAAAATCTGAGTTTGAATTTGATCTCTAAAAATGTCAGTTTACTCAACATCAGAATCAGATGTTTTGGTGGCCATTATGAACCAAGGTCAATTAAAAATGCTACGCCAAAAAAAGTCTTTATTCCATGTGCACAGGTACTGGAAGGTAGACCATAAATGATGAATATGCAACATATGTCTAAATATGTACTGTATAGAAATGAGTCACAGTATTTAATTCTTTTGAATCTGACATTACTTTTTAATGTTGCTGTTTTAATAATCCCATATTCCTTTATATTTGTGTCATAATAAACCATTCTTAAAACAAGTTATGAATAGTCCAAGCCTTGCTAATTTATAAAAATGCAATGTGGCTTGTTAACTGGTCCAATAATAATAATAATGATGATGATGATGAAAACATTTAACAGGGTTTAGGTCAGAGTTAAGTTTTATTGAAATGCAAATGTGCCAATGTGTTCTTTCCTATTTTGAAATGCAGGCATTTTATGTTATACTTATGTTATAGTTAAACACTTCAAGCCACAATAGTTTTGATTATACTAATATACTGGTGAGATCTGAGAAATAATATAGGTTTTTAGTACAGAAATGTATGGCATGTTCTTTGCACAAAACTTTGCACAAAACACAAAAGATTTTGTTATACACCGTTTCAATCATTGATGTTCAGTAAAACACTGATGACATATGCAGTGAGCAAATAAAGTTCTGAACTGATCATGTAGTGGTTTCCCTCTGTCCCATTTGAAGAAACATTCTTGGGTCTTGGGTTTTGATGACTTAATTGCCAGAGACAACAAGGCTGAGAGAACTCTGCAGAGCAATCTGTGGAGTCTTTGTTCGCACCCTCTTTTATACAGTTTTTCTCAAGGCGCATTTAATTTGTTGTCGTTTTTTTCTGTTTGCATGTGTTTTCTTAAGTTGCAGTGTGTTGAGCTCTCTCGGCTACCGTATGTTTGCCCCCTTCCGGTCTACCAAAGAGGATTTCAAGTGGGCTAAGGTTTACCCTGGATCTCATTCTCATGTACATGAGAACAACTGGGAGCTCCTTAACCCATATCAGTCCTGTTTCTTCACAGCATTTAGCCAATTAGTTTTTTCTTATAGCATTTTAACATTCGACCGCTCCACCTGAGCTAAAAGATCTAAAAACTGACCCACTTCCATTGTCCGAACTGATTTTTTGTGGAATTCCTCATCTCTGGACTATTTTAGTCAACAGAGCCTTCGCTACTGCTGCTGCTTAGAATATTTTTCTCTCCTTTTGCCACATTGTGGGTGTTACAAATGACACATCTTTTACAATTTTTTTTTTTTTTTTTTTTTTGCAAATGTTGTGAACCCCTTTGCAAACCACAAGTCTTTAATTTGTGCTGCCATTCCCCATGCTGCAGGGTCTGCTCTGGCGTTTCCTGTGGATACAGAATCTTTTGTTATTTGTGTGTGCTGCACATTTACAAATGGCTATCTTATCAAACAGCAAAATGGCTTCTAGTAAAGCTGCCACAAGAGGAGCATGGAGTATTGGGCACCTGACTTCAAAAATTTTCTGTGTTTCCACAGTGCTCCAAAATCATGCCAAACTCCAAAAGTGTAACGCGAGTCAGTGTAAATGGTGATGCATTTGTCTGTCATGAGTTTGCATGCCTCTGTTTAAAGCCACAAGCTCTGCTGCTTGTGCTGAATAGTTTGATGGCAGTGAGACAGAGGCCACTATTTCAAATTTTGTCGTTATAGCATAGCCCACTTTATTTTGGCCTGTTTGTGGATCTCTGAATGCTGAACCATCCACAGAGAGGACATTTTCGCAATTTCCATGTGGTGTGTCCAAAAGATCTGAAGTGGTGTTCACACTTGATTTAGCACGGTCAAACAACAGTGATGCTCCTCCCCCTCCTCCTCCGTCGGAAGGAGGGTGGCAGGATTCAAGGTTGTGCAACTTTTAGCGGTTATGTTCGGCATATCGAGCAAGATAGTGTGGTATCGTAACCAACGAGCCGTCGATATTTGCGATGTTTTTTGTTCTTGCAGAATCATGGACACTGTATGTGGCACCATCAATGTCAGGTCAGAGTACCCACGAATTCTCTAAACACCATCACAGCCTTCTCAGCAGATGCCACCGCCCTCAGACAGTGTGGCAGGCCTGCTGGAACTAGATCTAGCTTGCTTGAAAAATAGGCCACCATCTGAACAAAAGGCTTGGTTGCTACTAGTAGGCCCAAAGTTGGCGCCAGAGACAGTTGAACTTTTATGTTCACAAAAGCCTCTGTCCACTCAATTTTGTCATATGACTTCAACCCCTTCCTTATTGTTAGGCAGAAGAATGGGTTTGACACCAAGGGAGCCCTTTGTCTGACAGCTGCATTTACTACTTGTAAATCCTGAACAAAATTCCATTCTGTTGGTTGGCCTGTATCCCTTATTGAAAAATGGAGTAGGCACTGGAGAATCATTACATGAGACTATTATACCCTCTTTCAAAAAACTCAGTACTGCTGTCCTGCCTTCTACTCATCTCTATGCACCATTTTTCTGCATCACCCCCCTTTCTCTCTTATCCGCCTCCCTCATCCGCCTCGCCTGTTCACATTTCTCACACATACGCTTCACACAACACTCTTCCTGCTTTCTGCTTCCTTCCTCAATGGACTCCTTTACTCAGGGCTGTAGTACTCGAGTCCGGTCTTGGACTCGGACTCGCTGGTATTCGGACTCGGACTTGTCTCGGTCTCGGCCACTGGTCTTGCCAAATATGGCTTTTGGTCTCGACCGAGTCCAGGTGTCTTTATTATGTTCCCAGTAAGCACACATTTTAAACTTTTTTTCATTTTAATTTTTTCATTTCACCCGCCCGAATTTAATTAAAATATTTTTCGTCACGTCATCTCCCCATCACTACCAATAACCAATCACAAAAACAAAAAAACAAAACAAAAAAAGTAATAACCAATCACACACTAGATTATATTTGTGCGGCACGCTCTGCATCTGCATGCCCTGCTAACATTAATTTCCATTGATTCACACACACTCTAACAAACAAAAATGTCCGCCAATTCTGCCATTATCAAGTTTGCTTATAGGAATCACCAGGAATTTATCAGCGCTGCACTTAAAAAGAAACACAGGGCAGACTGCAAATTCTGCAAAGCAACAATTTCGGAAACCTGTGGGACAACGTCAAACTTCGTCAGACACCTGCAGAGGAATCATACATCGCGGTAAGTTAACTGCAGAGCTGGAGTTGCTAAGCCTTGACTGTGTTAATGTTAACATTAGCTAACATAGCAGAAGATAAAGGTAATGTTATTGGACATAAATTTATAATAATTTACGTCTGGTATTACTGGTTTCATGAGGTAAAAAAATGTTAATGTTAACTAGCGCAAACTAAGATTCACGTTTAACTAGCATTAGGAGACACAAGCATGTCCTGCACGTCTCTGAAATAAATGAAAATGGAACGGAGCAAAGTATATAGCCTATATTTATTACATGGCTTGGTTGAATTCTAATGTAGAATGCGGTCTGTTATCGAGAAATAGCAGACCACATTCTACATTAGAATTCAACCAATTGAATGTAAGTATAACACACCATTGCCATGAAAAACAGAGCGTTGCTATGGACGCAGGATTCTAACCGTAGAGACGGAACTGACTATTTTCTTTAGCGGAAGCAATACAGTCGTTTTTTAATCAATAAACTCCTTTTTAAATCAATATTTTGTGTCAAAGTATTACATATTGCGGAGTTGCTTGTTAATTTATATCACTGAGTAACATAACTTTGTAGTTAACATGTTATAACTGTGTGTGTAGTGATCTGATCTGATCATAATAAACTGTAAATTAGGCTAACGTTATGTGCATTTAAATAGAATGTGACTTATGAGAGAGTGTGAGTGGCTACGATCTCAAAGGGAAGGCTGCCTGCTGAAGGGCGCAGCAAATAACATTTTCCATAGCATGCTATATTTAAGATCAAAATATTCAACCCGACCCCCAAAAAAATGAAGTATAGGCTATATTTGTGTTGCCATTTGAAAGCTGCATATAGCAATTACATGGTAATTTACAACTTATGTCAGGCATATTTTCTGTGTCTGCAGTATTTCTCTTCTGCAACATAACAGACATTTTTGAATATGTCCAGTCAGAAAAAAAGTATACTGTACTTGTTTGAGAGACAGACTTAAACACAAAAAGGGCTTTCCCTTCATGTCAGTGTCTGTACACAGCTTTGAATGCCATTTCAGTTTCATAGAACATTTAATAAACAAAGAAAGCCATTTATTAGGCTAATAGTTTGACAATCCAGACACAACTTTATTTAGTTTTTCTCAGTATATGGAGTGGACATTAATGAATGATTGGGAATACAGATTTCACTTCTCTTTAAATAAAGCTTATTATCTGCCTGTTATTCAGTTCCAACACTTATAGATGCTTTTGTATTTCCATCTCCAGTCTGCAGGAGTATCGGCAAGGACTTCAGCAGGGGGATTCACAGCCAATGATTGATGATGCATTTCAGCAGCGACCATTGCAAGTTCAAGTTTACAATGCTTCTTCATCAAGGCAGCAGGCTATCAACCAAGCGATCATCCATGACCTTATCATTGGCTGCTGTCTACCTATATCAATCGTGGAAAATGAACATTTCAGACATTTTTTACACACCATGGATGAAAGGTACACCCCAATCTCCAGAACAACGATAACCAGCAAACAGATACCTCAACTAGTGATGAGAGTGAAAGAGTGCATCAAGTCCAGTCTGGTAGATCAGAAATCAATCTCTGTAACTGCTGATATATGGTCAGACCGCACAATGAGATCTTACCTGGGAGTCACAGCTCATGTTCTCAACTCTTCGACCAGTGGGTACACTCTGAACGCCTACCTGCTGGACTGCAGGAGATTCAAAGGGCGTCACAGCTCTGAAAACATTTCAGCTGCATTTGATGAAATACTAGATGACTACAATATCAGTGATAAGGTAGATTTTATCATCACTGATAATGCAGCTAACATGAAGAAGGCTTTTAAAGTCATTATGGCAGACCACTCAGATGACAGTGAGGATGAGGAGGATATGGTTGGGGAACAGTTAGATACAGACTTTCTTCTTGGTTCCCGTCAACGGCTATCCTGCTTTGCCCACAGTCTTCAACTGGTTATCGGGGATGGGATGAAAGAAGTAAAAGTGATGTCTCGGGCAATCTCAAAAATGGCCAAACTTGCCAGTCTGCTGCACAGTAGCACTGTCTTTAAGGATCGATTTGAGGCTGTTTTTGGAAGTGGTAAAAGCATTCCAGTCTCAAATGTCACAAGGTGGAATTCGCAATTCAGACAAATACAAGCAGTCATCGAATTAGATCATACTGCACTAACTCAGATGTGCTCAGTTGACTTTGAGAATGTTGTCCTCAGCTCACGTGAATGGGCCCAGTGTAGAGAACTTACACAAATTCTTGGACCGTTTGCTGAGGCCACTGAATTGACCGAGGGTGACAAAATTGTTACCATCAGCATGGTTGTCCCTACTGTCCTCGAGCTACATTCTCATTTAACAGAAATGGATAGTGAAAAGAGACTCTGTAGGCCACTGACCAGGGCCCTCAAAGCCTCACTTAAAAGAAGATTTGCCGGCATCTTTGTTGGATTACGAATGGCAGAAGATCATGGCCTTGATTTGCCATTTGGCCATGATATATACATGCTGGGAGCGATGCTGGACCCCCAGTTCGGGATGAACTGGGTTGAGATGGATGTCAGAACCAGTGGCAGTGCTACCACCATACAAAATACTAAGAAGGAACTGCAGAAGTCACTAACAGGTATTTATTTCAAATGCCCCCCTTTAAAGTGCAGTGTATTTGCAAGGATATTGAAGTGGAAGAAGTGAGTCAAATTTATTTCTGTTTTCTTTTTTTCCAGACAGCTTGATCACTCAGGCTAAGAAAGTGGACCTGGACATCTGTGAGGAACCCACAGAACCAACCCAGGATTCTCCCCCAAACGCCAAGATTCCACAGCTCCTGGCAAAATATAAAACTCACAAAAAGAACAATTCCACCCATGGATATCATCCAAGTGTCAACAGTGAGGTAAATACATACCTGGAGGATATTCAGAGCTGTCCGGCAGAGCAGGATGCCCTTGTATTTTGGTTAAAAAACAAGGACAAATACCGTCATTTGCATGCCCTAGCTGTCAAAGTGCTTTCTGTACCTGCTTCTTCAGCACCAGTTGAAAGAGTGTTCAGTGCTGGAGGGCTCATTATGAGGCCCCATAGAGCCAGTTTAGGAGCGGAAATGCTCTCCTCCCTTATATTTCTCAAGTGTAACAAAACACTTTTGTAAAACTGAATAGTTTTACTTACCTCACCTGCAGACAGAATGCTACACTCTAAAAGTCGATAATTTACTCAGATTTGTTTTTCTTGTTATAGTTCATGTTAAAAAAAGCTTTTGAAGAATACACCGTTGTACAAATGCTTGTACTGTTAAGTTTACTGTGAAAAAATTATTCTTATGAATTTCTTAAACACCTGATGAATTTATTTTAAAATTCTGCAGTTTGTCCTCAAATAAAAAGAACATATGTTAAATTACACTGTGTTCATTGTTGTTTAACCAAACTTGAATGTCTTTCCTAACCCAGGTCCAAATAACAATATAATACAATACAATATTTTTTTCAGGGAAGGCATAAACCAACCATATATATATACCAACCACAATATAGCTTCACTGCAGATGTACAGTAGTGTAGAAAAGAAGTGACCAGTATTACAGAGTGTACGCCCTCTGTAATACTGGTCACTTCTTTTCTACACTACTGTACATCTGCAGTGAAGCTATATTGTAATTTAGTTGCTTAAATGCTCAGTACTAGTACCTAGCATTGGTAATAGTAGTGGGTTGGTGTTTGTATATCAGTTCTAACACTGCTATTATGAGGTATCACCATATGTCATCATTCTGTTTTCTTTAGATTAATAGATTATATGATATAAAGGGGAATGTCTATACTTAAAAATCATGGGTGTTGTGACACTGTTTTTGCTTTTAGATCAACAAATAATAACCCAAAATGATTGTCTTGATGATGTCATGCATAAGACTTTTTTTTCCTGTCCTGGACTCGGTCTTGACTCGGACTCAAACTTTTTTGGACTCGGTCTTGTCTTGGACTCGAACCTCTTTGGACTCGGTCTTGACTTGGACTCGACTAGTCCTGGTCTTGGACTTGTCTTGGACTCGACAAAGGTGGTCTTGACTACAGCCCTACCTTTACTACCCTCAATCTTGTAACACTCAGTGTATCTTCTTCTGGAAAATCATGATATTTAACAAACGTATCCATATTTTGCATGCATTTTGGCCATACGATTTTTCCATTTTATCAAATACTGGTGTATCATGTTTGGTGAGCTTGCTCTGGGATTTCCCCATAATGGCTTCCTCTCCCTGTGGGTCCCCTTATCGGCGTTACGTTCTCTGTCGGATGTCAGATCTGACCTTTAACCCAAAGTCAGCCAGGTGGAGTGCCTCACACCCCGATTAATTACCGCACAGCTTTTGAGTTCTTTTGAAATGTACTTCTTGTGTCGTACTTGCTCACATGATCTCAATTTCTTGAAATACCCCAATTGCTCTGATTTCAATTTATTTTCTAAATGTTTTAATCACGCTTGCTTTCCTCACACAATTTTCTTTTCTTCAGATTGGCTGTGCTGTATTTCCGTGAATTTCCTTCTGAAATTATCTCTAATCACATTGCCCACAGAATCGGACCAGCCACTATGGTTTGTCCCCTTTTGTTAATTCCAATTCTAATTTTAAAACCAAATTCTAATTTCAGAATCAAATTCTTTTAGAATGTTTTAATCTGTCTCTTACTGGAGAGTTCTGATGCCACCTGGGTTCGTTTACTGATTCCAGTGGTGTTCCTCCTGGGCCCTGGTGGGCGGCCCCTCATCTCTCAGTCTAGTCGGGGTAGGGTCCCGTCCGCTCTTGGGTCCAGAAGGCACATCCAAAGAATCCCAGCTTCTGACAGCAAATTGTTGTGGCAAAATAAAACCCACTCTCACCAGAGTAAGAGACAAACTCAGTCAAATGTCTTTTATAAATTTATTATTTGCAAAGAAGGTCAAACAGTCATACATAAACACAGGTTGCTGCAGAGTGTGACCAAGAAGGGAGGGCTCACTCCAACTTATATCTCTTCCCCAGCCTTCAAGGTTACATCTCCTAACTGGTAACTTTCCACAGATAGTAAGAGTCAGATAAATACATTCTGCTACGTCATACTCCCAAGATTCAAATCTTTATATTCAGGGCCCTGATACCCTTCTCTCACTTCATCCTCAAAGCAGTTTTAAATAAAACACTTTCACAATATTCCATAAGCACATAAGATAAGTAAAATAAATTTTTCTTCCACACAATTCAGTAGGAAATCAACTGAAAGCACCCACCTTATACTTTGAAGTGAATGTTCGGTTTATCAGTCTATATTGTAATAAATATTTGAGAAAATATTGTATCTGATTGTATTAGTCTATGAATGGTAGTCAATGTAAAAGTGTTTTAGATGTTATTCAAAACCCACCAGATGGCACCAAATCATACTATAAATGAAACTTATGCCAGTAGAAAGGTCTAAATATGAGTCAAAATTGTCCTACCTACCTGCAGGAGCAGGACAAAACCACTAGTTTCAAAATCTAGTGTGTTAAAAGAATCTTTAAAGGGCAACGCAAAGTATTTTGTTTAACTGAGTTTGTTTGTATTATTGTTATAACCCAATGCAATTGATATACAATTTTATATTTATTTAACAAGAAGTAGACCGTGATAGAGGCAGAACACATTGAAGGGTGAGATCAATATATATATGTTTGTGTGTTTATTTTGTTGAGCTAAGCTTAATAGGTTTTTCCATTTCACTGCATTACTTTTGCTCCTAAATTGCTTCACCGCCAAGCACACGTGTGCAGTGTTGCCGTGTCTAGTTGTTATAAGCATGTTTTTCTTCCAAGCATGGTGTACGTAGGTAAGACCGATCCCTCACATCTCAAGTTACAACATAGCAAATTATTTCGGTGCTAAATAAAAAGCGGACGAGCGTCTTAAGGCACAACTTTCTCATCAAGTCTCCCAGACCATGGAAAACACGGAAGTCTACTATTTTAACTCGGTTAAGGCTAGAATGGAGACAGCATTGGTTACTTGGCATACACACATCAATCTAACGTTATTTTTGTCACTCTGTACAACAATAATACTGTTTTTGTATTTTAGTAAGGGCTACTTTTAGGGTTGGGGTAGATGTACGTTAATAAAACACAATCTAATATGTAGAAAAATTAATTTCATTGTTAGTTTCAGTCTGAGCTGTATCCCCTCTACCCGCAATGGAGATAAACTTTCTTCTGGGAAACACAACAGGTGGTGAAAAACAGAAAGTAACGGGGGATAAGTGTTTAATAAGTATTTCTGTTTTTTTTTTTTTTCTTTTTCTTTTTCTTTCAAACTACAAAATGACAAAACATTTTAAGAATTAGAGGAATATTCTGGTTTCAGTAAAAGCTACCACAGTTGACAGATTTTGTAACATTGAAGGTCACAAAATGATCTCTACTCACCATTGACAGAAACATTGAAGGTTTTTGATGACAGTTTAACTCTACAGTTTAATCTCTACTTTATATAGTGCAGCATGTTGAGTCATGATGTTTATGATGTTCAGAAATCCAGTTTGATTGTCCAGTTTCAGTCTGTCTCTGAATCTCCCATCAGGACCATCAAATGTGGAGACGTTTTGGTGTTGTTTCCTAATTTTAGCTATTAGAAATTTTTCAGATCCAAATTCCCACACTATGTCGTCAGCTTCACTTACTTCATTAACATTAGTTTTTAAAGTAACAGAATCTCCCTCCATCACTGACAATGACTCACCAAACACAATTGATGAACAGATTTTACACAGATTAAGGCCTCCGATGGTCTACAAAGCCTGGAATCAGCTGTAGTTTATAACAAAATGTGAATCGAAAAATGAAATTTAGCCAAAAAAAGACACACTTACAACTGACCAATCAGATGCCACCAGTACAAACAGAACAAAACAAAAATATGAAACATTTTCTTCAGTTGTTCAGTTGTACAAGTCTGATCTAAAACACTTGAGCTGTTGATCTGCTGTGTGAATCCTCCCACCACAGCGTTTGACCCGCCTATAGTGGGAGAAATGACATGTGGTTATATAAATGTTTGTTCGGCTCTATTTAAGACTTAATAATAGTAAACATTTTTTCGTTCTAACATTTAGCACAAAATTTTCAAAAGATTTTAAAGAATGTTGGTAACCTAACAGTTGCTGGTAGCCACTGACTTCCATAGTATTTTCTCCAGTCAAGGGCTGCCAGCAACTATTGGGCTTTTTATCAATATCTTTTCTTATCTTTAACAGAAGAAAGAACTTCACGCTGCAAGGTTAGTCATGTGCGGGGAATGAGGACTAGTAACGAGGAGATCCGGAACATACACTTTTATTAAATAATCCACAAAAGGAACAGGAACGAACAGGAACAGCAGGGAATCCACACGCACGAAAAGACATTAAGACAGTAGAACTGAGAAGACGTTAAGACAATACAAGAACCGACCAACCAATGGGGAACAGAACCAAACTTATATACACAGACTAATCAGACGAGGACAGGTGTGAATAATTACACAATGACGTAATGAATTGAAAAACGGAACAGGAAAGACCAAATAAGGGCATACACAGGGAAAAACCACAGAAACAGTCCACAGGGGTGTGACACATGCAGGTTTGGAACAACACGAGGGTGAGTAAATGATGTAACATTTTCATTTTTGGGTGAGCTATCCCTTAATACTGTCTGCCATCTCACATTTTTGCACTGGCAGATTAACAACTGAAACCTGCTGCAGTCAGTTTTCTTTAGAAAGGTGTTTTAAACTGTTGGAACGACAAGCAGCTTGTATGTGAGAGTGACCATTTAGTGTATATATTTTTAGTTTGTAGAGGAAGAGTTTATTCCTGTTCTGCTTTTTATAAATCTCACAGTTGATGCCCTCGCATGACTGCTTTAGGATTGAATAAAACATTGAAATCTTAAACAGTCAAATCAGAGACACAGGTCTAGTTTGACTGTTTTTGATGAAGTCAGTATTTTATTTGACTGTAACGTGTCTTTGGTAACGTTCACACACTGACATCTAAGCTAAATGCACACAGATGCTTGCTTCAAATAGAGCTTGCTGTCATTTCTTTTTCGAATCAGTTGTGTCACCTTTAAATGACATGCTTAATTTCTATTGACGTGCTTAATTTCTATTTTAGATCATATCTTCCTGTTGTTGCTGCAGTTGCCATGTCAGCCGCATGTATAAAGCCGCTCAGAGTAAAATTTTAGTCTTAAATGTGTCAGAATTCTAAGAATGATGACATTTTACTCTTATTCCTAGACCTAAGAATAAAAGTGATTCATAAAGGTTCCTAAGTGTGGGTCTAACGTAACTTTATTCACTCTACAAATCAGTGCTCTTAACTGTAGAAATTAAGGTAGTAATTACATTTTTGGGCAGGAAAATTGGAAAAATGCATCAATGCACTGCTGATGACACAGTAAGTAAGGTGTTAAATATTGTGGCACTAACCCCACCAAACACAACAGTGGCCAAAAGTGATGTGTAGAGAGTTTTATTGACCTCACATTTCACTTAAACCATCAAAATACGAGGGAAACAAACACTTACCAGAGTTGACAACTGCTTTTAAATGAAAGTAGCTAAGCTAGTTGTTAAATGTTGCTAGATGACATCATAATGGTGAGTTCACTGATCTATATAAATATAGATCAGTGGAAGGGTCTCTGAATCTAGATAAGATTTGTCCAAGAAATTGATTTTGTTGCTAGGCTTTTGAAAAAATTCTCAAAAGGTGTGAGGAAGTCAAATTTCTCAGACTGGACATCACTCTTAGCCACGACTATATGGCAGTTCATTGACTTTCCAACTGAATGTCAAACCATGCTGCAAAAACAAGCCACTTTTATGAGGATTGTGGGCTTTCTTGGTATTACTGGAGCTGTTGATGAAACTCATGTTCACATCATTGCTCCAACTGTAAACGAGAAGACATACCAATAGAAAAGGATTTCAAAGCATCAGTAATAATTTGTGATAATTTTGCACAGTGCAAAGCATTTTTAAAAAATACATTTAAATATTAAATAGTGTCTTAATTAAATGATTTTATTGTAGTTACATCAAACGACTCATGTTGTGCTGCTGTGACTTCACATGAGCAGGGATTTTTACACGGATTTTGTATCTAATTAAACAATTTAATTACAATTTAACACAATATTTAAGTTTTACTGCATTGCTTATAAAATATAAGTAGATTCTACTAATTTGTAGACATATTTGAACCTGTGAATAAACTTAAGTTAAATTAACTCGTATTATGAAATTTATCTCCTGACCACACCGGTGCTGCGAGTAACAACGCCATTTTGTCACTGTGATTGTGTATGAATTTAAGCTGTGGATGAATGTGGAAATTTAGATTTAGATAGTTCTGTTGGCGTTAATTTCCGCCATTTATCTTTTATCATGTCCCTCGAAAAACTCTTTGTGATCGGCAACAATTGTTGCTTGGCTAAACGACGGCACATTTCTCATCCGTTGCTAGCTAGTGTTCTTACTCGCCTGCTTTGGATTTGCCTGCGCTTGAACCCCTGACCACCGAGTTCGACTAACATATTTTGTCTTTTTATTTCGATGAGTTCTTTTTCACTCGAGGAGCCATTGTTTGTGAGGAGTGTAAATTTATTTTTACTCATACAGTAGCCATGATTCCAGCGGAGGAGAGACGATGGTGGATCTAATATATGAAGGGAAAAGGGAAATATGTGTTGCACAGTCAATGCTGCTGAAGTTTTACTTTGCTAAACTCTATTTTTTCTCTCAGGGGTTAACTTTTCTTTTGCAATTATTTTTTTTACTTGCAAAAAAGCATTTTTTTTTTCTCAATATTCTATTTTTATTTGCAAAACATATTTTTTGTTTGCAAAACATTGTTTTATTTTGCAGATATATATGGCCCTATTTTGACTCCATACTAATATGGTGAGTGCAGTATGTTAATTAACCATGTTTAATTTAGACATGGCTATTGTTTGAAAGTTTTCGTTAATTAGCGGTATAAATACAAAGGCGTATGAATATACTTCTGTTCTATCTAGGTTCAGAGTCCTCTTAACAACTACCTTGTTTTGGAAGGAAGAAGAAATGGAAGAGATGCGTTGAATTTGTAAGTATGATCCTAATAACTGTGATAAGAGAGCACTTCTATTTACACGTTTTCCCCCCAGTTTCCCAGACAAGGCTTAAGGCCAGTCTCAGAATAAAATAACATGTTTAATAACATGACAAGGAGTCTTAACTGAAAATACCTTGTAATGACATATTTTAAAATATGTCAGTGCCATTTTCTTTTCTCAAGATTCACACCAGTAAAGTTTTTAAGGCATTTTTATAAAAGCTATTTAAGTATCTTAATTTAGCTACGGCCTAGTCCTGGCTTAAGCTAAGCCCTGTCTGCGAAACCCTGTCTAACATGGAAGTTATACAAGAATGAAACAGTTTCCTTGTTCACACTTATATCACCTTCACACCAAAGTTTAAGATCAGCTGTATGTTGTGGGTTAACTGAGACCTGTTCTGAGGATGATCACTTTATTGACTAGCACACTGTACAATTAAACGTAAACCCTAAAGTCTGATGCCCTTATAAAGACTGTAACTTTATAAAGACTGTATGTTTGTTCTTCACAGAAGAGTTGACAATGACAAGCCTGACATTACCCTGATGATAATTCAAAGGCCAGCTCTTTTTACAGTAAACCAGGTATGTATAAGTGCATTCATCCCATGTTGTAATTACCACAATTACAAGATTCCAACTTGGAAAAAGCATTCATGTCCTTGTACAACTCATAATTAACTTAACTTCCAGCGTTATTGTATACTATTTGAACTGAGCTGGATGATGACATCACTGAATTCAATGATGAACTGCCTTTAACTGAAAATTGAGTGTTTACTATTGTCCTTTTGCATTATTGATACACTATTTCCTATTTAATACTGTAAAGCTGCTTTGTCACAGCCTGTATTGTTAAAAGCACAATAAATAAATGTAAAAAAAATACAAATTAAAATTACCATCTGTAAACGGGAAATTTTCTGAGAGCTGTACCACCTGACCACTGTATCTGACTGCTCCAGATTAATTTAGGCATTGATAGTGTTGCCATAGAAAAGCACAATTCCCAGTCCAAGGACATGAACAGCTCAGAGTAGGACATCACAATGTTGTCCTCTCAGAATTAAAGTAATTATGACATGGTGTGAACGCAGCATATGAGTATTTAACAACAGCATTGTCTAACTGACTTGATAATGTATTTGTCATTCTGTTTCTTCCTCTGTTAGGATGCAGCTGACAAGACAGACTCCAGTAAGAATCCTCAGCGTTGATCAAGAAAGTCCACAGCTCACCCCATCTAGAGTGGGAATCATCTTGGAAGAAAGCTTGGTAATGGATGAACTGACCAATCTCAGGCCTTTTATGTCCATTGTTTTCAGACTGATTTCCCTGCCTGCACCTGGACTATCCTAAGTGTATGAAAAGCATTTTATATTTTAATCGGGAAAAGGTGAGCTGACACCTAAAATTCAGTATTGCCAATATTGTGAACTCAGAGTGGGGGAAAAAAAACATATAGTTTTGATGCTATTTGTTGCGATTCTGAGAAAGACTTGTTTGTGTGCTAAACAATAAGTTAATTTGTTTTGTTGTTTTTTGTTTTTTTTTTTCCATGTTTATGAGGAAATGTTTTCAGGCTATGAAAAAATTTTGTTGTGTTTTCAAATTAATATTTGTAATTGAATTGAATTAAAATAAAAGGGAAAATTGCATGAATGTTCCTTTATTTGTTTGCTTTTTTCTTAATTTTCTAGGTTAACAGATTGGAGAAATAAAACAATTGATATAGATTTAACTTGGAAATTAGTATATTTAACTTAAATATAATAGTTATAATAATTGCAAATGAAATGTTACAAAACATTTTAAGTTAAATGAACTGAACTTTGTAATTTGTATTACAAAACATTTTAAGTTAAATAAACTTTACATTATTTAAATTTTTTAGGGCAACCAGTTTCCTCGAATTTTTTAAGTAAATTCAGCTTATCAGGGTTTAGAGTGGGTTACTTTTGGTATGAAACAAGGTCTCAGCTTTTAAATGTTGTCATTTGTTAAGAAATTCCAACAGTAAATGTCGTTTTGTGGCTCTTGTGTCCTGACAGATCACTGTATTGCCTTATTAGATCAATCGACACATGAACTGATCGTCTTTTCTTAATTACTTAAAGCTTAAAATGAACACGAATGGACATCACAACATTTTTAATTTCGAATTAAACAATAAATGCTGTTTTGTGGCCCTTTAATGTGTCGTGAGAGATTGATGTAGTGCCTCAGTACAAGCGGCAGGCTAACTGATCGTCTGTTAAAAATCGTTTGATCTGGAAAGCACCTGCTGTGTACAAACATCTGACAGACTTCTTCAAGATGTCAGTTTTAGATACATACTAAATCCTAAATATCGGCTGAATAGACGCCTCTTAGATGGATGTGTGCTATCAGGGATGAATGTACATCAGAACGTATTTTATTCCAACCGCGGAAAGACGTCAATACACCCAATTTCGTAAGTTTAAGTCCATCAAAGTTAATCTATGCTCTCCTGTCTGCTTTATTTGTCGGACAAAAATGGCAGATTTCTACATTATAATTGATCAAGTTCTTTGCGAAGGGTCAATTGCAGTCAGAGTGTGTAGTTACAACATCTACCAGCAGGTGAAAATGGGACAAGAAGATTGTAACTGATGTTTTTTTGTTTGTTTGTTTGTTTTGTTTTTTCTTCCTCAGCTCAAGTTTTAGGCCAGGCTCAAGGTCTTTCACTCCCACGGCGTGTCAGTGAAAGATTACCTACCAATGTTTAAATAGTAATTCTGCTTGCAGCTGGAAATGTAATGTATTGTAATTCCACAAGACTGCTTTCACGTTACTCATTTTCCCCTGTATGTTTACCTGGTTTTATTTCTGAAATAACTAAAATAATAAACTACTATTTAAACTCAACAGTGGTCTTCATTTTTTAGAGTATTAAAATCAAGACTGGTGGTTACTGCACTGTTCATACTGTGTGTTTAATCCTCTTTCTATTCTACATCAATTTATACAAATATATATGTAAGCACTTGTGTGTTGTGATTAGCTCACTATTTAGTGCTGGTTTCTTAGTGTGTGTAGCCTATTGCAAAAGATAATGTTGATAATTGCTGAGTTACTTATATCAGATATAAAAATATTATTTGGCTATTTTTTGTCTTTTGGAAGCTGCATTCAAAATCCACTTGGCTCAAAAATCTTTCAATGGGCATGACGCCCCTGCGGGTGTAGGTCCTCGCTGCAGCCTGTAGCACGATGACGTAGCTGGATCAGATCCAATATGTATTGGATGTTACACGCGCATACACGGTAGTAGGTCTCGAGTAAATTCATATTTTTATTTACATTTAACCATTTTGCAGACGCTTTTATCCACACACACAGTGGCTTGGTCTAACGACTTGGTCTAAGTAAAGTCTAAGGCAGTACATGCAGGGGCGGATCTAGAAAATAATTTTTAGGGTGGCAAAGGGGTCTATGAGGGGTGGCAACACCAAAGAAAGCCCCCATGCATAGTTTTTGGGGATTTATAGTCTGACATGCACAGTTGTGTTCACAAATATTGCATTACCATTAAGTAATAATCTATACTGTTTAAAATAAAAAAAATAAATAACATTTCAGTGTCCATCATGGCACCAAGTCAATAAACAATATATATAAAAAAAATAAAATAAAATAATAAAAAAAACTTCAACAGGTTATACAGTAAATGTTTTTGAGCTTGTATCACTAAAGAAGACAATTGCAATTCTATTAAATTATTAATTTACTACTTAGATGGTATAAATCACATTTTAGTGCAAGTTTAAGATGTTAATGTCAATGACTGAATGTTAATTTCCTAACATTAGAAAGAAATATTATAATATCAAAGCACTGAAACTGGATCAGTTTAGGAAACTTTTGATTTTCTGTTATTAACAGAGGTGGGAATGTCTGTAATCACCCACAACACACTATCAACCATATAATCTAGCAACACCACAGCAACTGCATAGCAAGAGCCTAGCAACCACCCAGAATATCCTAGCAATCAACTAGCAACACTTCACCAAACATCTAGAACATCTAACTGACCAAACTATTTAAACTGTTTTTAAACAAGTCTTAAGACAAGCCAGCATAAATATGTCTTTCAAACATTTCAATCTAGTTATCACAGGTGTTCTTAAATGATTACACACAATTCAAATACAATAATGACTCTCCTGCCCAGTGAACACTCGTGAGATCAGTAAGACTAACAAAAGTCTTATTAGGAATTAATTTGCAACTCAATGTCTATTACAGTAAACAACGTAAACTAAATTACAGATTGCTAATTCAGCAATTAACTTTTGGGAAAAAATAATATTTTCATTCTACTACTGTAAAGTAATCTTGCAGCAGATGGAAAGCACTAGAAAAGTTCAAATAACAAAGAACTTCATATGAACTTGGTATGCACCACAATACAGTACAGTAAAAAAATTAAATTAAAAATTAAATTCAGCATCCTCTGCACATTTGGCTAAATTTCATTAGAGTATACAGTACTATTTGGTCTCCTGACACAAGACTATATCTCTGGGTAGTCATTTCTCAGTTCTGCAAAAATGCAGTAGGCTACACATAAAAAATGGTTACAAATAAAATTTGACAGTCACACTTTTGAAGGTGTACAACATGTACTACAGTTTACTGTACATATACACTGCCCTTCAAAAGTTTGGAAACACCTTAGAAAAGTGGGGTTTTGGACAATATTAGCATTCATCTTTTTTAATTTGTGATAATTTTGCACTGATAAGGGACAACACAAACTACAAAAACATATTTTATTACATAAACAGTTTATACACAGAAAAAAAACCTTACTTTTTCAATTAATCAAAATATCCACCATTAGCAGCTATTACAGCTCTGCATAATGTGGGCCTAAATTTATTGTATTCTAAACTTAATTGGCAATCAATTGTTAAAGCTATTAAGGTGTGCCGACCCAAAAATCTTTTAAAAACCTACAAGTTTAAACCAGTAACCAGGCATGTATATTGACATGTATATACTGCCATTATTATGTAATCACAAGTTCTGGTAACTCAGAATCACTTAGTTGTATTTACTTGAACAGAAATCTAATTTACTTGCTAAAACCATGCAAACCGATTGCCTTAAATAAACCAAGTAAGCGTTACTCTGGTGCTAGAGTAATCCTTACTTGGTTTAAGGCAATCGGTTTGCATGGTTTTAGCAAATAAATTAGATTTCTGTTCTAGTAAATACAACTAAGCACTTAAATTACTAACTAGTAATTTAAGTAGTAAGAGTAACTAGTAATTTAACTAGTCTAGTAACTTAAGTGCTTCAAAAATCCATTACAAATTAATGAAAACAATGTTCCATTCATATGACATATAAAATTACACATAAATTTAAGGCAGTGACAATTCAAAGTTAATGGTAATGTATGGTTTTCAGTGTAGTTTTAAATACAAACCAACAACAATCTGATTTAGGGTATGCTTAGTGTAAAAAGTGGAGGCAGCAGTAGGAGAATGAGTTTGGCACTGGGTTGGCTGCACACGTTACCAATGGTTTATATAATTAAACTTCAAAAAGTCACTTTAGTTTTAGGGTTTTGTTCTGTCCCAACTAAAGCACCACACTTTGAATGAACCTCCAAGTGTTTTCATGGTATTAGGGCAATCCAAATGTAGCAGTAATCCAAATGTACCAAATGACATTCCAGAAGCAAACAGTTGATGTAGATTCTGGAGGCTGTTCTTTGCAGTATACCCTGAACAATGATGGCAGAAGACGCAGGGTCAAGGCAGAGAAGATTTGGAGAAGTACATCATCTTCAATGATGGTCAGCAATCCAACACATATTAGTGGTCAGAACTGCATCAGCATCAGACACCTGTATAAAAACCAAACAAATACAATATTAAGTAGGGAAATGTGGATGGTTATTTGTCAGTGTTATCTGTCCTGCCTACTCAGTAGTTTTCACCAAAATTTTTAATTTATTATCATTTACTCACCCATAACTTTTGTTCATTTTGGAATGACATGGCATAGTTTTCTTTTTTGGGTGAACCAGGTATATAATCAACATTAATCTTATAGAACTATCAGTAATATAAGAGCAAATACAAATTAAATTTTCCCACAATTATGTGCTTGTTTAAGGTGTATTTTTTTTTTTTTTTTTACTTACAAAGCGGGTTAGTAGTAGAAGTATCTGGGGTAATCACAAAATGAAACAGGAAGGCCTAAGATGGGTGTGCAGTGCTGTCATATCTGGGTTCTAGAAGTAAAAAAAAAAAAAAAAAAAAAAAAAAAAAAGTTGTTTAAGAGTTTAAAGTTTAAGACATTTAAATGTTACAAATGTTTTTGTCAAAGTGACAATAAAGAAGTCACTGACTGTTTATTTTAAAATTTTGAAAACAATTAACATAGCAACACATTTTAGGGGTTGTAGGGTGTGAAGTGTCCTCTTAAATCTGCAAAAAAAAAAAAAAAAAAAAGTGGTTACAGGTATACTGCATATGCAAGATTTTTTATTTATTTATTTATTTTTTTAAATGAAATTGTAAATAGTGTAGCACAATGATTACTGAGTAAAAAAAACTGCTGTACTGCTGTGTATTTGTTACAGAGGAGGCTTCCGTACCGCCTCCTCCGCACCACCAGAGGGAACCCTCGCCAGAATACTGATTCGACCGTATTCGGACTCCAACTCCCATCACCCCTCATACCTGGGACTGACACGTCACACACACCTGCACCTCATAACACACACGCACACATCACCTCCTCGCGAAGTCTTGATTTGCCCCGGCTGTCATTTCTAAGCGTTGTTTGTATTTTCCTGGACTGCTTTCTCGTTGCTCACCTGGACTGTTACTCGACTGTGATTCTTCTCTGTGTTCCTCGACCCTTTGGATTGTTTATTGGTTTTGTATCTCTGCCGCCTGCCCCGACACCCCGCCTGGTTTTCGTTTCTGAGTCTGTCTATTCCCCGTGGACCCTGTTTGCTGTTGGTTTACCCTGCCTGTACCCGACTTCGTAAATAAAGCTGCAAATGGATCCGAACGCTTCCGCTGATCTGTCACAGTATTAGCTTGAAATGTCTCACCTCCAATGTACAATGTATGAGGCCTGTACTGATGAGACTGCTGTTCATAGAAGGCAGTTGCCTCAAACACTTGTGCTAAATAAGACAAATAAAAGTAGGTTTCACTAGTGTTGTGGCTTCTAGATTACAGACACATTCATTCCTTGATAGCTGCATGCTTTACAAGGGTTCCAAGGGAAAGAAAGAAAGAAAGAAAAAGAAAGAAAGAAAGAAAAAGAAAGAAAGAATCCACATTTCTATACATATCTATTTGAGGCCACAGTCATAAAATCAATTCAAACGCAGCATTTCCACTGTATTACTGTAGAAATAACAATTACTGAGACAAAGAGCTCATCTAGTTTAAACCACAAAGGTTTAATCATGCAATGGCAATAATTGTGACGTATTAAAAAATATATGATGATAAAACTGGAAATTGAAAAATTAACTTAAAATCAACATGGGTTTGCTGCATTTTGTTAAAAGACGTGTTTTTTTGCCATTATTTTGCGTTACGCCGTCATCGCTGCGGCTGAAAAGTTCCACCTGTGCCACAATAATTATTATTATTATCAATATTTAAACAGTTGAGTACTTTTGTTTAGGATTCTTTGATTAATAGAAAGATCCAAAGATCAGCATTTACTTAAAATAAAAAGCTTTTGTAAAACTATGCACCATACTATTCAAAAGCTTGAAGTTTATTTTGAGAAATTAATGATACAAATAAAATAAATGTGTTTAGCAAGGATGCTTTTAATTGATCAAAAGATGAGATGTGATGAAAAAGACATTTATAATGTTACAAAAGATTTATATTAAATAAATGCTGTTCTACTTTTAATTCATCAAAGAATTTTACTGAGCTGTTTTCAACATGTTTTTGAGCAGCAAATCAGAATATTAGAATGATTTCTGAAGGATCATGTGACTGGATCATGAGTAATGATGAAAAAAAATTCTACTTTGACATCATGGGATTAAATTACATTTTAAAAATAAATTCTACAATACTGATCATGTGCTCCTTTATTGAAGTTTATAGTAAATCCATTGCTGCTAGTCATTTCATTTTTTAACTTTTGTGTGTCCAGTGTTGATCTAAATGCAAACTGGTTCTAATTGAACGGACAGTTGTGTATTCACCATTGTTGAAAGGTAAGACGGTGAAACAACGTCTGCAAAATTTGCAAAATCAACACCTAATTCAACGTTAATCCAACCTCTACAGAATGACCTTAATTCACCCAGGTTGAAGGTAAAACGGTGAAACAACGTTGTAATTACAAGGTGAAATGACATCAGAATATCAACGTTGATCCAATTTGCAAAATCGAAACATAATCCAACGTTGATTCGACCATGGTACCCGACGTTGTTTCAACGGTGAATCAACGTTGAAATGCTGGCTGGGGAGAGTGAGAACAAAAAAACAATATTTGATTCATGAACAAATTATTGACAGAACTATACCACTATCAGAGGAAAAAATACACCTCATTTTTTTTTTATAAAGAACAAACAAAATTGTAATTATGAATTATTTCCAAAACCAATCAAACGAATGAAAAATAAACAACTTACATCCTAAAATCGCCATTGTTGCTTAAATAAAGTTTGAATACACTTACTAGTTTAAAATCGCAGTATAATATTATTTGTGTAAGCCTATGAAATGCACCTATATCTCGTAATTACAATTTGTAATTACGCAACCCGTTCTCAGCAATCTGCCTATAAATAACACGACTTTACACTTTCCAATTGCATGTAATACATATGCCAAAGTCCAATTTTGCGTGCATATGATACACCAATCCTTCCCATTAACTTCTGTGGAGAGCAGATGCATACAAATACCACGCAGCATCTTCTACGGCAGTGACGTCACCAAGGAGGCTCGGTTTGCCCAGTTCACCTGATGCTTGTACACCTTCAAACAGGTAAGTAAGGGCAACAATCTTTTCTTTTGTAATGAGATCATTATTTTAATTATTTTTACTGTGGTATTTGTAGTTCAAGCACAATGACCACAACGTTTGTGCAGCAAGTAGATTCCAGAAGAGGCTAAGAGGCATTTTCTTTCTCGTCTGTTGAAAGTAGGCAGCTGTGTTTTCCTGTCTCTGGAATGTAAACTCCTGCCAGTGGGAGTCTCCTTCTGGAAGTGGCAAAAATCTGTTGTTTGAGCACTGTGCTGATCTGCTGAGGTCATTCTGTTGAACTTACACACAAAATTCTGCCCATTTCTCTGTATCTAATTATTTTACTCCCTCACTCACTTACACATTCTTTTGTGCTCTGTTGTAAGGCAGAAACAGAGTTTCCATGATGGCCTTTTCTCAGACTCTGAATCTGATGAATACAGATGAACTCAGGAGCCTGCTGGAGTTGCCAGGGAACTTGAGCTTGAAGTATATAATTATAACTGCTTAGTTTATGTTTAAACAACAATAATAATTAAACATGGGGTCAATAAATATTTTCTTGTTTTACAGCTGGAGACCAAAAATGCAAAGAAAGTCAGTCACAGCAAGCCAGTCAAACCAGTCCTGATGAATGAGGAATGAACATGGTCTTCTTGTGCCCAAACAGAAAAGACAGATTTCCACTGGTATGTATGTATTTAATGTGGCTATATGTGGTACAGCATTTGATGTTGATCTCTCAAAAGACAACCGTTATCATTTTTCACATACACATCTTGACACCTGCACCTGTAATCACCAACACTATTTCTCTGTTGACTTATTATTTTGTCTGTTTGTTTGAAGGAGGATGAAGCCAGCTGATGAATCAATTCAATGGACACCAGGTGCAGCAATGCAGCCTGAACCCATTAGGTATCTGCAGTGAAGACTGCATTCGCAGGCAGCTCTACTGTGACAGCTCAGATGTTACGGCACATAAAAGTAAACTTCACAACTGAACAACAAGAGTTGTGGAGGGATTCTTTTGGCCCATACCTCCAACAAGAATCAATGGTAAATCCAATGCCACAAACATAAATACAAATTCTATATATTGTTTATTAATTTACAACATTTAATAAATGTCCCTCCAGGACATCTACATCAGGTGGTGTGTGAGGAAAGCACAGAGGACCATCAGAGACTCCAGTGAACTGAACTCATACCAGTAACACCACACACAGCACATTAACCTCATATGCACTGCACTCTAAAAAATGTTGGGTTGTTTTTTTAACCCAACTGCTGGGTTAAGCCTGTTGGGTCATTTAGTTGGGTTGTTTTGCTCAGTGTTGGGTTGTTTTTGTGTAACCCAACATTGGGTTACTGATTTTATCCAATCAAGTGACAGTTAAGAGAGTAAGCCCCTCCCCCTACTCGACGAGCCAAGCGCTACCTTCGCGGCCATTTTGAATCACCTCAGGAATCGCCTCAGGAACAACCGTCCTTCAGCGACGACAGAAAAGGTATGTTTGTGGGTTTTTAATGTATGAAACTAATACTGTACACCAACAAATGCAAAAATATACCAAATTTGGCGGTTCACATCACATTAACAGTATTAAAAAGTATAATCTATCTCTGTTCGTTTTGGTTTGCTAATCGGTAAAGGTATGCCTGTTGTAATTACGTTACAGCCTTTTCCTGTCTAAGTTATATTCAATATTTATTGAAAACGTCTTTTTGGTCAACATTTCCTCTGGAATATGTGACTTGGTGAGTCGTTTAGTTAACGTGTCTTTATATTAGTTTAAGGTCGATACTCGAGCGTCGTATTAAATGCAAACGTTCATATAACGTTACCGGCAACTGTCACAAACACCACGGTTATTCTGTCACGAAACTTAGTTTTAATCAGAGATGGGACCAAGTCATTCCTTTCAAGTCACAAGCAAGTCTCGAGTCAAATCCCAAGTCCTCAAAGAGTTAAAGTTAATGAGGTAATTAAGTGACTAATTAAGTGATGATTGTGCATTAGTGATGAACACCTGCTGTCAACAAGCAGCATCACTGAAGAAAAGACACACACAAGAACTACAACTGACATCAGACACAGCCTTGGATAAAATCAACTGAAAAAACAAAACAAAAAAACAACAACATTAAATCTCTCAAGATCTGTTTAAACAACTCTACAGACAGCATCACCAGCTTCACTCATTACTAACCAGACTGACTTTATTTTATGTCTGCAGAATCTCTTATTGAGAATTAAAAGAAACAAAGAAAGAACACGATGCCACCATGATTGTGGTCAAGGTGTGCTTTAGTTTGTCTCTTGACCCTTTGAGTAATTTAATGTAATTTGCTTCTAAACAACTGCAATATTGTTTAATGGCAAACATTTGTGTATTACTGAATCAAAAGCTTGTGATAGCAGATTATCTTACACTCTCAACTTATAACTAATTTGGATGAACATCATGAATTGGTATCACTATTTGATTTATTTGGCTGACATTCAGCTGTTGCACAACTGCAAAAAAAAAAAAAAAAAAACACTATAATGTTTCAATATAAAAAGAAAGAACAGTATTGGCTCAGGTTTTTAGACATGAACGTTTAGTATACGATCCTCAACAGTGGTGATAATAATTATTCATATACTGCAGTACATGAGGGGAGTTTATCCTATGTTGTATACCCAGCATGCATTGCAGCATGAAGCGTTTGGTTGATTGTCACCATTGTTGAGATTCATATGCTGGTTCTTGATGTCTGTGTGTGTCTAAATACTGCAGATGTTCACATTTGTATATGTATTTCACATGTTTTAAACTCTTTCACTGTAGCTGTTAGAGAAACATTCTACTTGCATGCTGCAAAATCTAAACACATAACAAAGAAAAAAAAAGTTATTTTGGAGATGATCAAGCAAGTTCATGACTACACTGTCATACTAAAACAGCTAGTGACTGCTCGCTTCACTGCTTTGATCTCACTGCTTCACAACACAACATGCATTGTTATAAAGAGAGATCTAATATAGCAAGTCAAGGGTCAAGAGCACAACTAAAGCACACACTGATCTCCATGATGGTGGCATCATTTTAACCACTAAAACATCAACATCTGATCCTCTGTAATTCTCAGTAACAGCAGGTGTTCATCACTAATGCACAATCATCATTAAATTAGTCACTTAATTACCTCATTAACTTTAACTCTTTGAGGACTTGGGATTTGACTCAAGACTTGCTTGTGACTTGAAAGGAATGACTTGGTCCCATCTCTGATAGTCTAGGTAAATAAAACAACCCAACGTGTTGGGTCAAAGATTTAACCCAACAAGTTGGGTTAAAATAACCCAACGCTGGGTTTGTCCATATTTGACCCAGCGTTGGGTTACCAAAATAACCCAATTTGGGTTATTTTAACTCAGCGTTTTTTTAGAGTGTGCCCTCTAACAGTTACACTGTCTGGATATTTTACTGCCCTTCTATCCCCAGGGGCCCAGTAGAGTGCCCTGGAAGAGCAAAATAAATAAATAAATAATAATAACATTTCAAATGGCTGTAAATCAGTGTCTGATTATAATGACAAAGAGCAAACTGACAGGACAACTACTTATGCTATGTTAATAACATAATGTTGGACAAAGTTTTAAAACATATATAAAGATGTTTTAAAAAGTGGTCTAAGTAACATACCAAATTTCAGCATGCCTCTTGAATATGCCATAGATGTTTGCACAATGAACATGTTTAGATAAGCTTTGTTCAAAAAAAGATTGTATTTTCCCCCATTTTATAATTAAACATTCTAAACTACATTACCCATAAGCCTCTGCCATTCTATCGATAGAACGGAAAAAAAGGTGGCGCTGTTATTTGTAGTGTAATGAAGACATGCTTAGGGTTAGGGTTACAATCTCTGTAAAGTGGCAATTTCTCACCACATAGCAACACTGTAGTGTTAACTGAGGGTATTACAGACGTAATAATAACTGCAAAACGGACTTTGCAACATCAAGCGTTTTTTTTAATTTGGTTTAAAAGACTCTCACAGCGAGTTCTGCGAGTGCCATGGGAACTTCAAAGCCAAGGGCAACCCAGCTGACCAGAGGCGTCACACTTACTTGTCCATATATGGTCATTTATGACAGGATCTTCCAGGTTCTTGTGGTGAATGGACAGATAATCAGTTGAATGATTTATTTGTCACCACTCAATATAAAACTGTGGAGTTATCCTGATGCAGCAATAGATTTGTTGATTTATATATATATATATATATATATATATATATATATATATATATATATTTTTTTTTTTTTTTTTTTTTTTTTTTTTTTCAAATAAGGGCATGATGGTTGCCATTGTAAACATTGTTCACCAATATTAATGTACCATATTTAAAATAAAACATCTGCATATCCTGTGTGAAAAAAAAAACAAAAAAAAAAACACCTCTGGTAATTATTTAAACATGCAGTATTTTTCTTCAATTTAGCTTCTGTTACATTTACAGTGTATTTACAGTATATTAAATAAACAATTAATCAGTTCTATGTTTCCTGGAAATGGACCCTATAAACTTCTTAGATCTGCCAGTTTAACTATAGGAATAATAATAATAATAATTAAAAAAAAAAAAAAAAATCATGAATCACACATTTTGTTGTCATTTCACAATGTTTGTTAATATGTCAAACTTTTCCCAGATAAACAGTACCCAGAACAGCATTCTCTCTACCGTTTGTGGCATTATGAAAAAAAGGTAAAACAAAAACAAAACAAAAAAAACGTTGATTATACAAATTTACAATATTCAAAAATAAAAAGAGAATTTGTTTACAGTACATGTTACAAGATGCCAAATAATATTCAAGGCTTCAGTTGAAAATATATTTTCTTCCCTTTAACAAACAATTAGGCAAAAATGATTAAGAACAATACTTCAATATTTTACAGTTATATCCTTAAATATTTCCTGTTTCCTGTAATCATTGTTTGCTTCTATTGTGACTAAATGCACAACAAATTAATGATTAATAACAATTATAATTTTATAGTTAGTTGTTAGTGGTAGTTATAAATCACTATATATTGACAGGAGTGCCCACAGTAGAGATGGGAGTAAGTGTTGACTGTAGAGGAGAAATTAAAAGATAATAAGTAAACAAGCAAAAACTGGAAGACGGCAGTAAAGTACTGTGAACAGATGTGCCACACGAGAGAAAGTGATGTGGAAGCTGTTGGAAGGGCTGATATTGTGGAGAGCTGATGAAGGAGGACTTAGTAGTCTGTGAGAAATCCTGCAAAACAGGAAGAAAGAAAACTGATCACATGATGAACAACAAAAACATTGACAACAACAGATGGCAGACAACAACATACTGTAAGTGCAGCATGTATAACAGTAAACAGAATGTTATCGTCTGTTGGTGTAGATGCTAAAATAGTTATTATCATAGTTCTTGTTCATGGTGTAAACAGCTTTAAGTTTAAGATATCATGTACTGTTAGAACGGGAAGAGACAGTGGCAATTTGTAAAGGTTAATAAAGAAAGAACACAATGGACTTAAAATAAACTATATAATACAAACATTCTGATTACTTACAATGGGCAAAATTAGCATGAGAGTTCAGGCAATGGCCAATGACAAAAGTACGAGTGAAAGTCGTAGAATTTTGCATAACTACGCTTGTACAATATTATATAAATTTGCTGATTTGCTGTTAATTGTATGAATGACTTCGACATGACACTTTGTTGGTTGTTCTTTCTGATGGGGCCGTGGAGCAAGCTGTGCAAAATGTAACTGCACTACAGTTCAGTCAAGATGCTCAGACCGACATTGACATACCTTTGGAAATGTTTGCCTTTGCTTTTGGTCTTTTTTGTAAATGCACAACATGGCCCAATTCAGATCCCATGACTGGCCTTCCTTTGGTCTTCCCTTTCAGCTGAAACAAAGAGAAATATATACATGCTGACCAAAGTGACCAAAATATTTAAGAGGAACAACTGTAAGGAAAGTTATTATTAACAGATAAAATAAGGATGCGTTATTTAAAGCAAATCAGTTATAGCTAAATGTCCTCAACATTACTGTGAAAGGTTGGATCAGCTTGTTCAGCCTCCTTGGCAGCTTCTTCAAGGTCAGCACTGGGAGCTTCGAGTTCAAGTTCCCCGTTAATTCTAGCAGCTTTCTGACAGAATTGGTAAAAATTATGAGATTATAAAAATGTCATGATGGACCACAGAAAGAGAGCGCAAAACTATGTGTAAATTAATTATGAATTACAGTTTGGAAAAAAATAGGAACAAGTGATGGCATTTACAAGAGATGGTTTCTTTAAAGAGCTGCTGGAGTAAGCGATCTGACGTAACTACAGGACAGATAAAAAATATTAAATTACAATTACTTAAAAAAAAAAAAAAGTATTAAAGGGGTCATCGGATGCTAAGTTCACTTTTTCATGTTGTTTGAACATTAATGTGTGTTGGCAGTGTATATACAAATCTACCCTATAATGATAAAAATCCATGCAGCGGTTTTTAATTAATCAGTAAAAATAATATCCCCTTTTTCAAATCAAGCCGTTCTCAGATGCCTGTCGGTGTGCCGTCACACCCACAGATGCCGCTCCCACAATAGTTGACTGACATGAGCGATTTACCTTGAATCAGCTGTCACAGTCCGCCCTCTTTGTTTCCATGCCGGAGCAGGGATGTAAGTTAGACAAGAATATCTCCGATTGAGCGATTGAGGTGTTGTGTTGCTGGATGTAATAATGAACATGGTAGTCGTCATTTACTCCCGACATCTGAGCCGCTAAAGATGCAGTAGATTACATCTGTTTGTGAAGGGAATGCGCCTCCTGACCAACATATATCCGTCTATGTTTGCGTGAATCATTCATGATCCAGCTTCACTTACAGCAGAAGTGAGTATAAGGGTTTTTTTATGAATCTTTGCGATCGCCTTTCCTAATAACGTGGTAGTTAGGAAGTTTAGCGGCTGCGGCTAATGTAAACAAGACCGTCTTTTCACAGAGAGAAGCGAGGGGCGGGGTGACCAGAGCTCATTTGCATTTAAAGGACCAACCCCTTAGAATGAGATGAATTTTGCAGAGCTCATTTTGGCAAGGTAAAAAGGGTGTTGTTTTACAAAACCATTGAGAATTTTTAATCAAAGTATATTAGAGACTTTTCATTAAGACCCTAAAGAATCATATCAACTTGTGGAAAATGGGCATCCGATGACCCCTTTAAAGGTGTAGCAAGCATTACTGTGCTTTACAAACAGTATACCGTAAAATCACAGTTACTGGTAAAACTACGTTTACAGTGTTAAAACCATGGTAAGCGTTGTGGTTATTGTGCTTTAACTACAAATACCACAGTAAAACTATGCTTACAGTGGTAAAACCATGGTAAACACTGTGGTTATTGTGCTTTAACTACAAATACCACAGTAAAACTATGATTGCTGAGGTAAAACTATGGTAAGCGTTGTGGTTATTGTGCTTTAAAAACAAATACCACAGTAAAACTATGCTTACAGTGGTAAAACCATGGTAAACGTTGTGGTTGTTGTGCTTTAACCACAAATACCACAGTAAAACTATGGTTACTGAGGTTAAACCATGGTAAACATTGTGGTTGTTGCGCTATAACTACAAATACCACAGTAAAACTATGATTACGGGGTAAAACCATGGTAAGTGTTGTGGTTACTGTGCATTGCGTACACATAATATCGTCAAGCAACAGTTACTATGGTAAAAAATATGGTAAATGTGCAAACTTTTACATGATCATGCTTATCACGTAATGCTGGGTTGGTTGATTTGTAGAGCTGTCATCAGCCACGTGAACATGATTAAAAATGGCTTTATTTATTTATTTATTTGGAGAAAAAAAAATTAGGTGGAAAAAAGGGGAAAAAACTAGAGAGAGAGAGAGAGAGAGGGCTAAGTCAAGTATTAACAAATCTCAAAAACCTTGTATCGATCTATCATTCACAGCCCATAATGTAAATAAACACCACTATATTATCGATATGTTTACCTTGCTAGCACACCAGTACCTCAGATGTCTATTAGTGATGGGCAGAAATCGTGATCATGTTAATTCCACATTAGGCTAATTATGAACAGGGGCGGATCTAGTAAAAAATAATTTTTAGGGTGGCAAAGGGGTGGCATGGGATCTATGAGGGGTGGCAACACAAAACAAAGCTTCCATGCATAGTTTTTGGGGATTTATATTCTGACATACACAGCATGTTCACAAATATTGCATTGCCATTAAGTAATCATCTATACTGTTTAAAATGGAAACTAAATATCATTTCAAAGTCCATCATGGCACCACATCAATAAACTATATATATATATATATATATATATATATAAACTTCAACAGGTTATACAGTAAATGTTTCTGAGCTTGTATCACTAAAGAAGACATGCAATTCTATTAAATTACTACTTGGTATAAATGGTATAAATCATGTTTTAGTGCAAGTTTAAGATGTCGATGAAGTTTAATGTCGATGATTTAATGTTAATTTCCTAACATTAGAAAGAAATATTATAATATCAAAGCACTGAAACTGGATCAGTTTTGGAAACGTTTGAATCTCTGTTATTAACAGAGGTGGGAATGTCTGTAATCACCCACAACACACTACCAACCATATAATCTAGCAACACCACAGCAACTGCATAGCAAGAGCCTAGCAACCACCCAGAATATGAAGCAACCGACCAGCAACACTTTAACAAACATCTAGAACATGTAACTGACCAAATTGTTAATGTTTTTAAACAAGTCTTAAGACAAGCCACTGAACACTCCTGAGATCCATAACACTAACAAAAAAGTCTTATTAGGAATTAATTTGCAACTCAATGTCTATTACAGTATACAACATAAATTAAATTACAGATTGCTAATTCAGCAATTTACTTTTGGGAAAAAAATATTTTCATTTTACTACTGTAAAGTAATCTTGCTGCAAAGCACTAGAGAAGTTCAAATAACAAAGAACTGTATATGAACTTGGTATTCACCACAATACAGTACAGTAAAAAATAAAATTAAAAATTAAATTCAGCATCCTCTGCACATTTGGCTAAATTTCATTAGAGTATACAGTACTATTTGGTCTCCTGACACAAGACTATATCTCTAGGTAGTCATTTCTCAGTTCTGCAAAAATGCAGTAGGCTACACATAAAAAATGGTTACAAATAAAATTTGACAGTCACACTTCTGAAGGTGTACAACATGTACTACCGTTTACTGTACATATAAAATAGTATATATAGTATATACATACAGAAATTTCCATCATCTAATGTACTGGTACTATACTATAATTATACTGTATGTGTAAGCATTATACCCAAGTAAATGATTCGTTCATTTCTCTCCTTTCTCCGTTGTTGGATGCAGAGATTCTGCTACTTAATGTTTAACTTACTTATTGTTAAACTTTTTAAGAAATGTTTCTTCGTTTTTAGCACTGAATGAATGGTTTGGGAATATAAGCCAACTAACATCAGTTACATTTTGTTAACAATCGAGAAAACTGCAATACGACCAGATGCTTACCTAACTCTGCCATTAGTTTCCGTGATTGGCATTTTCTTATTGATTTCAAGCTATTATTGTTTCTCGGATATGGCAAAAGGGCCTATATCCATGATGAAAGTGGAGCGGTCAAAGAATCAGATCACCAAACAATTACGCGATAAATCTCAGACATATCCGGACGGGATTAGATTTCTCAGAGGACTTCTGAGTTAGCCAAGAAGCAGTAATTATCTGATTCACGAACAAATGTAAAACAATTCGTTAGTGAGCTGAGCCGCGCTTTGTGTTTTTGACTCCGAAAAGAACCGGTTCATATGAATCGTTTGTTAATGAAGCCGACCACACTGTGCGTGCTGCGTGCGCGTGCGGCCATCGTGCACATTTTATTAAAAGACGTGTTTTTTGCCATTATTTTGCGTTACGCTGTCATCGCTGCGGCTGAAAAGTAGCACTTGAAATACTGCTTACATTTTTATTTCATTCTGTGATAATTCCAGAGATGGGAAGTAACGAAGTACAAATACTTCGTTACTGTACTTAAGTAGATTTTTCTGGTATCTGTACTTTACTTCACTATTTATTTTTCTGACTACTTTTTACTTTTACTCCTTACATTTTTACACAAATATCTGTACTTTCTACTTCTTACATTTTCAAACCAGGTTCGTTACTTTAGTTTTAATCAGCATTTGATCACCATTAGATAGCAAATCTCTAATAAATCTTGGACCGGTTAGTCTTGACTGGCAACGTGATTCAGCTGGCGCGCGCTCCGCGTACCGCCAAACGGTTTCTATCAGAGCAATCATTGCAAGTGACTTGAGAATGGAGTGGAAGCGCCCGGGTGGATCATAGAGGCAAAACTACTGACCTGTTCAGGACTTTAAGTGCAGGTCAGTTTCATCTGTAAACAGGCTGCTAAGAGTTGCTAGCAGTTCACTGCTTAACTAAGTAAGCAAAACTACAGCAGTAGTACTATAAACGACACAAAACTAAATTACTATCATCACTCAAAATACTCTATGCTAAAGGACATCATTATTATATTCTGTAAAGTTACAGTAGTAGTTTAGCAAACAAATGTTATAAAACATTGTTTTCTAATACGTTCAGAGGGAGCTTGGGCAGATAACAACACAACCCTTACGAAAATTAAAACCATAAACACAAATGAACCATGGTTTTGCTACATTAACCATAGTCTAACCATGAGATGCGTAGAAAAACTATAGTTGTAAATTAAAACAGATTGTAAACAATCTGCCAAAAAAAACAACAACAACAAACAAACAACAACAACAACAACAACAAAAAACAGTGTTACTATATGCATATACTATATGCTATAATATGTAACAGTGTTACATGTTATTGCATTATCATCAGTCATATTTTTCTCTTACCAAAATTAACCATGGTTTATTACAGTAAAAGTTTTACTGTAATAAACCATGGTTAATTTTGGTAAGAGAAAAATATGACTGATGATAATGCAATAACATGTTTTATTAGGTATTAGGATGTTTCTGTAAAGATACTGTCATGATGTAATCATTATTGTACTAATTTTGACATTTAGGTAATTTAGAAAATATAGCTTTGTTAAATCTATAATATTTAGTACATAGTATAGTGTAGTGTAGTATACAACAACTCCTGGTTATAATGTGATAACTTTAAACTGAACTTAAATAGAATTGTTACTGCAAATAGAATATAATGAGGTGGTTGTTTTGCAACAAGGTGGAGACAGGTGTGCTTATAACAGTAAATGGCTGAAAAGGAAAATGGAAGTGAAGGTGCAGTTCAAGAGAGAGCTTTTGACTTATTTTGCACGGCCCCAGCCTAAGGTTTTAAACATTTATTTAAATGTGATGGCCATACAAAAAAATAGGGTTGTCCATGGTTTCAGAATGTGTTGTGGGTGTATTGGATGGCCAGGACGAGTATGAGATTTGACAGCCTGAAATTTTGGCCCAGTCCAGCCCTGTTCTACATAGTGGTTGTTTAGCCTTGATACATTCATTAGCTAACAAATTTTAAACGTACGTTATTTTGTATTAATGTGTCAGTATGATGTGAGGTCCAGTTACCAGAGTGACACTAAAACAGGTAGTAGTAATGGTAATGGTACTTTTTACTTAAGTACATGTCTGAGCCCATACTTCTTTACTTTACTTAAGTAAAAAAGTGTAGACAGTACTTCTACTTTTACCAGAGTATTTTTAAACATGAGTATCTGTACTTCTACTTGAGTGAAGGATGTGTGTACTTTTGCCATCTCTGGATAATTCTGGGGTGGCAGGTGGAGTGGCACAGCTTTTTCTTAGGGTGGCAGTTGCCAGCCCGTGCCAGCCCGGTAGATCCGCCCCTGATTAAGAAGCACTTGTTTCCTCTAGTACGCTTGTCCATTCTGTGACACAGACAACTAGAAGCAAAACAGTAGTAACGTTACAAAAACAAACTTAGTTCTGACGAGACGGGGAGCGGAGAAACCTCGGATCACTGTTGAGGTGTGAGCCAGAAATAGAAATCCCGAGGTGGAGCTAGGGCAGCAGATATATTACGTGCATTCGGCGCGGATTGAAGCACGCAGTGCTCTGCTTGCTGGGGGGCACGTCATACCCTGTTCGCTTTCCCGTCAGTGTTTTTTTTTTTTTTTTTTTTTTTGGATCACAACGTACTTGATTGCCCTAGCTTCCATAGGGAATCTCGTCAGTTTTCCTTTCACTTATAACTATCGATAAAACTGGGTCGCTGTTAAAGCAGAAGAACAGAACGCTGTTTTGAATCAGAATCTCTATTCATTTTCAAGGGGAAAAGTTATGAAAATGAAGTCTTCCTTGAATTCGCTTGCAGGGATCTTGTTTTTACTCGACCACGGTAAGACTTTTGTTTCAATTACTCTTCAGAACTCTAAATTTTGTGACCACAGGCTATGTGTTAAGGTGCTGTAGTGACTAATAGGATTAGGATATTGCGACAACCACAGTCACATAATTCCGTAAAGGTGTTAACGATACAAAAAGGAACCTGACGCAGTTGAAATGAAGACCAGGTTAGTTTCAATGGCTTTGTTAGTAATCTGGTCAATATTATGCCGTCAGTAAATGTTGGTTTATTTTACATCAGTGTATAAACGAATCAAATTTATTTATTTATTTACTTATTTTTTCACGTGGGAAAATAGGGTGAATTCGGGTAATCTGGGACATTTTTTTTTGCAATTTATGTGTTTATATCCATATCTAATGCATTAGACTTTTCTGAAATCCCTAAAACAACCACCCCAGAAGAAAGAATGTAGAGACTATGCCCAGAGGAGATGCCACACCTATTAGTGTTTTTGTGCCAAATTCACGAGTTTATCTGCCCATCCAGTCCTGATGGGCAATGGTAAACAAACTTGGCTTGCTGTAATTAAAGGGGTCATCAGATGCTAAGTTCACTTTTACATGTTGTTTGAACATTAATGTGTGTTGGCAGTGTATGTACAAATCTACCCTATAATGCTAAAAATCCATGCAGTGGTTTTTAATTAATCTGTAAAAATAATATCCCCTTTTTTCAAATCGAGCCATTCTCAGATGCCTGTCGTTGTGGCGTCACACTGACAGAGGCTGCTCCCACGATAGTTGATTGACATGAGCGTCTTACCTTACCTTAGATCAGTTGTAACAGTCCGCCCTCTTTGTTTCGATGCCGGAGCAGGGATGTAAGTTAGACAAGAATATCTCCTATTGAGCAATTGAGGTGTTGTGTTGCTGGATGTAATAATGAACGTAGTGGTCGTCATTCACTCCCGATATCTGAGCCGCTGAAGATGCAGTGCATTGCATTTGTTTGTGAGGGGAATGCGCCTCCCGATCTACATATATCTGTCTATGTTCGCGCAAATCACTCATGATCCAGCTTCACTTACAGCAGAAGTGAGTATATGTTTTTTTTTTTTTTTTTTTTTTTTTTGATCGCCTTTCCTAATAATGTGCTAGTTAGCAAGTTTAGCAGCTAAACGCGCTAAATGTGGCTAAAGTAAACAATCTCTCAGAGCAGCAGAGAGAAGAGAGGGGCGGGGCAAGCAGAGCTCATTTGCATTTAAAGCAGCCTCGACCAGAATGAGATGATTTTTGCAGAGCTGATTTTGGCAAGGTAAAAAGGGTGTTGTTTTACACTACCATTGAGAATTTTTAACCAAAGTATAATATAGACTTTTCATTAAGACCCTAAAGAATCATATCAACTTGTGGAAAATGGGCATCCGATAATCCCTTTAATGGAGGCTCGAACGCTGAGTTCAACCCCCCATTGCGATATTACTTAGAGGGAGAATAACAGAAATAGAGGAGAAGGGGAGGTGGAGGGATGCCAGAAGAACAGACGCTGGGACGGTGCACTGAGAGCTGCTTATATAGGCTCGTAATAATGATTGACAGGTCTGAATGATTAGGCTCCTCCCGAACCTGTGTTTGGAACTTCATTCCAAAAAAAAAAAAAAAAAAAGTTAATCTGGTACATATGTATTAGGCCTAAAAAAGCCTATACTCACCATACTTTATGCATGCAAAACACAATTTCACCAATGTTTAAAAACATTATGAAAAAAATGACAAGTACAAGAAAAAGAAAATGTATATTCCAATTTCAGGAAAAATAATTTCTATCTCTACACAGGATTAAAGGTCTACTGTGTTAATTCATTTAAATTAATTTAAAACTCTATTAAATTTGTTTAACATTGTAATAACATTTTTTAAAAATCAACTAACATTTAAGCAACAGCAAGCAACAATTGGATTAACAAATTATTAATTTGGTTATTCAATTTCTATTCAAACTGGGGCTTCTCAGGGAACAAACACTCTTTGCAGGTGAGAGACCTATCATCATCTATCATGTCATTATCTTCTGCATGTTTTGTGGTACCAATGGCTGCAACGGCACAGGTATTAGCCATTGTCATTTGATTTACAAAGTCCCTAAATTCATATTTCCCCCACTGAAAAGACTGTCTGCGGAATCACCACAATAAAGTCATGTGATTTCCTGTTGATTCAATTTTGTTAGAACAGGGAATGTCCTAGATTCCCCGAATTCACCGTATAGAATTGTGGAATGTTGGAAAGAAAAAAAAAAAAATCTTCATGATATGTAGTAAAACATTTTCACAGCAATTTTGTAGCAGTGTTGTATTGTTTATATTTTTTTTTTCTTCAGTTGCATCTGGTGTTGGATCAGATAAAGTGTTGGTGTCTGTGATGGAGGAGGATTCAGTCATTTTTCACACCGGTGTTGTAACAAACCAACAAGAGGATATTAAATGGTATTTCAACAGCATTCGCATCGCTCAAATCAATGGAGTTCTCAGTTTAATCTGTACAGATGTTCAGTGTAATAAAGGTACTGAGAGATTCAGAGACAGACTGAAACTGGATCATCAAACTGGATCTCTGACCATCATGAACATCACAACCACGGACTCTGGAGTTTATGAACTGAAGATTATTAGCAGCAGCAGCAGCGGTGAAAAGATCTTCCATGTTAATGTCAATGGTGAGTCATTAAAGAATAATTTTGTTTAAATTGTGCAGTTGAGATGCAGATGACAATGTCTAATCCTATCAGACCATCAGATTATTATCTGTTTAAATAAGGATTCAAAATAAAAGAAGCATGTAAAAATAAGCACAAAAAACATGCAAGAAAGGGCTTGTTGCTTTTATCTTCACAGTTCTTTCATGTTGTGAAGTATGTTATTATTATCAGCAGCAAGATCTTATCAAGCAGATGTTGGTTTGTATTTCAGGCATTCCTGCTGCTGAACAAGAAGTAAAAAGAAACAAGGGAGAATCTTTCACTTTAGATTCTAGTGAAATAAGTAAACCAAACGTTGTGATGACGTGGTATTTTAATGACACTCTCATCGCTCAAATTGCTGGTGATTCCAATAAAACCTGTACAGATGTTCAGTGTAAAAATACTGATGAGAGATTCAGAGACAGACTGGAGGTGAATCAGACTGGATCTCTGACCATCAAAGACACCAGAATCACAGACTCTGGACTTTATAAACTACAGATCATCATCAGTGACAGCAGCTTCAACATAACCAGAGTGAAGAAATTCAGTGTCACTGTCAATGGTGAGTATAAGTCAGTTTTCTATTAAACAGTGTTTCCTGTTGAATACAGCTTCCTTTTTGTTTTCACAGTGCACTGTGATGTTGTTTTAACCGCTGTTGCTAAAAACAGCAGACAGTGCCATTGTTTAAATTAATACCTTGATTTAAATTTTAAAGGGGTCATCCAATGCCCATTTTCCGCAAATTGATATGATTCTTTAGGGTCTTAATGAAAAGTCTCTAATATACTTTGATTAAAAATTCTCAATGGTTTTGTAAAACAACACCCTTTTTACCTTGCCAAAATCAGCTCTGCAAAAATCATCTCATTCTAAGGGGTTGTTCCTTTAAATGCAAATGAGCTCTGGTCACCCCGCCCCTCTCTTCTCTCTGTGGAAAGACGGTGTTGTTTACAGTAGCCGCATTTAGCCGCGTTTAGCCGCTAAACTTCCTAACTACCACGTTATCAGGAAAGGCGATCGCAAAGTTTCATAAAAAAAACGCTTATACTCACTTCTGCTGTAAGTGGAGCTGGATCATGAATGATTCGCGCGAACATAGACGGATATATGTAGATCGGGAGGCGCATTTCATTCACAAACAAACGTAATCTACTGCATCTTCAGCGGCTCAGATGTCGGGAGTAAATGATGACCACTATGTTCATTATTACATCCAGCAACACAACAGCTCAATCGCTCAATCGGAGATATTCTTGTCTAATTTACATCCCTGCTCCTGCATCAAAACATGGAAAGTTACTGGACTGTGACAGCTGGTCTAAGGTAAGAGCTTATCTCAATCAACTATTGTGGGAGCGGCATCTGTCGGTGTGACGGCTCGATTTGAAAAAAGGGGATATTATTTTTACAGATTAATTAAAAACCACTGCATGAATTTTTATCATTATAGGGTAGATTTGTACATGCACTGCCAACACACATTAATGTTCAAACAGCATGAAAAAGTGAACTTAGCATCGGATGACCCCTTTAAGATTAAGATATTTCAATATCTCAACCATGTTTGATCAAAGTAGAAAAGTGTAAATGCCAGTCAAAGATGTTGTTAAATACTGGTTAGATTATCATTCAATCTGTAGTAATAATGACTGTCTTTAGCTGTTCCAGATTCAGGTCTGTCTTCATCTGCTGTAGCTGGAATAATTGGTGCTGTGCTTGTTTTGCTGGTGGTTGCGGCTGTAATTGCTGGTGTGTTTTGTTGTCGCCACAAGAGATATAAATTAGCAGCACAGAATGTAAGTGTTTCATACAGCTGATGGTTTCAATACAGTGGATTCTATAATTATGTAGGGTGTACACTGAATACTTTTGGTCCTTTATTTTTAATATCACAGCAGATAACATTCACCAGAGATGCATAGTCACAAAATGTCGTAGCTCCCAAATAAACTAAATTAAAAAATTGTATTACTGTGCTACAGAAGATGACAGTTTGATGCAGTTTTAGACACCGTTTTAAATATTGTGTAACTGACACATCAATTACTTTTACCATTTGTGAATCTGTTTTCTTACAGGACAATGATGTTAAAAATTCGTCACCGAATCCAAAAGACATTGCTTTGAGGGACACGGGACATCCTTAAATCAGACTCAGGACGAGCCTAAAATCGATGTAACATTATTTAGCATTTTGATGCTTTCACTGAAAGAGAATTAGAAAACGATGGAAAGAAGTGGATCAGCTAAAACTCTCTTTAGAGTCACTGTGTTATGAGTCCAAGATTTCAATTTTAGATTTAAATATAGATTTTTTTAATTAATTTAAACAATGCGACACCAGCAATAGCAATATCACTAGCAATAGATCAGCAAGTTCTTGATATTTTTCAGTATATGCATTATCAACGCTGCTAAACTGATGTAGACAGGAACAGTGAGCAATTACCGTTTTCTTATCCTTTGCACAGACATATTACTGCTAATCCGTTCTAACTCATTATTTTGCCCTGCCTGTTTACATCCTATTTTACCTGATAGAACTGTGTTTTTTTCACAATTACCTCACCAAGGACATTATGACCTCCTCCCAATGTCTCACACTGGAGAACACAAGTACTCTTCATAGTCTGCACTGCTGATACTCTACGTGGTTCTACTCGTCTTGACTGATATAATTATGTAGCTAATGTGTATGGCTTAGCCAAAAACACCACTCCTAGCTGGATCAACTCTAAATAGCATGGCTTTTTAGTTTTTTTATGTCAACCAGCTACAGTGGAACCAAAACCAGCTTTAAAATGCCTGATTCACTGTTTTATTTAAAAGTTGCTGAAACACTGTGATTCTGCTGAGAGTGTTTATGATGTTGAGTGCCTGCAACGTGATTTTGTGCATAATATATGCTAAACGCTTCCCAATATTAACCCCTTAACTGTCACTCCCATTTTTGAACACAGACATAAAAATGCACTATCCAGACTTAAATTTTTATAATTCATGAATGAAAACATTTTGTAATATGATTTTGATGTACATTTTCTGCGGTAATGCAATGTCTGATTTTAAAATGCCTTTCAAAGGATGAATTTTGAGATTTTAAGTTTTTGAACTGATATATAATTTATGATTTCTAAATTGTGATAGGGAAAAGGGCAACAAAGCAAGTCTTTTGTGATGAAGGTCAGAACTCATGTTACGATGTAGATTTTTTAAGTTGCACTCTTGACATATATTAATCTATTACTTTTGTTTGCTCTTAGACCTTTCCAGCAATGCATAGTTTGTCATGATTAGATTAGGATTTATTTATAATATGGTGAAGTAAACCACAGAGTGGACAGTGACAGTTAAATGGTTAAAGTTAGTAAGCTGTTATTGTGTTCCCAAAATGTGCTAT
>CM070028.1:39353480-39413818 GCA_036247105.1 Cirrhinus mrigala | reverse complement strand
GTAGCACGTTTTGAGCGATTGGAAATGGTGAATCATAATACTTTACACAATAATACTTTAATGTGGGATTTTAAGATAATTTTTTCAGATTTTTTTCTAACTTCTTTTTTGAGTGGTCTACTACGTCTGTTTTATGGTAATACCCAGATAGCACATATGTCTGCAAGATGTCTGTTAAAGATCACTTGATCTGGAAAGCATCTGCTGTGTACAAACATTTGACAGACGTCTATAAGATGTCAGTTTTACATACTTTCTAAATCATAAACATCTTAAAGTCATCTAATAGACATCTACTTGATGTCTGATAGGAAACGTCCTATAGATGTATTGCAGATGAGCAAACAATCTAAAAATTATGTTTTGCAGATGCAGAAGTCAAATAAATGTCTCCATGATGTATGTGTGCTATTAGGGTAACCGTTATTAAAAGAGAACTTATTGATTCAGTGTTAGTTTATTCAATGGTTATTTTTAATACCACACACACACACACACACACACACACACACACACATTTTTGAGATTCCAGACGTAGATTCCAGCCATGAATGAATCACATTTTTAATAGTAGTAACTACATCAACATAAAATATGTTTAAAGCTCCTTCCTTTGTTTCAGAAATGAAATTGGTGTGTATGCTGGTTTACCTTAAGGCACTTCTTCCCTTTGCAAGGAACACAATAACATCTTACTAACTTTAACCATTTAACTGTCACTGTCCACTCTGTGGGATGCCTAAGTTTACTTCACCATATTACAAATAAATCCTAATCTAATCATGACAAACTATACATTGCTGGAAAGGTCTAAGACTCCTAAACAGATATTTTACCATATTTTTGTGTTACAAATTATGTAGGAAAAGTAATAGATTAATATATATATCAAGAGTGCAACTTAAAAAATCTACATCGTAACAGGAGTTCTGACCTTCATCACAAAAGACTTTCTTCGTTGCCCTTTTCCCTATCACAATTTAGAAATCATAAATTATATTGCATTACCACGGAAAATGTACATCAAAATCATATTACAAAATGTTTTCATTCATGAATTATAAAAATATAAGTCTGGATAGTGCATTTTTATGTCTGTGTTTAAAAATGGGAGTGACAGTTAAAGGGTTAATATTGGGAAGCGTCACGTTGCAGGCACTCAACATAAACACTCTCAGCAGAATCACAGTGTTTCAGCAACTTTTAAATAAAACAGTGAATCAGGCATTTTAAAGCTGGTTTTGGTTCCACTGTAGCTGGTTGACATAAAAAAAACTAAAAAGCCATGCTATTTAGAGTTGATCCAGCTAGGAGTGGTGTTTTTGGCTAAGCCATACGCATTAGCAACATAATTATATCAGTCAAGACGAGTAGAAACACGTAGCGTATCAGCAGTGCAGACTATGAAGAGTACTTGTATTCTCCAGTGTGAGACATTGGGAGGAGGTCATGATGTCCTTCTTGGTGAGGTAATTGTGAAAAAAAACAGTTCTATCAGGTAAAATAGGATGTAAACAGGCACGGCAAAATAATGAGTTAGAACGGATTAGCAGTAGTATGTCTGTGCAAAGGATAAGAAAATGGTAATTGCTCACTGTTCCTGTCTACATCAGTTTAGCAGCGTTGATAATGCATATACTGAAAAATATCAAGAACTCGCTGATCTATTGCTAGTGATATTGCTATTGCCGCATTGTTTTAATTAATTAAAAAAATCTATATTTAAATCTAAAATTGAAATTGAAATCTTGGACACATAACACAGTGACTCTAAAGAGAGTTTTAGCTGATCCACTTCTTTCCATCATTTTCTAATTCTCTTTCAGTGAAAGTATCAAAATGCTAAATAATGTTACATCGATTTTAGGCTCGTCCTGAGTCTGATTTAAGGATATCCCGTGTCCCTCAAAGCAATGTCTTTTGGATTCGGTGACGAATTTTTAACATCACTGTCCTGTAAGAAAACAGATTCACAAATGGTAAAAGTAATTGATGTGTCAGTTACACAATATTTAAAACGGTGTCTAAAACTGCATCAAACTGTCATCTTCTGTAGCACAGTAATAAAATTTTTTAATTTAGTTTATTTGGGAGCTACGACATTTTGTGACTATGCATCTCTGGTGAATGTTGTCTGCTTCTGTGATGTTAAAAATAAAGGACCAAAAGTATTCAGTGTACACCCTACATAATTAAAGAATCCACTGTATTGAAACCATCAGCTGTATGAAACACTTACATTCTGTGGTGCTGGTTTATATCTCTTGAGGCGACAACAAAACACACCAGCAATTACAGCCGCAACCACCAGCAAAACAAACACAGCACCAACTATTCCAGCTACAGCAGCTGAAGACAGACCTGAATCTGGAACAGCTAAAGACAGTCATTATTACTACAGAGTGAATGATAATCTAACCAGTATTTAACAATATCTTTGACTGGCATTTACACCTTTCTGCTTTGATCAAACATGGTTGAGATATTGAAATATCTTAATTTTAAAGGGGTCATCCGATGCTAAGTTCACTTTTTCATGCTGTTTTAACATTAATGTGTGTTGGCAGTGCATGTACAAATCTACCCTATAATGATAAAAATCCATGCAGTGGTTTTTAATTAATCTGTAAAAATCACGCCTTTCTCAGATGCCTGTCGGTGTGCCGTCACACCGACAGATGCCGCTCCCACAATAGTTGATTGAGATAAGCTCTTACCTTAGACCAGCTGTCACAGTCCAGTAACTTTCCATGTTTTGATGCAGGAGCAGGGATGTAAATTAGACAAGATTATCTCCGATTGAGCGATTGAGGTGTTGTGTTGCTGGATGTAATAATGAACATAGTGGTCATCATTTACTCCCGACATCTGAGCCGCTGAAGATGCAGTAGATTACATTTGTTTGTGAATGAAATGCGCCTCCCGATCTACATATATCCGTCTATGTTCGCGCGAATCATTCATGATCCAGCTTCACTTACAGCAGAAGTGAGTATAAGCGTTTTTTTTTTTATGAAACTTTGCGATCGCCTTTCCTGATAACGTGGTAGTTAGGAAGTTAGAATAAACAACACCGTCTTTCCATAGAGAGAAGGGAGGGGTGGGGTGAGCAGAGCTCATTTGCATTTAAAGGAACAACCCCTTAGAATGAGATGATTTTTGCAGAGCTGATTTTGGCAAGGTAAAAAGGGTGTTGTTTTACAAAACCATTGAGAATTTTTAATCAAAGTATATTAGAGACTTTTCATTAAGACCCTAAAGAATCATATCAATTTGTGGAAAATGGGCATCGGATGACCCCTTTAAAATTTAAATCAAGATATTAATTTAAACAATGGCACTGTCTGCTGTTTTTAGCAACAGCGGTTAAAACAACATCACAGTGCATTGTGAAAACAAAAAGGAAGCTGTATTCAACAGGAAACACTGTTTAATAGAAAACTGAATTATACTCACCGTTGACAGTAACATTGAATTTCTTCACTCTGGTGATGTTGAAGCTGCTGTCGCTGATGTTGGTCTGTAGTTTATAAAGTCCAGAGTCTGTGATTCTGGTGTCTTTGATGGTCAGAGATCCAGTCTGATTCACCTCCAGTCTGTCTCTGAATCTCTCATCAATATTTTTACACTGAACATCTGTACAGGTTTTATTGGAATCACCAGCAATTTGAGCGATGAGAGCGTCATTAAAATACCACGTCATCACAACGTTTGGTTTACTTATTTCACTAGAATCTAAAGTGAAAGTTTCTCCCTTGTTTCTTTTTACTTCTTGTTCAGCAGCAGGAATGCCTGAAATACAAACCAACATCTGCTTGATAAGATCTTGCTGCTGATAATAATAACAGACTTCACAACATGAAAGAACTGTGAAGATAAAAGCAACAAGCCCTTTCTTGCATGGTTTTTGTGCTTATTTTTACATGCTTCTTTTATTTTGAATCCTTATTTAAACAGATAATAATCTGATGGTCTGATAAGACTAGACATTGTCATCTGCATCTCAACTGCACAATTTAAACAAAATTATTATTTAATGACTCACCATTGACATTAACATTGAAGATTTTTTCACCGCTGCTGCTGCTGCTAATAATCTTCAGTTCATAAACTCCAGAGTCCATGGTTGTGATGTTCATGATGGTCAGAGATCCAGTTTGATTATCCAGTTTCAGTCTGTCTCTGAATCTCTCAGTACCTTTATTACACTGAACATCTGTACAGATCTTACTGAGATCTCCACTGATTTGAGCAATGCGAGTGCTGTTGAAATACCATTTAATATCCTCTTGTTGGTTTGTTACAACACCAGTGTGAAAAATGACTGAATCCTCCTCCATCACAGACACCAACACTTTATCTGATCCAACACCAGATGCAACTGAAAAAAAAAAAATATATATATATATATATATATACATATATATATATACATATAAACAATACAACACTGCTACAATATTGCTGTGAAAATGTTTTACTACATATCATGAAGATTTATTTTTTTTTTTTCTTTCCAACGTTCCACAATTCTATAGGGTGAATTCCGCAGACAGTCTTTTCAGTGGGGGAAATATGAATTTAGGGACTTTATAAATCAAATGACAAGGGCTAATACCTGTGCGGTTTGCAGCCATTGGTACCACAAAACATGCAGAAGATAATGGCATGATAGATGATGATAGGTCTCTCACCTGCAAAGAGTGTTTGTTCCCTGAGAAGCCCCAATTTGAATAGAAATTGAATAACCACATTAATAATTTGTTAATCCAATTGTTGCTTGCTGTTGCTTAAATGTTAGTTGATTTTTAAAAAAATGTTATTACAATGTTAAACAAATTTAATAGAGTTTTAAATTAATTTAAATGAATTAACACAGTAGACCTTTAATCCTGTGTAGAGATAGAAATTATTTTTCCTGAAATTTTTCCTGAAATCTTCATAATGTTTTTAAACATTGGTGAAATTGTGTTTTGCATGCATAAAGTATGGTGAGTGTAGGCTTTTTTAGGCCTAATACATATGTACCAGATTAACTTTTTTTTTTTTTTTTTTTTTTTTTTTGAATGAAGTTCCAAACACAGGTTCGGGAGGAGCCTAATCATTCAGTCCTGTCAATCATTATTACGAGCCTATATAAGCAGCTCGTCCCAGCGTCTGTTCTTCTGCTCTGAGAGATTGTTTACTTTAGCCACATTTAGCGCGTTTAGCTGCTAAACTTGCTAACTAGCACATTATTAGGAAAGGCGATCAAAAAAAAAAAAACCCTTATACTCACTTCTGCTGTAAGTGAAGCTGGATCACGAATGATTTGCGCGAACATAGACAGATATATGTAGATCGTGAGGCGCATTCCCCTCACAAACAAATGTAATGCACTGCATCTTCAGCGGCTCAGATATCGGGAGTGAATGACGACCACTACGTTCATTATTACATCCAGCAACATAACACCTCAATTGCTCAGTCGGAGATATTCTTGTTTAACTTACATCCCTGCTCCAGCATCGAAACAAAGAGGGCGGACTGTTACAACTGATCTAAGGTAAGACGCTCATGGCAATCAACTATTGTGGGAGCGGCCTCTGTCAGTGTGACGCCACAACGACAGGCATCTGAGAATGGCTCGATTTGAAAAAGGGGATATTATTTTTACAGATTAATTAAAAACCACTGCATGGATTTTTAGCATTATAGGGTAGATTTGTACATACACTGCCAACACACATTAATGTTCAAACAACATGTAAAAGTGAACTTAGCATCCGATGACCCCTTTAAGGACGGCAAGTCAAGCAAGAACTTTTGGGCCAAATGTGTGCAATAGCTGGCACATATGGCTTAGATATGGCATGGCTGAACAGATATAGGCCAGATTGTTACCGTATATGTTTTGCCATAAGTTTAGAATTTGCGGGAAATTATTGCTTGGTTCACAGCTCCTTTTGAGGTATGTGGTCCAGATAACAACAAACACATTAGAACCAAGTACGGTTTAGCTATGGCTGACATTGGTAAACATCGACTTCTGGCTAACATTTGGATTACACTTGGAGAACACATCAAGTTTGGCTGATGTCCGGCAGGCCACACCTCGGTTGCTACGACAACCGCGTCAATTTGACCGAAAGGCGGCAATTCCCTCACGGATTTTCCGTCACACAAGTGTTCAGGTAAGTGATATTTTGGCATTTTAAAGTAATTTTTTTTTAAATATTCATGATTATGTGTCAGCATTTGTAGTTATTAGATGTTTAGTTATTTGTTTCATTGAGAAAAGCGTTGAGTTAGATAATTTTTCTTTGTTGAATGTGGTGTTTGCGTAGCCCTCTGACCGATTCCAATAATCACGCAATCTGGGTTAATGCAAAATCACTTATTTTAGATAGAGATTGATTTGTGAATTGACGTTTATAAACCATTTTTCACGTTTTCAGTGTTTTTCACTGCTCTGTGGTGTGGTAAAACATACAGGCTGTCTTGACGTAAAAGATAACAGTCGAAGCCAATAGAAAAATCATCTTACATTTCTTAAAATGGGCTTTGATGTAACGTAGTAATCCCGATTTCATAGTCCCGTTTTTTTTTAACCATTTTAAGCGGTTTTCAAAAACTCAAATGAACGACAGCATGTTAAGCTTTCTATACATGTGCCAGTTAGCAAATTTCCTTTGGCTCAGATCTGGCTGTAATCTACAGATAAAGTGTGGCCCAGATTAGTATTTGTTCGCCGGCCCAAAATTGGCCCATATGTTTTAAGCCAGAACTGAACCAAACCAGAGCCATAACTCCGCCACTCACGAGTACTTGATGCAATGTTGAGAAAATACTTAGAAAATTGAAACATTTTTTGTATTTGAAGTCAAATGCTGTATGCCCAGGAGGTAAGTATAGCCTAGTAAATGGTGTTTGTGTGAATGTCCACAAAACTTGAAGACTTTATATTAGCAGTAGGAAAGAAAATTTTAAAGATGAAAAAAATTCATGAGATAATCATTAATAATTTGTTGTCATTGTGTGAATAATATGTAATAAGTAAAAAGTATAGTTTGAAAATATATTTGAAAATGTAACAACTTGATTACACTGTTGAGCATTTTGATTTTAGTGTAATCCTGAAGGTTTACCTTTCAGTTTGTACTACTGATGATAATTATTAAATTTCTCTTCACTGTAGGTGCTGTCAGGCAGAATCCCCTGACTGGAAGGGCTTCAGATAAAGACACTGAAATTAACTTTATAAAGTGGCTGCACCTGTCTGGAGAACGAGATGGTGGGAGGAAAGAGAGAATGAATAAACAACAGTGCATTGCTGACCCCCATAACTGGGTCTCCTCTGGGCATAGTCTCTACATTCGTTTTGTTCTGGGGTGGTTGTTTTAGGGATTTCAGAAAAGTCTAATGTGTTAGATATCGATATAAACACATAAATTGCAAAAAATGTCCCCGAATTCACCCTATTTTCTCACGTGAAAAAAAATAAATAAAATAAAATAAATAAATAAATAAATAAAGTATAATTACATTTGATTCGTTTATACACTGATGTAAAATAAATCAACATTTACTGACGGCATAATATTGACCAGATTACTAACAAAGCCACTGAAACTGACCTGGTCTGCATTTCAACTGCGTCAGGTTCCTTTTTGTATCGTTAACACCTTTACGGAGTTATATGACTGTGGTTGTCGCAATATCCTAATCCTATTAGTCACTACAGCACCTTAACACATAGCCTGTGGGCACAAAATTTAGAGTTCTGAAGAGTAATTGAAACAAAAGTCTTACCGTGGTCGAGTAAAAACAAGATCCCTGCAAGCGAATTCACGGAAGACTTCATTTTCACAACTTTTCCCCTCAGAAAATGAATAGAGATTCTGATTCAAAACAGCGTTCTGTTCTTCTGCTTTAACAGCGACCCAGTTTTATCGATAGTTATAACTGAAAGGAAAACTGACGAGATTCCCTATGGAAGCTAGGGCAATCAAGTACGTTGTGATCCAAAAAAAAAACACACTGACGGGAAAGCGAACAGGGTATCGCCCCCCCCCCCCCCCCCCCCCCCCCCCCGAGGTTTCTCCGCTCCCCGTCTCGTCGACGTTCATTTCGTTTTACATACAGTCTTATGTGCAGAACTAAGTTTGTTTTTGTAACGTTACTACTGTTTTTCTTCTAGTTGTCTGTGTCACAGAATGGACAAGCGTACTAGAGGAAACAAGTGCTTCATAATCAGGGGCGGATCTACCGGGGTGGCAAGTGCCACCTAAGAAAAAGCTGTGCCACGTACCCCACCTACCACCCCAGAATTATCACAGAATAAAATATAAATGTAAGCAGTGTTTCTTGTGCTACTTTTCAGCCGCAGCGATGACAGCGTAACGCAAAATAATGGCAAAAAACACGTCTTTTAATAAAATGTGTACGACAGTCGCACGCGCACGCAGCGCGCCCAGTGTATTCGACTTCATGAAAAATGACTCTTATGAACCGGTTCTTTTCGGAGTCAAACACACAAAGCGCGGCCCAGCTCACTAACGAATTGTTTTACATTTGTTCGTGAATCAGATAATTACTGCTTCTCGGCTAACTCAGAAGTCCTCTGAGAAATTTAATCCCGTCCGGATATGTCTGAGATTTATCGCGTAATTGTTTGGTGATCTGATTCTCTGACCGCTCGCTCCACTTTCATCATGGATATAGGCCCTTTTGCCATATCCGACGAAACAATAATAGCTTGAAATCAATAAGAAAATGCCGATCACGGAAACTAATGGCAGAGTTAGGTAAGCATCTGGTCCTATTGCAGTTTTCTCGATTGTTAACACAATGTAACTGATGTTAGTTGGTTTATATTCCCAAACCATTCATTCAGTGCTAAAAACAAAGACACATTTCTCAAAAAGTTTAACAATAAGTAAGTTAAACATTAAGTAGCAAAACTGATGACACATCAATCAATCTCTGCATCCAACAACGGAGAGAGGAGAGAAATTAACGAATCATTTACATGGGTATTATACTTACACATTCAAGATTACATAGTACAGTACCAGTACATTAGATGATGGAAATTTAACTATTCTACACTGCCCTCCAAAAGTTTGGAAACACCCCTGGCAATATGTGGATAACTTGACGTTATCATTGAAGACCAGCAATAATTATTTTCATTTTGATTACATAATTATGGCAGTATATACATGTCAATATACATGCCTGGTTACTGGTTTAAACTTGTAGGTTTTTAAAAGATATTTGGGTCAGCACACCTTATAGCTTCAATAATTGATTGCCAATTAACCCTTTAAGTGTCACCCCCCATTTTTTTTAAATAGGCATGAAAGTGCACTGTCCGAACTTAAATAGTTGTAATTCATAAACACTTTGGAATACAGATCTAAGGTTGGTCTTTTTTCAAAGAAGACAGTCAGCAGATTATGCCAGAGGTGGAATTTTTTCAAAAATGTAAAATATTAATAAGTTATAGAAGTTTAAATTTACTAAAAAGAAAATGCACTGTACCATTTTTATTTAATTTTATATAAAATACATATTTTACATAACAGGTTTTACCCTAAATTTGATATCAAATTGAAGCCTTATGTCTAAATAAGTTATGTTCCAAATTTGAAGTTGATATGAAAAAAATTGAGGTTCCTGTAAAAGTTTGTTTGGGGCGTTATACCACAAACAGCCACCGGGTGCTCTATAGAACTCTATAGAATTTTTTAAAATGCATTTTTCTGTCACAAACGTCTACATTTCTCTGTCAATTTTACTTCTATCACAAAATAACCACCCAACCAAATATGAAATCCTGAGACTCAGACCTTTCCAATGACATGTTTTTTGTCAAGATTATAAAAAGTTTGGATTCTAAAAGACCATAATGCATTTTGTAATGTGACACTTGGCACCGCTGCTAAGGGGGAGGAGACCGCCAAAAGATTTTACAGTACCATTTCCATGGTAACGCAATGTCCGATTTCAAAATGGTTTTCATAGGATGATTCTTGGGCTTCTAAGCTTTCAAATGATATATAATTTATGATGATTACTAAAACATTTGATAGAGAAAAAGGACAACAAAAAAAAAGAGCGCCAAGTGTCCCACAGGTGGGACGGTGACAGAATACAATGAATTTAGGCCCACATTATGCAGAGCTGTAATAGCTGCTAATGGTGGATATTTTGATTAAATGAAAATGTAAGTTTTCTTCTGTGTATAAACTGTTTATGTAATAAAATATATTTTTGTAGTTTGTGTTGTCCCTTATCAGTGCAAAATTATCACAAATTAAAAAGGATGAATGCTAATATTGTCCAAACCCCCACATTTCTAAGGTGTTTCCAAACTTTTGAAGGGCAGTGTATATGTACAGTAAACTGTAGTACATGTTGTACACCTTCAAAAGTGTGACTGTCAAATTTTATTTGTAACCATTTTTTATGTGTAGCCTACTGCATTTTTGCAGAGCTGAGAAATGACTGCCTAGAGATATAGTCTTGTGTATACGCTACGTAGTACTGTATATGCTAATGAAATTTAGCCAAATGTGCAGAGGATGCTGAATTTAATTTTTAATTTTATTTTTTACTGTACAGTATTGTGGTGCATACCAAGTTCATATGCAGTTCTACTTGAACTTTTCTAGTGCTTTTCATCTGCTGCAAGATTACTTTACAGTAGTAAAATGAATTTTTTTTTTTTTTCCAAAAGTTAATTGCTGAATTAGCAATCTGTAATTTAGTTTATGTTGTTTACTGTAATAGACACTGAGTTGTAAATTAATTCCTAATAAGACTTTTGTTAGTCTTATTGATCTCACGAGTGTTCACTGGGCAGGAGAGTCATCATTGTATTTGAATTGTGTGTAATCATTTAAGACCTGTAATAACTAGATTGAAATGTTTGAAAGACATATTTATGCTGGCTTGTCTTAAGACTTGTTTAAAAACATAGTTTAAATAGTTTGGTCAGTTACATGTTCTAGATGTTTGGTGAAGTGTTGCTAGTTGGTTGCTAGGATATTCTGGGTGGTTGCTAGGCTCTTGCTATGCAGTTGCTGTGGTGTTTGCACACACACTGTGTGTTGTGGGTGATTACAGACATTCCCACCTCTGTTAATAACAGAAAATCAAACGTTTCCAAAACTGAATCAGTTTCAGTGCTTTGATATTATAATATTTCTTTCTAATGTTAGGAAATTAACATTAAATCATTGACATTAACATCTTAAACTTGCACTAAAACGTGATTTATACCATCTAAGTAATATTTAAATAGAATTGCATGTCTTCTTTAGTGATACAAGCTCAGAAACATTTACAGTTTTTTTATTTATTTATTTATTTTTTTATATTGTTTATTGACTTGGTGCCATGATGGACACTGAAATGTTGTTATTTATTTTTCATTTTAAACAGTATAGATTATTACTTAATGGTAATGCAATATTTGTGAACACAACTGTGTATGTCAGACTATAAATCCCCAAAAACTACGAATGGGGGCTTTCTTTGGTGTTGCCACCCCTCATAGACCCCATGCCACCCCTTTGGCACCCTAAAAATTATTTTCTAGATCCGCCCCTGCATGTACTGCTTTAGACTTTACTTAGACCAAGTCGTTAGACCAAGCCACTGTGTGTGTGGATGAAAGCGTCTGCGCGTATAACATCCAATACGTATTGGATCTGATCCAGCTACGTCATCATGCTACAGGCTGCAGCGAGGACCTACACCTGCAGGGGTGTCATGCCCATTGAAAGATTTTTGAGCCAAGTGGATTTTGAATGCAGCTTCCAAAAGACAAAAAATAGCCAAATAATATTTTTTTATATCTGATACAATCACACCAGCGTAAGTAACTCAGCAATTATCAACATTATCTTTCGCAATAGGCTACACACACTAATAAACCAGCACTAAATAGTGAGCTAATCACAACACACAAGTGCTTACATATATACTTGTATGGATTGATGTGGAATAGAAAGAGGATTAAACACACAGTATGAACAGTGCAGTAACCACCAGTCTTGATTTTAATACTCTAAAAAATGAAGACCACTGCTGAGTTTAAATAGTAGTTTATTATTTTAGTTATTTCAGAAATAAAACAAGGCAAACATACAGGGGAAAATGAGTAACTTGACAAATAAAGCAGACAGGAGAGTATAGATTAACTTTGATGGACTTAAACTTAAGAAATTGGGTGTATTGACATCTCTCTGCGGTTGGAATAAAATACGTTCTGATGTACATTCATCCCTGATAGCACACATACATCTAAGAGACATCTATTCAACCGATATTTAGGATTTAGAATGTATCTAAAACTGACATCTTGAAGAAGTCTGTCAGATGTTTGTACACAGCAGGTGCTTTCCAGATCAAACGATTTTTAACAGACAAGCGTGCCGCTTGTACTGAGGCACTACATCGATATCTCACGACACATTAAAGGGCCACAAAACAGCATTTATTGTTTAATTCAAAATTAAAAATGTTGTGATTCAAATGCTATATATACACACCCATACAAAAAAAAAAAAATTCTGTTGACCTACTTGTTATCTGAGCCCGTATGTATAAAATGCGTTACGCGTTATCTGAGCACGTATGTATAAAACTTTTCAGAAATGCTCTTAAGAATAGTCTTAATCTTTGACTTAAGTGTCAAAAAATTCTTAGTAAAAAGTAGGACTTCACAGCAGCACAACATGAGCCGTTTTATGTAACTACAATAAAATCATTTAATTAAGACACTATTTAATATTTAAATGTATTTTTTAAAAACACTTTGCACTGTGCAAAATTATCACAAATTATTACTGATGCTTTGAAATCCTTTTCTATTGGTATGTCTCCTTGTTTACAGTTGGAGCAATGATGTGAACATGAGTTCCATCAACAGCTCCAATAATACCAAGAAAGCCCACAATCCTCATAAAAGTGGCTTGTTTTTGCAGCATGGTTTGATGTTCAGTTGGAAAGTCAATGAACTGCCATATAGTAGTGGCTAAGAGTGATGTCCAGACTGGGAAATTTGACATCTTCAACCTTAATTTAAAAAAAAAATGTGTTCAAGATTTTGTAAACATATTGCATATTTGGTTAGAGTCAATTGTTTTATTTGTGATAATAACAATGACACATGCCAAATTGTGCGGTCATAATTTTTGGCCATGCTGTCATACAAAAAATTATGAAGACATGAAGAGAGGAACAACAACATATTAATAACTGATTTTGTTGTTCTCAATGTGACAGTGTTGCCACCTTAGTGATTTTGTTACTAGATTTAGTGAGTTCCTCACACCTTTTGAGAATTTTTTCAAAAGCCTAGCAACAAAATCAATTTCTTGGACAAATCATATCTAGATTCAGAGACTCTTCCACTGATCTATATTTATATAGATCAGTGAACTCACCATTATGATGTCATCTAGCAACATTTAACAACTAGCTTAGCTACTTTCATTTAAAAGCAGTTGTCAACTCTGGTAAGTGTTTGTTTCCCTCGTATTTTGATGGTTTAAGTGAAATGTGAGGTCAATAAAACTCTCCACACATCACTTTTGGCCACTGTTGTGTTTGGTGGGGTTAGTGCCACAATATTTAACACCTTACTTACTGTGTCATCAGCAGTGCATTGATGTATTTTTCCAATTTTCCAGCCCAAAAATGTAATTACTACTTTCATTTCTACAGTTAAGAGCACTGATTTGTAGAGTGAATAAAAGTTACGTTAGACCCACACTTAGGAACCTTTATGAATCACTTTTATTCTTAGGTCTAGGAATAAGAGTAAAATGTCATCATTATTAGAATTCTGACACATTTAAGACTAAAATTTTACTCTGAGCGGCTTTATACACGCGGCTGACATGGCAACTGCAGCAACAACAGGAAGATATGATCTAAAATAGAAATTAAGCACGTCAACAAATTAAGCACGTCATTTAAAGGTGACACAACTGATTCGAAAAAAGAAATGACAGCAAGCTCTATTTGAAGCAAGCATCTGTGCGCATTTAGTTTAGATGTCAGTGTGTGAATGTTACCAAAGACACGTTACAGTCAAATAAAATACTGACTTCATCAAAAACAGTCAAACTAGACCTGTGTCTCTGATTTGACTGTTTAAGATTTCAATGTTTTATTCAATCCTAAAGCAGTCATGCGAGGGCATCAACTGTGAGATTTATAAAAAGCAGAACAGGAATAAACTCTTCCTCTACAAACTAAAAATATATACACTAAATGGTCACTCTCACATACAAGCTGCTTGTTGTTCCAACAGTTTAAAACACCTTTCTAAAGAAAACTGACTGCAGCAGGTTTCAGTTGTTAATCTGCCAGTGCAAAAATGTGAGATGGCAGACAGTATTAAGGGATAGCTCACCCAAAAATGAAAATGTTACATCATTTACTCACCCTCATGTTGTTCCAAACCTGCACCTGTCACACCCCTGTGGACTGTTTCTGTGGTTTTTCCTTATGTATGCCCTTATTTGGTCTTTCCTGTTCCGTTTTCAATTCATTACATCATTGTGTAATTATTCACACCTGTCCTCGTCTGATTAGTCTGTGTATATAAGTTTGGTTCTGTTCCCCATTGGTTGGTTGGTTCTTTGTTTTGTCTTAACGTCTTCTCAGTTCTACTGTCTTAATGTCTTTCCGTGCGTGTGGATTCCCTGCTGTTCCTGTTCGTTCCTGTGTCACGCTACACACAAACGAACACACAGGAGGAGACGACAGGTGAGTGAAAAGGAATACAATGTTTAATAGCAAAGTGTAAGCAGATTGAACAGATGATGAGATAATAAGTTGGCAGACTTTCCTGAGGGAATGAGTGCAAATAGTCCAAACAGAGTGAGCCAAGACAATCACAGGAGACACGATAGAGTCCACAACGTAGAGGGGAAATCCTTCCAAGGAGAAGAGCGATCTGGTGTGAACTTGAGACCAGACAAATTACAACTGGCAGAACAGTTCCTTAAATAGGGAGTGGCTAATGAGAACAGGTGTCCGTGATTAGTATTCTGGTGACGTGGACCGGGTAGGTGGAGCTTCCTGTGATGTGGCTTGTGAAGGTGGTTGAGGTGAACGCTTGACACTACCCCCTCCTCCAGGGGCGGCTCCCGATGCCCTAACGCGACGCCGAGGACGACCACGACCACGAGGGGCAGGACGCTCAGGATGGTTGCAATGGAAATCTGTGAGTAGACTGGGATCCAATACGTCGTCCCGAGGAACCCAGGAGCGTTCTTCTGGACCATACCCCTCCCAGTCGATAAGGTATTCCAGACGGCCTCCTCGACGTCGCGAGTCCAGAATCTGGTTGACCGTGTAGATAGAGGGCTGGTCCAGGATTTCTGGAGGAGGGGTTCCAGCCTCAGCTCCCGGGGTTTCTGTGGCAGACGGAAAGTAGGGTTTAAGGAGTGAAACGTGAAAAGTGGGATGTATACGGTACCTGGGAGGGAGCTGAAGCTGGAAAGTGACATCGTTGATCTGCCTCAGGATCTTGAACGGACCTATGTAGCGGGGACTCAGCTTGCGGCACGGGAGCCGGAGACGGAGGTCGCGGGTTGAGAGCCAGACAGAGTCACCTGGTTGGTATAGAGGGGCAATCCTACGTCTGGCATCCGCGAAGTGTTTGTCCCTGCGAATAGCCCGCTGAAGGTGGTGGTGAACTGAGTCCCACACTCTCTCGCTCTCCCGGAACCAGTAGTCAACAGCTGGAACATTTGAGGGTTCCTCCGTCCAGGGGAACAGCGGTGGCTGGTAACCGAGTACGCACTGGAATGGTGTTAATCCGGTAGAATCCTGACGTAGGGAGTTCTGTGCGTACTCGGCCCACGGGAGGAACCTGTTCCAGCTGTGTTGGTCTTCTTGACAGTATGCCCGGAGGTAACGTCCGAGCTCTTGGATTTTCCTCTCTGTCTGGCCATTGGTCTGTGGATGGTATCCTGAGGAGAGATTAACAGAAACACCAAGTAGTTTGAAGAATGCTTTCCAGACATGAGAAATGAATTGAGGGCCCCGGTCCGACACAATCTCTTCTGGTAAGCCAAATTGACGAAACACCTGATTGAAGAGATGTTCCGCGGCCTCCATAGCCGTAGGTAGACCACTCAAAGGAATGAGCTTACACATCTTGGAGAATCGGTCTACGACTACCAAGATGCAGGTGTTGCCTTCTGATCTGGGTAGATCGGTGATAAAATCCACACCTAGGTGGGACCAGGGCCTCTCCGGGATAGGAAGTGGAACCAAGAGACCTGCGGGGGACATGCGGAGAGAGTTAGACCTGGCGCATACAGAGCAACTCTGGACGTACCTGATGGTGTCTCGGCGCATACTGGACCACCAGTAACGGGATTGTAAGAGCGAGAGGGTCCGTTTGCTGCCTGGGTGTCCAGAGCCCGGAGACTGATGAACTGTACCCAGAAGGCGATAACGTAGGGAGCTGGGGACATAGATCTTGCCTTCTGGGCAGTCCGGCGGAGCGGGCTCCTGGAGAGTGGCTTGCTGAATGTCCCGATCGATGTTCCAGATGATGGGGCTGACGAAGAGGTGAGAAGGAATGATGGGCTCTGGATCTGTGGATGGTTCCGGAGATGATAGACGGGAGAGGGCATCGGCGGGTATGTTCTTGGAGCCAGGTCTGTATGTAATCTTGAGGTGGAAACGTGTGAAGAAAAGGGCCCAGCGTGCTTGACGGGGGTTAAGTCTCTTAGCATCACGGAGATATTGCAAATTCTTATGATCCGTAATAATCGTGACTGGGTGCCTAGCCCCCTCCAGCCAGTGACGCCACTCATCCAGGGCCAACTTGATGGCAAGAAGTTCTCGATTCCCTATGTCATAATTTTGCTCCGCCGGAGACAGTTTATGAGAATAAAACGCACAGGGATGGAGGATGGCCGGATCACCGGCCGCTTGCGACAACACAGCATCGACCCCGGCAGTGGAAGCATCGACTTCAACCGTAAAAGGGAGTTCGGGATCTGGATGATGTAGGAGGGGTGCTGTGCTGAAGAGATGTTTCAAGTGCTGGAAAGCTTCGTGGGCAGCGGGGTTCCAGGTGAGATGTTTGGGCTTACCCCGCAGGAGGGAGGTCAGTGGAGCGGTTATGGAGCTGTAACCTTGTATGAACCGGCGGTAGAAATTGGAGAAACCAAGAAATCGCTGGAGTTCCTTGACATTGCGGGGTGGTGGCCATTTTAGGATGGCATCAACCTTCTTCTGGTCCATGTGCACGCCCTCGGCACTGTTGTTATACCCCAGGAAATAAACAGAAGGCTGATGAAACTCACATTTTTCCAGTTTGAGGTATAGCTGATATTGGCGAAGTTTGTGGAGGACCTGCTGGACGTGCTGGCGATGTTCGGCCATGTTCCGGGAGTAGATCAAGATATCGTCGATGTAGACTATGGCAAACTGATGTAGAAACTCCCGGAACACCTCGTTCATAAACGTTTGGAAGACGGATGGACTGATGGATAAGCCATAAGGCATGACCAGGTATTCATAGTGCCCCGTGGGTGTTACAAAGGCGGTCTTCCACTCGTCTCCCTCACGAATACGAACGAGGTTATAAGCACTCCGCAGGTCCAGCTTCGTGAACACCTGGGACCCACGAAGCTCTTCGAGGGCGGCAGGGACCAGAGGGAGCGGATAGGGTTGTTGGATAATCTGTGAGTTGAGTATTCTGTAGTCAATACAGGGCCGGAGACCTCCATCCTTCTTGCCCACGAAGAAGAAGCTTGAAGCGGCCGGTGAGGTGGAAGGTCGAATGAATCCTTGGTTGAGAGCCTCTGTGATGTAAGCTTCCATCGCCTGGCGCTCCAGGATGGACAATGGATAGACTTTACCTTTAGGTAGTTGAGCCCCAGGCAGCAGATCAATGGCGCAGTCCCATGGCCGATGCGGTAGTAGTTTGGTGTCTGCTTGCTTGCTAAACACGTCCTGGAACACCCTGTACTCAGCCGGGATCTCTTGAGTACTGACAGGTTCTGGACTTTCAACCAAGGTAGATGCTAACTGAACCGAGGTAACATGATGAGGGGGAATCCCAGATAAACAGTGGATAAAACAGTGCTTACTCCAGCGCGTGACGTCACAGGTATCCCAGCGGAGCTCTGGATTGTGTAGTTTCAACCAGGGGCGTCCCAGGATGATGCTAGCGGTGGATCCCTCCAGTACCAGAAGTTTAATTTCTTCAAAATGAAACAGTCCGATTTGCAAGGTAATGTATGGTGTAGAATGCTGTACCCTCCCACGCCCGAGTGGGCTTCCTTGTATAGTAGTAACGGCATATTCTTGATGATGACGTAGGCGAGTGAGTTGTAATTCTTTTAAACAGTCCGAGGAGATGAAATTGCCAGAGGAGCCTGAATCAATCAAAGCAGAGGTGGAAATAATATGATCAGAAGTACGCAAGGTAACCGGTATTAACGTGAGCATAGTAGGTTCGATTTCAGAAGCAATCATACTCACCATCGGGCGTGGGGGTCGGACGGGGCAGGTATGAAGAATGTGCCCGGATTGACCGCAGTAGATGCATAATCCCTGGCTGATATGGCGATTTCTTTCCGCGCGAGAAAGACGTGTAGAATCCACTTGCATAGGTTCCGGTACTGGAGTGCTAGCAGCCACCGAGGCAACCTGAGGAGCGGTAACAGGAGGCTGGCAGGTGGCTAGCTGCTGGGAAACGCGCGTAGTATGCAGCAGAAATGCCTCCAGTCCAATAGTATCATCATAGATCGCCATAGCAGAGCGAATTTCGGGATTCAGTCCCTGACGATACGCACCCAGCAAAGAGATCTCATTCCAACCGCTAGCCGCCGCCAGCGTGCGGAAATGAAGGGTGTAGTTATGGATAGAAGAAGAGCCTTGACGTAAGCGGAAGAGTTGGTCTGAAGTAGACAATGCACCGGTGGCCGTACTGAAAACTTCGGAAAAATGGGTGACAAACTGATCGTACGAGTTAATAATCGGGTTGTTGGAGATCCATATGGCCTCAGCCCACTTCAGGGCTTTGCCAGAGAGGAGTGAAGTGAGGAAAGCCACCTTACTCTGTTCCGTGGGAAACTGTTGAGGTTGCATTCGGATGTAGAGATTAACTTGCAATAGAAAACCGCTACACTCGGCTGCCTCACCCGCATATTTAGCGGGTACGGCCATGGGACTTCCTGAGGCAGATGGTGGCGTAGGTGGAATTAAGGCCACCTTAAAGGCGTTCACCAACTCCGAGAATGGACTGCTTGCAGCTGGCGTTTCGGTGCTCATCTTTGTGTGAGGTCTGGTCTTCTGTCACGCTACGCACAAACGAACACACACGAGGAGACGACAGGTGAGTGAAAAGGAATACAATGTTTAATAGCAAAGTGTAAGCAGATTGAACAGATGATGAGATAATAAGTTGGCAGACTTTCCTGAGGGAATGAGTGCAAATAGTCAAAACAGAGTGAGCCAAGACAATCACAGGAGACACGATAGAGTCCACAACGTAGAGGGGAAATCCTTCCAAGGAGAAGAGCGATCTGGTGTGAACTTGAGACCAGACAAATTACAACTGGCAGAACAGTTCCTTAAATAGGGAGTGGCTAATGAGAACAGGTGTCCGTGATTAGTATTCTGGTGACGTGGAGGTAGGTGGAGCTTCCTGTGATGTGGCTTGTGAAGGTGGTTGAGGTGAACGCCTGACATCCTGTTCCTTTTGTGGATTATTTAATAAAAGTGACTAGTCCTCATTCCCCGCACATGACTAACCTTGCAGCATGAAGTTCTTTCTCTGTTAAAGATAAGAAAAGATATTGATAAAAAGCCCAATAGTTGCTGGCAGCCATTGACTGGAGAAAATACTGTGGAAGTCAATGGCTACCAGCAACTGTTAGGTTAACAACATTCTTTAAAATCTTTTGAAAATGTTGCGCTAAATGTTAGAACGAAAAAAATGTTTACTATTATTAAGTCTTAAATAGAGCCAAACAAACACAAACCACATGTCATTTCTCCCACTATAGGCGGGTCAAACGCTGTTGTGGGAGGATTCACACGGCAGATCAACAGCTCAAGTGTTTTAGATCAGACTTGTACAACTGAACAACTGAAGAAAATGTTTCATATTTTTGTTTTGCGCTTGGCGGTGAAGCAATTTAGGAGCAAAAGTAATGCAGTGAAATGGAAAAACCTATTAAGCCTAGCTTAACAAAATAAACACACAAACATATATATATATATATATATATATATTGATCTCACCCTTCAGTGTGTTTTGCCTCTATCACGGTCTACTCCTTGTTAAATAAATATAAAATTGTATATTAATTGCATTGTGTTATAACAATAATACAAACAAACTCAGTTAAACAAAATTCTTTGCGTTGCACTTTAAAGATTCTTTTAACACACTAGATTTTGCTCGTGCAGGTAGGTAGGTGTCACGGAGGCAAGACGAGAAGTGGTCGATCGAGAAGTGGTCCCCGTGTAGCGTGACAGAGAACTCAAACGCGGATACACACGAGTGAGCAGGTTAGCCACGCAGTTAGTCTGAGAACGCTCCAGCGAAGGAGTAAAGATTTCCACCAGGAAACCCGCGATCTCATTCACACACAGAGAGGTATATAAACGTCCGCAGAGCGGTACTCACGTGAGTTGATTCGGTGAAGTTGAGGCGACCAACAAAGAGACAAACCATGAACTCAATGTCCGGTGCTGACTGAACCTTACTTCCTGTTTATATACCCGCGGAGATTACTTCCGGGACCTCGTGACCTCACGTGACTCGGTGCGTGTGACAGTACCCCCCCCTCCAGGGCCGGCACCAGACGGACCCGGGGCGGAGGATACCCGACGACGGTAGTCCTGGATCAGAGCAGGGTCCAGAATGAACCGTCCGGGAACCCATGACCGCTCCTCCGGGCCGTAGCCCTCCCAGTCTACGAGGTACTGGGTGCCCCGGCCACGGGGTCGCGAATCAAGGATTCTCCGGACGGTGTACGCAGGACCACCGTCCACAATCCGGGGTGGAGGGGGAGCGGGGGCCTGGGGAGACAGAGGGGAGAAAAAAACAGGTCTTAGTTGGGATTGGTGAAATACGGGATGGATCCGGAGAGAGGCAGGCAGCTGGAGCCGGAAGGTGACAGGGTTCAGACGATGGGTGATCTTGAAGGGACCGATAAACCGGGGGGTGAGTTTTCTGGAGTCCGTCTTCAGGTTGATATTTCTGGTGGATAAGTAAACCCTGTCACCCACATGGAACAATCGTCCCGGGGGGTGTCAGCGGCGGTGCTGCACGACGTAGCGTCGGTTGGCCTTTTGGATGGCAGCACGGGCATGGTTCCAAAGCCGCCGACACCGGCGGACCAACTGTTGGGCAGACGGAACTTCAACCTCCGGCTCCTGATGTTCGAATATGGGAGGTTGAAATCCGTAGCATACCTCGAATGGGCTCAGGCCGGTGGCGGTGGAGGTGTGGAGGTTATTGGAAAGTTCGGCCCAGACGAGGTAGCTAGCCCAGGAGCGCTGATGGTCACTAGCAAAGCATCGGAGGAAGCGCTCCAGTTGTTGGTTGGCCCGCTCCGTCTGGCCGTTAGTTTGAGGATGGAACCCTGAGGATAAGCTGGAGGTGGTGCCGACCAGACGGCAGAAGGCCTGCCAGAACTTTGCCGTGAACTGGGGCCCTCTGTCCGAGACGATGTCCTGGGGGAACCCATGCAGGCGGACTACATGTTCAAGGATTAACTCCGCGGTGGTCTTGGCAGAGGGGAGTCCGGAAAGAGCCACCAGGTGCACAGCCTTGGAGAAACGATCCACGATGGTGAGGATGGTGTTCTTTCCTAAGGACTCGGGAAGTCCAGAGACGAAGTCGAGGGAGATGTGGGTCCAGGGGCGTTTGGGGATGGGGAGGGGCTGCAACTCCCCGGTGGAGGGCGCGTTGGGGTTTTTAGAGCGGGCACAGGTGTTACAGGCCAGAACGTACTCCTGTACGTCCCTCCGCAGCGTCCTCCACCAAAACGCTCGACTGATGAAGTTGATGGTTCTCTGAACTCCCTGATGTCCGCCCAACGTGGAGTCGTGTCCCCACTGGAGCACCTCCTGGCGCAGGTGGTTGGGAACGAAGAGGCGTCCAGCGGGTGTCTCAGGTGGCGGAGGCTCTTGGCTGTGACTCTGGCGTACTCTCTCTTCTAACCCCCACCGGATGGGAGCCAGAATGATCTGTGACGGCAGGACAGGCGCGGGATCGGAGGTGGTGGTGTCTTTTTGGTGCTGACGGGAGAGAGCATCGGCCTTGGTGTTTTTGGATCCGGGACGGTAAGAGAGGTGAAAGTCGAAGTGTTCGAAGAAAAGGGCCCACCGCGCCTGCCTGGGGTTGAGTTGCTTGGTCTGCCTGATGAGAGTGAGGTTCTGGTGATCGGTCCAGACGGTGAATGGTTCACTGCCGCCCTGGAGCCAGTGACGCCATTCCTCCAGAGCCCACTTGATGGCCAACAGCTCCCGGTCCCCTACCCCGTAGCGCTGTTGAGTGGAATTAAATTTTCTGGAGAAGAAGCTACATGGGTGTAACTTCTCGTCTGGACCACGTTGCGAGAGAACGGCTCCTACGCCCACATCGGAGGCGTCCACCTCAACAACGAAGGCCTTTGTGGGGTCAGGATGGGTGAGAATGGGAGCGGTAGTGAACTGGTGACAGAGGGTCTTGAAAGCTTGAATGGCCTCGGGGGTGAGATGGAATTCTCCGCGTGATGGCTTAGTGAGAGCAGTAAGAGGTGCTGCAGTTGAGCTGAAGCCCCGGATGAATCGCCGATAGAAATTGGCGAACCCCAAAAAACGCTGTAGCTGTTTGAGCGACGTGGGTAGGGGCCACGAACGCACAGCCTCCAGTTTCTGAGGATCCATGGCCACACCCTGAGCAGAGATGATGAAGCCCAGGAACGTGGTGGAGTGCTGGTGGAAAGCACATTTTTCCAGCTTACAGTACAACTGGTGGGCCAGCAACCTCTGCAGGACTGCTCGGACATGCTGGATATGCTCATCTAAGGTCTTGGAATAGATGAGGATGTCGTCCAGGTAGGCGTAGCACCATCTACCCAGCATGTCCCGGAGAACGTCATTGATGAGGTGCTGGAAAGCGGCTGGACTGTTGCAAAGGCCAAAGGGCATGACGAGGGTCTCGTAGTGACCGGTGGGGGTTATGAATGCCGTCTTCCACTCGTCGCCCTCCCTGATGCGTACCAGATTGTAAGCGCTCCGTAGATCCAACTTCGTAAAGAAGTGGGCACCAGAGAGGGCGTCCAGGGCGGTGTTAGTGAGAGGGAGTGGGTGACGGTTCTTGACCGTGATCTGGTTGAGCCCCCGGTAGTCGACGCACGGTCGGAGACCCCCGTCCTTCTTTTTCACGAAGAAGAACCCCGCGGCCGCCGGGGAGCTGGAGGGTCGGATGGTCCCTGCGCGAAGACCCTCCGCTACGTACTCTTCCATGGCGAGTTGTTCTTTAACCGACAAAGAGTACAGGTGGCCGCGGGGCGGTACCGCGCCCGGCACGAGGTCAATGGCGAGGTCGTAGGGGCGATGAGGAGGCAGCCGAGCCGCGCTACACCTGCTAAAAACCTCGGCCAGGTCGCGATACTGGACGGGGATAGCTTCGCGGTCGACGTCGAGGGCCTCGGACTCCCCTGAACATGTCCCAGCCCTGGCCCGGAGACAGAGCTCCTGACAGGTCGCACCCCAATGAATGATCCGGCGTGACGTCCAGGAGATGAGGGGGTCGTGAGTGACGAGCCAGGGATGGCCGAGGATGATGGCTGGTGAGGGAATCTTGGTGACGTAGAACTTGATGAACTCGGAGTGATTGTCAATGATGAGGGTGAGCTCTTGAGTGCGGTGAGTGATGGGACTTAGAGTTAGGGGGCGACCGTCAATGGCGGTGACTTTCAGGGGCTGGGATAACGCCTCAGTTACAATCCCCATCTGGGCAGCATAAGCCTGATCGATGAAGTTCCCAGCCGCACCCGAATCAACGAATGCGGTGGTCTCGATCCGTTGGTGGCCCAAGAGGATTGATACCTGCAGCAGCAGCCGGGAAGAGACGGGCTCGGGGTAGGTTTTCGCGAGCTTGGGACCAGATGGGGACCTCCCCCTCCTCACCTGGTCTGCCCGTTTCCCGGACGAAGAGGGCAGATAGCTCGATGGTGGTCCGGGGAGGCGCAATAGGCACACAGGCCCTCGCGGTAGCGTCTGGCCCTCTCAGCCGCTGACAGGGAGGTGCGCCCTATTTGCATGGGTTCCCCAGCTCCGATTGAGTGGGCCTCTGAGGCGATCGGTGGAGGTGACGGAGACGCAGCGACAGCCTGGAAGGTGGATGAGTCAGGAGCCCTTTGGTAGCCGGTGGAACCTGAAAATGAACAGAAGACAGTTTTAGTGTTGTGCCTCATCCGCTGATCCACCCGGAGGGCCAGCTGTATCATGCCCTCCAGGGTGTCAGGGAGCTCCCGCACAGCCAGTTCGTCTTTGAGACGGGTGGACAGTCCTTCATAGTAGGCTGTGCGGAGAGCGGAGTTGGACCATGTGGTTTGAACGGAAAGGGTGCGGAATTCGGTGGTGTAACGGCTGACGCTGCGACTCCCTTGCTTGAGGTGGTACAGCCGCGAGTCAACCTCCACCTCGCTCTCAGGATGCTGGAAGGCGGTTCTGAGCTCGGAGGTAAAAGCAGGATATGAATGAGCCACATTTCCGTCGGCCTTCAGAACCGCCGTAGCCCACTCGGCTGCCTGCCCGGTGAGGAGTGAGGTGAGTAGGGCAATCCTGCTGCGATCCGAGGGGTAACGGGAAGGCTGAAACTCAAAAATCAAATTAAGGTTGGTGAGAAAAACATCACATTTGCTTCCGGACCCATCCCACTTGTCCGGAAGTGATAGTTTGGGATGACTGACGGGGGGGTTTTGGCGGACCGGTTCAGCGGGAGGAACCGTAGCAGCGGCCAGGTCGTCGTGATCCGCCTGCAGGGCGGTGAGATCCGAACGGAGTCCCTCGCACTCCGCACGAAGACCCGCGGTCTCGGCGCGCAGCGCGGTCATCTCCGCCCGGAAATGCACCAGCTCCTGCCGCAGATTCATAATCTCCCCAGCCTGCTGCCGGATCACTGCAACCAACTGCCCCAAATCCGCCGGGGCCATCTCGGGACCGGACATTCTGTCACGGAGGCAAGACGAGAAGTGGTCGATCGAGAAGTGGTCCCCGTGTAGCGTGACAGAGAACTCAAACGCGGATACACACGAGTGAGCAGGTTAGCCACGCAGTTAGTCTGAGAACGCTCCAGCGAAGGAGTAAAGATTTCCACCAGGAAACCCGCGATCTCATTCACACACAGAGAGGTATATAAACGTCCGCAGAGCGGTACTCACGTGAGTTGATTCGGTGAAGTTGAGGCGACCAACAAAGAGACAAACCATGAACTCAATGTCCGGTGCTGACTGAACCTTACTTCCTGTTTATATACCCGCGGAGATTACTTCCGGGACCTCGTGACCTCACGTGACTCGGTGCGTGTGACAGTAGGACAATTTTGACTCATATTTACCACTTTCTACTGGCATAAGTTTCATTTATAGTATGATTTGGTGCCATCTGGTGGGTTTTGAATAACATCTAAAACACTTTTACATTGACTACCATTCATAGACTAATACAATCAGATACAATATTTTCTCAAATATTTATTACAATATAGACTGATAAACTGAACATTCACTTCAAAGTATAAGGTGGGTGCTTTCAGTTGATTTCCTACTGAATTGTGTGGAAGAAAAATTCATTTTACTTATCTTATGTGCTTATGGAATATTGTGAAAGTGCTTTATTTAAACCTGCTTTGAGGATGACGTGAGAGAAGGGTATCGGGGCCCTGAATATAAAGATTTGAATCTTGGGAGTATGACGTATATATCGGAGTTATTTTGGTTGTATTATTTTCACTCAAAATCCCCCTTTCTTCTATTGAGTATAAATGTAATTTAGTTATTTCATATTGTTATATATTATTTTATTGTTTTGAGTTAAGATGTATATGACTTTCAAGATTTGTCCAGAAAGTGCATTGTCACTTTAAGAGTATATACTTGTTCGCGCGCACACATCGCTCGCTCAGTTCACTTCCTTCTGAGCCGAGAGAAGGTTGTCTCGTGGTTAATCGAGACATTAAATGGTAATATTACTGATATTTGATGATATATTCTGAACTTAATCTGTTTGTTGCTTTGCTAAACATACCTTGTGATGTGGGATTATGAAATTGTATTTCTGAATGATTGCGAATGTGACCGTTTACATTTGTGAGTGAGATTAGCACATATTAGCCTGCTGTATTTACTCGTTGGCCAACAGGTGTTGTTAATGAAGAGAGTCACAGAATTCATGTTTTCAACGTATTTCCCATTTATGCAGAAAGTAAAGACAGTGCCAAGCAGTGAGCGGTCTGAGGTTCTTTATTGGGTGACATCAACACAATGCAGAGCGGATTCCCCTTGCTTGGGACCCGTTACACGTAGCAGAATGTATTTATCTGACTCTTACTATGTGTGGAAAGTTACCAGTTAGGAGATGTAACCTTGAAGGCTGGGGAAGAGATATAAGTTGGAGTGAGCCCTCCCTTCTTGGTCACACTCTGCAGCAACCTGTGTTTATGTATGACTGTTTGACCTTCTTTGCAAATAATAAATTTATAAAAGACATTTGACTGAGTTTGTCTCTTACTCTGGTGAGAGTGGGTTTTATTTTGCCACAACAATTTGGTGTCAGAAGCTGGGATTCTTTGGATGTGCCTTCTGGACCCAAGAGCTGTAGATTGAGGGACAAGGGGCTGCCCGCCAGGGCCCAGGAGGAACACCACTGGAATCAGTAAACGAACCCAGATGGCATCAGAACTCTCCAGTAAGAGACAGATTAAAACATTCTAAACTAATTTGATTCTGAAATTAGAATTTGGTTTTAAAATTAGAATTGGAATTAACGAAAAAGGGGACAAACCATAGTGGCTGGTCCAATTCTGTGGGCAATGTGATTAGAGATAATTTCAGAAGGAAATTCACGGAAATACAACACAGCCAATCTGAAGGAAAGAAAATTGTGTGAGGAAAGCAAGCGTGATTAAAACATTTAGAAAATAAATTGAAATCAGAGCGATTGGGGTATTTCAAGAAATTGAGATCATGTCAGCAAGTATGACACAAGAAGTACATTTCAAAAGAACTCAAAAGCTGTGCAGGTAATTATGGGTTAAAGATCAGATCTGTTTGGAGACATCCGAACCCACAGGGAGAGGAAGCCATTATGGGGAAATCCCAGAGCAAGCTCACCAAACATGATACACCAGTATTTGATCAAATGGAAAAATCGTATGGCCAAAAATGCATGCAAAATATGGATACGTTTGTTAAATATTATGATTTTCCAGAAGAAGATACACTGAGTGCTACAAGATTGAGGTAGTAAAGGAGTCCGTTGAGGAAGGAAGCAGAAGGCAGAAAGAGTGTTGTGTGAAGCGTATGTGTGAGAAATGTGAACAGACAGTGGATTGTTGGATGAGGGAGGCGGATAAGAGAGAAAGGGGGGTGATGCAGAAAAATGGTGCATAGAGATGAGTAGAAGGCAGGACAGCAGTACTGAGTTTTTTGAAAGAGGGTATAATAGTCCCATGTAATGATTCTCCAGTGCCCACTCCATTTTTTCCTGTGAAAAAGATAAGGGATAAAGGCCAACCAACAGAATGGAATTTTGTTCAGGATTTACAAGTAGTAAATGCAGCTGTCAGACAAAGGGCTACCTTGGTGTCAAACCCATTCTTCTGCCTAACAATAAGGAAGGGGTTGAAGTCATGTGACAAAATTGAGTGGACAGAGGCTTTTGTGAACATAAAAGTTCAACTGTCTCTGGTGCCAACTTTGGGCCTACTGGTAGCAACCAAGCCTTTTGTTCAGATGGTGGCCTATTTTTCAAGCAAGCTAGATCTAGTTCCAGCAGGCCTGCCACACTGTCTGAGGGTGGTGGCATCTGCTGAGAAGGCTGTGATGGTGTTTAGAGAATTTGTAGGGTACTCTGACCTGACATTGATGGTGACACATACAGTGTCCATGATTCTGCAAGAACAAAAAACATCGCAAATATCGACGGCTCGTCGGTTACGATACCACACTATCTTGCTCGATATGCCGAACATAACCGCTAAACGTTGCACAACCTTGAATCCTGCCACCCTCCTTCCGACGAGGAGGATAGGGAGGAGCATCACTGTTGTTTGACCGCGCTCGATCAAGTGTGTATGCCACATTCAGATCTTTTGGACACACGCGAAAATGTCCACTTTGTGGATGGTTCAGTGTTCAGAGATCCACAAACAGGCCAAAATAAATTGGGCTATGCTGTAACAACAAAATTTGAAATAGTGGCCCTCTGGCTCACTGATATCAAACTATTCAGCACAAGCAGCAGAGCTTGTGGCTTCAACAGAGGCATGCAAACTCATGACAGACAAATGCATCACCATTTACACTGACTCGCGTTACGCTTTTGGAGTTTGGCATGATTTTGGAGCACTGTGGAAACACAGAAAATTTTTGAAGTCAGGTGCCCAATACTCCATGCTCCTCTTGTGGCAGCTTTACTAGAAGCCATTTTGCTCTTTGATAAGATAGCCATTTGTAAATGTGCAGCACACACAAATAACAAAAGATTCTGTATCCACAGGAAACGCCAGAGCAGACGCTGCAGCGTGGGGAATGGCAGGACAAATTAAAGACTTTTTGCAAAGTCTTTGGTTTTGCAAAGTCTTTGGTTTGCAAAAAAAAAAAAAAAAAAGCAGCAGCAGTAGCGAAGGCTTTGTTGACTAAAATAGTCCAGAGATGAGGAATTCCATGAAAAATCAGTTCGGACAACGGAACCCATTTTGTAAATGAGGCAATAAAACAAGTGGGTCAGTTTTTAGATCTTTCAGCTCAGGTGGAGTGGTCGAATGTTAAAATGCTATAAGAAAAAAAAAAAACTAATTGGCTAAATGCTATGAAGAAACGGGACTGATATGGGTTACGGAGCTCCCAGTTGTTCTCATGTACATGAGAATGAGAAAGAGATCCAGGGTAAACCTTAGCCCACTTGAAATCCTCTTTGGTAGACCGGAAGGGGGCAAACATACAGTGGCCGAGAGAGCTCAACACGCTGCAACTTAAGAAAACACATGCAAACAGAAAAAAACGACAACAAATTAAAAAAAAAAAAAAAAAAAACATCTTCATCAGCTTGACAACACAGGCGCCTTGAGAAAAACTGTATAAAAGAGGGTGCGAACAAAGACTCCACAGATTCCTCTGCAGAGTTCTCTCGGCCTTGTTGTCTCTGGCAATTAAGTCATCAAATCCCAAGACCCAAGAATGTTTCTTCAAATGGGACAGAGGGAAACCACTACATGATCAGTTCAGAGAACAACTTTATTTGCTCACTGCATATGTCATCAGTGTTTTACTGAACATATGTCATCAGTGTTTTACTGATTGAAATGGTGTATAACAAAATCTTTTGTGTTTTGTGCAAAGTTTTGTGCAAAGAACATGCCATACATTTCTGTACTAAAAACCTATATTATTTCTCAGATCTCACCAGTATATTAGTATAATCAAAACTATTGTGGCTTGAAATGTTTAACTATAACATAAGTATAACATAAAATGCCTACATTTTAAAATAGGAAAGAACACATTGGCACATTTGCATTTCAATAAAACTTAACTCTGACCTAAACCCTGTTAAATGTTTTCATCATCATCATTATTATTATTGGACCAGTTAACAAGCCACATTGCATTTTTATAAATTAGTAAGGCTTGGACTATTCATAACTTGTTTTGGTTTATTATGACACAAATATAAAGGAATATGGGATTATTAAAATAGCAACATTAAAAAGTAATGTCAGATTCAAAAGAATTACATACTGTGACTCATTTCTATACGGTACATATTTAGACATATGTGGCATATTCATCATTTATGGTCTACCTTCCAGTACTTGTGCACATGGAATAAAGGCTTTTTTTGGCGTAGCATTTTTAATTGACCTTGGTTCATAATGGCCACCAAAACATCTGATTCTGATGTTGAGTAAACTGACATTTTTAGAGATCAAATTCAAACTCAGATTTTAACCCTTAAAAAACTCATATTAATAATGACATTGTCATGTGGAGAGGGAGACGAGAGGCGAGGGGATCCATATGCAAGCTTTTATTCAAGGGACGAGACAAGTACATGGTCAGACAGGCAGGGTCAACACAACAACAAACAGGAATGTTAGGGCGAGGCACAATAGAAGTCCTTGAGGCTGGCGTGGGTCGATGAACGGCGAACATAATCCAAAACGAGAGCCAGAAGAGTAATCCTTACAACGAGCGAGAGTCCAGAAAGGCAGGCGGCGAGACAGACAAAACGAGAAGGCCAGGCGAGAATACGAAACTCAGGAAACTAGGGAACACAGGAAATACAGGAACTAGGAAACAGTGCTAGCACTAGGAGAGCGCTAAACGCGACTGATACAGATCTCCACATTAACACTCCGCAATACTCGGTGCTTATCGAGTGAAAGTCTGGGTCTTAAATAGGGCTGCTGATTGGCCACAGGTGTCTGGCGCAATCAGCGTGGTGGGTAATGGGAGATGTAGTCCGGAGTGTAGTGCAACAGTCTGTGTGTAATACTGGAGCAAGAGCGACATCTGGTGGTGAGCGGTCCGCAGAACACCGACCAGATTCGTGACAGATATCAGGTTAAAAATGAACAATAAAAACATTTATTTGAGACATTTAATTCAAAGACTAGAGTTTTAGAACTTTAAATTTACACTCACTGCTCATCCCGTCTATTACAGTATTGTCAAACATACTATTTTTACAGTAATTAAGACATCAATCCTATGGATAGTTTTGTGTCAGTTGATGAAAGTCATTACTTGAAATTGTTTGTAATCCCAGCCTAACAAATTACCTCAAGAAGGCCCCTTTTGACCTCATCATCAGGTATGTCCTCAATTGGGGCCTCAAGTGTTTTTACTTTACCAATTAGGTAAAGGAAGAAGTTTGGGGAAATACAACGAGGCCCTGGACCGCCATGCACAATGGACACTGCAATCATTCTTCCAATGTGGAAATACTCATTGTCTTCTGCAGCTAAAAATGCCAATGTTCCAATGTTAGGACACACTGATTTACAACATTGTAAAAACAATCACAAAAAGTATTACCTTTACTATCAAATGAGAGGTATTTGGCATTGTCTTTGCCTTCAAATACTCCCCTTGTTTTGATGCTGTCCATCAACAGAGTCTGAAATTCTCGAGTAGGCCCCCGCTGTCCAAAGCCTCTTCCGTCAGCCCAGCATCATCTGTGAATTTCACCATCATGCTGCAGGTGGGATCAAATGAGGATCGCCTGAAACCTCTTAAGGCACCATCCCAGACATTCGCCCGGTTAATGTTATATCTGCTACATGATGTTTTGTTAAGATTATGTGCCAGATTTGACACTACGTCTGCAGCTGTCAGCCCATCATGTCCATCACTGTAAAATAAAAATAATAATTAAAAAACAGTCCACAAACAGAAAGTAAATATTAACAGTACAGCTTCTTATTTTTGTGGGTTCTTTAAACCATGTTTTTTTTTAGGTTTTTAGTATTTTAGGGCCCTTTAAAATGAGTAAGCTATACAACACTGCTGAAAAATAATAAGCGTCATTTGGACATCACAACTTTAGTAATAGATTTTGAGTCCTCCCACAAAATCACATTCTTTTGGTCAAGAACAAGGTGCTGATAGTATTTGTCATGTGACACTACCTGTCTTTCTCTTGCAGCTTCTCTACTTCCTCAAGATCTGAAGATCTGCTGTCAATGGTGATAGGGGCATAGATATGAGTATATACACTGTGGAAGGGAGGTACAAGAACAACAATAACATAGTTAATCCAGAAAGTATTCTGAAACAGATGTTTAGTTGTTTTTGCTGTAGTCTAGTACTTTAGTCCAATAGTTTTATTTAAAATCCAGTAAAAATTTATGTCTTATGACTGACCTGTAGAAGTCATTTGACTTAAGTTCACCCACTGAAGTGGTCATCTGTTTGGGTCTTGTTGCACTCTTGGCATGTAGCACCGACAACACCACACAGCACAATAAGAAATTAGAATAGTGATCACAGAAATACCCAGAAAATAAACAAATTCTGGTGTATTATATTACAGAATATGACATACTTGCCCATTAGATGACTGGGATGCTGATGGTGCAGCGGCTAACCTAAAACACACAAAAAATGTTTTGTAGAAATTGTTACTGTGTTATAGATAACATAAAATGCTTTCTATATAGCAATTTTTAAAATGAATGCATTAGAACATACTGACATTCTTTTGGCACAGGGACAAAAAAATATCTGCAGAAATTCAACTTGCCTATGTCCATGCTCTGGTGTACTGCTTTCAGGACTTGACCAAAGCTGCCAAGTGTAAACATAAAACCCTAAACTCATTCAAAATATGAGTATACGCTTTTCTATTTCTAATGGTTGAAATGTATTGCATTATAGCTGTACTGTAAGCATGGACATGCTGAACACCTCAATTCCTGAGAGGTACCTACCACTGTGTCAGAAAGAGGTGACATATTGGGTTGTGCCCTAATAACGACTTCATCTTCTTCTAAAATTGAATCATCTTGACCTCACAAAAAGATTTTATGATCAATCTCTATTTCCAATTACATGTGCAGTATCATTAAATATGTAGGCTGTAACTAGTTGGAATCCCACAAAACACTTAAAGTACTTATAAGAAAAAGTACTTAGTTTTTAGTTTAAATGCACATAAAATATATAAAAAACATACTATTTCAATACTTACTCTTTGACAACAGATCCTCAAGGGTACAAATGTACAGTGTGATCCTCTGATAGGCCTTTCCAATGGCCTCTTTGTATTCTCCAGTGGTAAAAACTGTGTCGGTCCCAGGGATATTTTTTATCTGAGAGCCATCTGGATAAAGCAAGACATATTCTCCATCTTCCATATCTTGATTGAAATCCTTTTTGTTTTTTCAAAGCTGCTGCCAAAAGTTGCTCAGATGACCACTGGGGGTCAACATGTAGAGGCAGGTTTTTTCCTCTCGTGGGGTTCAAGCCATTCTTGGTCTTGTTCATTATCCCAACAGAAATCTAGATCATCAGTCAGATAAGATGGAACACAAATGATAATACTGTTCTGTCTGACAACTTCATTAACTTCAACAAATATTAAGCTTACCTTTACTGTGTTATTTGATTTCTTTTTACTTTTTGAGAATGTTTTCCTTTCAGTTTCTTTCAGTTCTCTGTATTTCATGAACTGAAGAACAGCAGAAGCTGACTTCCCTGGAATGGCACATGCATCAGTCACTGAAACACAAACACACACACATAATCAAAACCAGAGAGAAAATGATGATCTAAATGTAGCATTTCTAATCTGATGGACAGAACAGATAAGATAATATTACCTCTGGGCACAGCCTGGCATGACACCTGGTCATCACCTGCAGGTTTAGGGGCGTTCTCCACGACAAAACTTACATTTCGCCCACACGAACTGCAAAATTTTGGCAAAGTCGACCACTGGAAGCCACAGAAAGGACAATACATTTTGATCTGAAAAAAACAAACAAAAAAAAAAAAAAAAAATGTTACTGATTTTAGCATGCTGTATTTGTATTCCGTTGTTCTTTATTACTAAGGGTCTGAATAAATTGTAAAATATAATTTTTTACTGTCAATCTGTAATGAATTTTGACCTGATTTTAACCATGAATGAAGCATTGCAGAATTTTTTCATGAACTTTGAATGTTATATTTATTTGCATATATTTATTTATTTATATATTTATTTGCAATTAAGTTAATAACGTTTCACACTTAAGTGTGTAATTTGTCAGAGTAGTCTAATAATATCCAAAAGACAAACGAATCGTATGATCAGGATGTTAAAATAAACAAAAAACTCACCTTCTAGTTCACAGACAACACCTACTCTGACCAAATGCCACTGAACAAATAATCAGTTCCCAGCTGGGTTCGTCACTTTTTGAGGTCCCCCTGAAACACTTCCGTTGTGGTCCGTGCTATTTGCAGTGCGTTTCTGTGTTTGCAGCGCGTTTGTGTGTTTGGTTGTGTTGTGAGGATTTGCAGCGCGTTTCCGTATTTGTGTTTGCGTTGCGAGGATTTGCAGCGCCTGTGTTGTCAAACTGATGAAGATGTTTTTTTTTAATTTGTTGTCCTTTTTTCTGTTTGCATGTGTTTTCTTAAATTGCAGCGCGTTGAGCTCTCTCGGCCACCGTACAAACAACAGCTGCCATCAACAGAATTGTGTGAGCATGACATGTTGAGTTACTGCAAACAAATGTCTTCTCTGTTGTCTAATGTGTCTGTGCAGGTGAAAGCCGCCCAAAGGAAGGTTGCTGACACCTCCTTGCACAACATCAAACCTGGTGATTCGTGGTGGTAAAAGACCTGAGGAGAAAGAGCTGGAAAGCAAAAAGGTGGCTGGGGCCGTTCAAAGTATTCTTACTCTTATTACGCACACGGCTGTGAATTTAGCTGAAAGGGCCAAGTGGATTCATGCCATCCACTGCAGAAAAGTCCCTTCTACACACCAGAAGGAGAAGCAGATGGAGTAAAGAGATTTGATGCACATGTCAAACAAATGCCAGAGTTTGGTTTAAACACAAAGTGCTTTTACTCACATGAGAATGGCCGTAAAAGACTCTAATCGAGCAAACAATTAATTGTTTTGAATGGTAAGCAAATTTGTGGGGAGGATAGGGATACTGGCTGTGTAATACTGTGTTACCTGTTTTGGCAGCAGGATTGTTGGTGTTACTGGGCCTACCATGCATTTTCCAGCTTGTATACAGCTCAGTACAGAGACTGGTGAAAACCAGTGTTTCCCATCAAATGGTTAAATAGGATGTGTATCCTGGCAACATGGTTTTGAGCATTTGTGAAGATGAGATAACAATTGATGGGGATACGACTAGTAGTGGAAGTTGCAGTGAATTGCGTTAAGTGACCTAATGAGACAATAATTGGTATTGCAAATATGGGGCGTTTAGTTTTGATAATTAGCCCATTCGTATCTATCTATCTATCTATCTACCTATCTATCTATATATGAAGAGTTCAGATGCAAAGCCTCTAAATCCATCTAACGTATTTCTTTAAAATTAGCATTTCTTTCTGGCTACTTTGTATAGGTTTCTATGTAAGTACCGGTACTTCTGATTGGGCTGAGGCTGGAATTTAGCAAGTTTGAAGTAAAAGTATTTGATGGATGTGTAATACGTGTCAGGAGCATTCACTCAGTATCATTATCTCATTTTTGACCGATATGGCTTTTAGCTGCTTTTGCATCTGAACTCTTCATATATATATATATATATACACACACTCTTTTGCTTGCATATATTAGGGTTCATACCCTAATTTATAAATATAAAAAAGGGCATTAGCTGTCACATGTTCTTTGTGTTTTGGTTCCGTTCTCCTGCTTCCTGTTCCTCGTGTGTTTCCATGGTTTTTGATTAACTGCCCTGCACCTGTCATTCATTTCCTCTCATTTGTCCAAGTATTTATACCCCATTCTGTTAGTCTATATTAGTAATTAATTCTTGTGTGTACTCCCCGTCAGCCTGTCTTTTCAGTTCTTATTAAAATTATATTGTTAAAAAACATAATTCTTTAGTCTTCATCTTCCTACCTGCTACACACCCTGACATTGGCATGTTTTCTCTTATTTCACAAATTTAAGACTTCATGTCAGGAATGCAATAACAGCGCTTATTTGTTTAGCCCAGCTTCCAGAGAACAAGTCAAGTCAAGTCGAGCTTTATTGTCATTCTGCTACATGTGTGGACATACAGTGGAACGAAATGTAGTGTCTCGCAGGACCACAGTGCTACATAAATAAACATAAATATGAACATACATACACTAGACGTAGAAACAATTTTTTAAACCTATATACATGTAACCATACATATACTATAAATAACTGACTATACATACACATAACTTAAGACAGACTATACAAGTACATAATAACTGTGCATGATAATGTGCAGAAGAGGTATTTAAAGGTTAAGAAGCAAATAGTGCAATATGATTTGTGGTGCATTGACAAGTAAACATTTGTTAAGTTCTCATTGTGTCCTTGTAACGTGGAGTGTTAATAAGAAAGTGTCTGGTGCCTATAGAGAGAAAAGAGTGTTTCTACAGGTGGTTTGTCTAGCCCACTCACCTGTATGTAGCACACTCAGAGGTGTACAATGTTTTCTGTGTACATGTAGTGTTTATAGGAAAGTGTCTGGTGCATATAGATATGAAGAATGCTTTACTACAGGTGGTTTGTCCAGCCCACTCATCTGTGTGTAGAACACTCAGAATTGCACTGTATTGAGTTTTTCAACAGTTTAGACTGTAGATGAGGTTTCAGAGGGGGGTGAGGTGGTTGGAATTGAGGGCTCTCACAGCCTGGGGGAAAAAGCTGTTGAGCAGTCTTGCAGAGCGGGCTCTGATGCTCCTGTAGTGTCTTCCTGATAGCAGGAGCTGGAAGAGATGATGGGAGGGATGGGTGGGGTCCTTCACGATACTGGTGGCTTTACCGGAGCATCGTGCAAAGAAAATGTCCAGAAGGGAGGGGAGAGGGGTACCGATGATCTTTGCAGCTGTGTTCACTGTCCGTTGTAGGGTCTTGCGGTCAGCAGCACTGCAGTCCCCGTACCAGACAGTGATGCAGCTGGTCAGCACACTCTCAGTGGTTCCCCTGTAAAATGAGGTGAGGATGGGTGGAGGGAAACTTGCCCTTTTCACCTGGCGGAGAAAGTATAGGCGCAGTTGTGCTTTCTTGGAGAGTGACATGGTGTTGGTGGTCCAGGTGAGATCCTCTGTGATGTGCACCCCCAGGAATTTAGTGCTGCTGACTCTCTCCACAGCCGAGCTGTCGATGATCAGTGGGGGGTGGTTGAGTACCTCCTGAAGACCATTGTAACCTCCTTTGTCTTACTCACATTGAGGGACAGGTTGTTACCGCCACACCATTCAGCCAGCTGAGCCACTTCCTTTCTGTAGTGTGTTTCATCGTTGTTGCTGATGAGACCTACCACCGTTGAGTCATCAGCAAACTTGATGATGTGGTTGGAGCTCAACTTGGCAGTGCAGTCATGGGTCAGCAGCGTAAAGAGCAGCGGGCTGAGCACACAGACCTGTGGGGCACCTGTGCTCAGTGTGGTAGTGCTGGAGGTGTTGCGGCCGACACAGACTGACTGAGGTCTTCCAGTTAAAAAGTCCAAGATCCAATTGCAAAGGGAGGTGTTAAGGCCCAGAAGGTTTAGTTTGTTGATGAGCTGTTGTGGGATTATTGTGTTGAATGCTGAGCTGAAGTCAGTGAACAGCATTCTAACATAAGAGTCTTTGTTTTCCAAGTGAGTAAGAGCCAGGCGTAGGGTGGAGGAAATGGCATCGTCCGTGGAGCGGTTTGGACGGTATGCAAACTGGAGTGGATCGAGTGTGTTGGGGAGGCTGGTTTTGATATTGTGCATAACTAACCTCTCAAAGCACTTCATCATGATTGGAGTCAGTGCTATGGGACGGTAGTCATTCAAACAGGACACAGGGGACTTTTTTGGTACTGGAATTATGGAGGTGGATTTGAGACACGTGGGGACGACTGCCTGGCTCAGCGATGTGTTGAAGATATTTGTTAGGACATCCATCAGCTGTGCAGCACAGTCCCTCAGTACACGGCCAGGTATGTTGTCAGGACGTGCAGCCTTGCGTGGGTTAACCCTGGATAGAGTCTTCTTTACGTCGGCTGGAGACAGACAGAGTGCCCGGTTGTTGGGAGATGTGGGTAGTTTTTGTGCAGGTGTGTCATTCTGCACATCAAACCGTGCACATCAAACCGTGCATAGAACTCATTAAGTGCGTCTGGGAGGGATGTGTCATCATTGCAGGGCTTGTAATCAGTGATGGTCTGAATGGCTTGCCACAGACTCTGTGTGTCTTTGCTGTCAGTAAAGTGATTATTTTTTGTGCATACAAGCGTTTTGCTTGCTTGATGCCATGGGACAGATTGGCTCTCACTGTTTTTAGGGCTGCTTTGTCTCCCGATCTGAATGCATCATCTCTGGTCTTTAGCAGGCCACAAACCTCTGCTGTCATCCATGGCTTCTGGTTTGCACGTGTGGTGATGGTCTTGGTGACTGTCACATCATCAGTGCCCTTTTTGATGTAAGCAGTCACAGTTTCAGTGTATGGTTGTTGTAGGTGGCCGCCTCTCTGAACATGTTCCAGTCTGTGTACTGAAAGCAGTCCTGTAGTGTTGAGGTGGCATCATCTGGCCCTACTGTGATCTGTTTTTGAACCAGTTTGGTAAGTTTGAGAAGTGGTCCTTATGCTGGGATTAGCATAACAGAGAACAGAGATGTGGTCTGAGTAACCAAGCTGGGGGCGGGATTCAGATTTGTACACATTTTGCCACCAGCTGAATTGCAGTGGTCAAACTATTTCAAATATAGTGAATTAAGTTTTTTTTTTTTTGTGATTAGTTAGCAACCAAGCTCCCTCACCTGAATATGTTTGTAGTTTTGTGTTTTCTTTGAAATGGAAATATGGATTTTTTTTTGTTGGTAAACATTACACATTTTCTACTTATTTCAGTTAATCTAATAACACTAGTGAGCTAATCCAGTAGTAGTATGCCTGCCATTTAAATATGGCTGAAGACCACAAAAGCAGAGGAACAGTCAAACTGAATTGAATGAGTGAGTCATTTACGCTGGAACCACACCAACTGATTCAAACTCATGACATCAATCATTCAGTTCGAGTGATTCACTTGCAATAAATAAGAACCAGTCTACACACAAATAGTATGGTAAACTGGCATACACACACACACTGAGACAGCAGTGTTTCCTCTACGTTCCCAGTAGGGCTGGGCGATGTGGGCAAAAAAAAAAAAAAAAAAAAAGAAATTTTTCATATCAGTCAACATTGATAATTATCACGATAAATGTCAAATCTTTCTTTCAAGTTTAATGTCAAATTTTTGCTCCAAAGTGAAAGTTGTACAAACCAGATGTCACGCTGGCACAGAGGGGCAGAGGCAGAGATAACATTTCAACAGTTTATTTACATAGAGGTGCAGCAACAGAGTGATACGACGAAACACAGGCAAGTAGTAAAGTCTTTTGAGCAAGTAATTCACAGCCGTTCCAGAATACACAGGTAAGTACACAGTCAGCAGACAGAATATTCCACAAGAACAGGTCAGTCACTTCGCTTAAAGGGTCTGAATTTCCTTCCTTCACAGATCCGTTCAAGCCAGAGTCCTCCAGGAAATCCTCATGAAGCAAATCCACTGATGGAGAAGCATACATCCACATGTAACGTGAATAAACTATGATACCAGCCACTGAGTGAGTGGAGTGCATGTGCTTATATGTGTGCCGGTAAGTGGTAACAGGTGAGTCCAATTAGAAGGCTGGTGATTGGGAACGAGTGACTGTGGCTGGTGAGACAGACGTGAGCCTGGAAGGATTCTGGGAAATGTAGTTGGTGGAGAAACCGGATTGAGTGACAGACAGTGTGATGGAGGTTGGCGGATTTGTGACACCAGACCATTAATTTCCTTAACAAAATAAATATCTAAATAGAAAAATTAATTTCTGCATGTTCTAATGAGTTATATTGTTTCAAATCAAGAAACAGGTTTGGGTTGTCTGATAATAATAATAATAATAATAATAATAAAACTTTTTTTTGGTCTCTTAGAAATGCACATTTAATAGTAGCTTGAGGATGCAGAGGTGAATTTATGTTCATTATCAATCAGTAACATCTGTAAAAAAAATGTAGCAACAGTTTTATATGGATACATTTATTTTGACCCTTTTTTATTATTATTATTATTATTATTATTATTATTTTCAAGCATTGGTCTCTGATACAAAATTGAATCCATGTCAGACAGATGGGCTAGAGAAGTTACAAATTTATTCAAAAGGTTTCAGCAATGTAAATGAGTAACAGAATTAATCATAACCTGAAGCTGAAATATTAAAATTAAGTTTCAATAAGAATGTTCAATCCAATAATTTCACAAATAAATTGCATAACACAAACTCGATCAAAGTTATTCTTAATCAATCTGAAATCAAGCAAGTTAGTATCAACCCTTAAAGTCCTACAAATCTGAGAAGATTAAGTCTATAAAAGAAGTTCTAGGCTCGCCTACGAGCGTCAGAGCAGAAAAGCATGCAATTTACACCCTGTATTTTCTAGGAGGTTTGAAACCAGCTTCTCATTCTAAAATAACTACCCTACGCACAAGGAAGGTTAATTAGACTGAAATTAAATCTAGACATGTCTGACCACAAGGAACACAGGCAGAGTACAGAATGTACGTGTCAAAAATCATAAAAGAGCTCAGTATATGATTCTTAAGAGTGGTTAATGCAGAACAATATAAGAATAATTCATGAAGCATTGTCATAGCATAACTTCTTATATGAATATGTAAAGTTCAAAATCCCAACAGTCTCCCATAGTAGCAAGTATACATTTTTAAATCATGATAAAACCACACACAATGGTACCTCAATACCATGGTAAAAATATAACTACATGGTTTTATAGGTAGCCTAATTGTATGAAAAACGGTAGTCTAAAAACATTCAGTATAAATGCACACATGCTATCACAAATGCATACATACTATAATTGCATACCATTACTCCTGTAATAAAAAATCAGTGTGAATATCCCACATTTCTGCCACAATACCATGGTGCAGTGAGTGTTACTACATACAACAGTCCAGTTCATTCTCTCCTTAGCCCAGGTAAGATGCTTCTGATGTTGTTTCTGTTTCAGAAGCGGCTTGGTAGCCCTTTTCCTGAAGAGATCTGAGTGTGGTGACTCTTGATGCACTAACTCTGGCTTCATTCCACTCCTTGTTAAGTTCTCCCAAGTGTTTAAATTGGCTTTGCTTGACAGTTTTCTCAAGCTTGCGGTCATCCCTGATGCTTGTGCACCTTTTCCACCCAATTTCTTCCTTCCAGTCAACTTTGCAGTTAATATGCTTTGATACAGCACTTTGTAAACAGCCACCCCTTTCAGTAATGAGTTTTCTTTTTTTTTTTTTCCCAAATATTTTGTTTTTGTTGTTGTTCCACATTATCAAATATGATTGATAAAGTAGGACAGCATGGTTTGGGTAATCTGGGACAGTCTTCAAATGGGGGAAATATGCATTTAGGGACTTTATAAATCTAATGACAAGGGCTAATAGGCTATATGCCTGTGCGGTTTGCAGCCATTGTTACCATGAAGCGTTCAGAAGATAATGGCGTGATAGATGATGATGGGTCTCTCATCTGTAAAGAGTGTTTGTTCCCAATGTAGCACCAATTTTAATAGAATGGATAACTTTACCAAATTAATAATTTGTTAATCAAATCGTTGCTTGCTGTTGTTTAAATTTTAATAGTTCATTTTTAAAAATGATATTATAATGTTAACCCAATTTAATAGAGTTTTAAATTAATTTAAATGAATTAACACAGTAGATTGTTAATCCTATGTAAAGAGTTCCAAAGAGCAGTTGAAACATAATCTTAATGTGGTCGAGTAAAAACAAGATCCCTGCAAGCGAATTAAAGGAAGGCTTCATTTTCATAACTTTTCCCCTCAGAAAATGAATAGAGATTTTGATTCATAAAAGCATTCTGTTTTTCTGCTTTAACAGTGACCCAGTTTTAGCTATAGTGAAAGAAAAACTCAGAAGCTTCCCTACGAAAGCCAGGGCAATCAAGCACGATGTGATCCAAATAAAAAAAACAACACACTGCCGGGGAAGTGAACGGGGTCATATAAGATCCTTAACGGGGTCATATGAGATGCTTTTCTAGCAGGCAGAGTAATTGCTGCATTCACGCCATCTCGTAATTCCGAGATGAAAACACGTGACTTATATTTATGTGGCAACACTATCAACGCCAAAGCCCTCACATGCTCCTGAACTCGTAATTACAATTTGTAAACTCGGAATGCTCTCAGAGTTACGACTTGGACCAGGGACAGCTGTACCACATGACTGCCGCCAGGCTCATTTTGGCGCTACTTAAGCGCTAACTTCGAGTCCAAGTACATAGAAACCCATATAGCAAACGGACTTGGCCCAAATGTGGCCTAATAATGGCACTGCTGGCGTGTTGCCAGCACTGGCATGCATCATGCCAACTGTAGGCCATGCATGGCAATGATGGCACTGCATGCATGACAGCAGACTACATTTGGGACGATTGTGGATGGGAGGTGAGTGGCCCAGATCAGTGTAGCGATTATGGGCCATACTTTGTGTACTGGACAATAATATATGTATTTAGGCCTGCTACTCGAGGCAAGATTATTATTCTCTCTCTCTCTGAAACATATTGTAACACCCCTTGGACTGTTTGTGTTGGTTTTGCCCATAGTCACACCCCTGTTGGACTGTTTATGTTGGTTTCTCCCTGCTGTGCCCATATTTGGTTCTTCCTGCCCCCGTTGTGTCCTAATTAGTTAACCTTGTTTCACCTGTGCCTTAATTATGTTCATCGTTATCACCTGTCTTTATAAGTTGCATTCAGTTCTGTGTTTGTCCTCCGGTCTCGTCAACGTCTACGTGAATGTGTATGTATGTTAACCTGCCTGTGGATTTACCAGTCTTGGAAACTATCTGTGGATTATAATAAAGACTTTATCTTGAACCGTCATCTTTGTTCGCACTTTCCTTCCACGTTACGTGACACATATATAATGATTTTAATAATTAATAATAATATATTATTAATTGATTTATATATGAGTCAGTGAAAAAAAAGATATGATTATAAAAATGAAAAATAATAAATATAGTTTTTAGTTTTCAGCAATGTTCACAAAATTAAATAATCAATAAAAATTCCAAAATCCATTTGACCTGAACAAAATATACATTTTCATAACAAGGTAATTGAGTTTGAATTAGTTTACGAAGTATTATTTATTGATTTTGATTATTTTGTATAAACATATTAAAAAAAATAAATAAATAAAATAAAATTGTCTACGTTTTCAATACTTTTAGTTTAAGCGCTACAAAATCTAAAATCTTACTAAATATATATTTTTCCTAAATAACAGTTTATTTGAAAATATGTAAAGTTACAACTGGGCGGTCGATTGTTTATTTTGGCGCGATCTCCATGGTAACGGTAGCTTTTCTGGTTGGTGGATGAGGTTCACGTGATACAGCATCGGTTGAAATCAGTTTTCTCCCGCTGAAGAGCGAAGACGTCTGTCAGACAAACGCTGTTCAGGTAAGTGAAGTGATATGTTGTGCACAACCTAACCTTAGATGTAATACATAATAGATACTGTAGATATGTGTTCTCTTTTGCACCCCTGCCGAAACAGATCAAGTCTTCGATGCCATTTTTATTTACCTGGACAAATATCAATGACAAGATATAAGACTTCTGCATTAATATTTGGCCTTTTTTAAAGTCAGGAATTGAAATTAACAGAGTTAACAAAAATCTGCCAAATGTGGTTAAAAATCGACCATGGCGGGTAACGCAATGAAACATTTTGGCGGATTATGATTCATGAATTCTATCACTATTTATGTAATGGCTGTCACAGCCCTACTGCTAGCTTGATTCAAGCTCGGATTCCACTTTCTTTACTGAAGTGAACTTTTGCCTACTATATATGGTAGCTGATCACTGCTGCCTTGAACTTGAGAATACGAGTACAGACGATAGACCGGCCTGTGGAATGTCTGAGGCACGGTGCTTTCTATCCTGTTTCTATTTTGAAACAACAAATGAAGTAGAAGTGGTGCCTTCCAACTGGGTCAATGAAAATGAATGTATGTGGCCACCAAATAAAGTGGATGTTGTAAAAGGAAGGATGGACTCCACACATGGTCAGAATTATATTTACATCGAGTAAGTATTACTTTATAGATTTATATATATATATAGTGTGTGTGTGTGTGTGTGTGTGTTGAAAGAACTTTTTATATAAATATCAAGTCATGAAATCAAGTAAAGAAAAGGGCAGCCAACTGCTAGTTATTGTAATCTTTTGCAGACAGTTACTTTGAGGCAAGATTAAAAATACCTGAAGCTGTCTAACTCACAGACCTTGCAGCAAATGGGGAGGATTCCCCAATAAAAGCCAAACGAAGAAGTAAGTTTTTATTTATAATCTATGATTACATTTAGTCAGTGTATTGTAACATGTGGCACATATGTAAGTAACAAAGTGATTATTTAGCCCAAAGAACATACTTTATCCTGGAGAAGATGAGGATGAAGAAATCAGATTTGATCGGTCAAAAGATCAAATGCATGCAAATAAAAGGTAACTTTCCATAAATTTTCTTTTTTGTTTACTTATTTCTAATATATTACATTTAGCTTCTCTCTTTCTCTGAACAGACCAGAAGAACGGCCTAGAGCTCCAAAGATCTTTCACTCGTTTTCTTCTGACTCCCAAAGGATGCAGAAGACTGGATCCGCTCAGAAGACTGTGTTGGCCAAATCAAAAGCAACAAAATTGTAGGCAGTATCAGTTGTTGTTATTTTGAGTAAGGTAATTGATGAATTTAACTTGTGAAATGCCTAAAATGATCTGTTCTATCTTTCTGCAAACCCCCACATAGTTTACCAAATGTCCCTCCTAATTCCCAAAGTCATCATACTTCTAATGTACCTGTTATGACCCCAAAGTGGTCTAGGGGTTCTGGGGTCGAACATTTAAAATATAGACATAAAAAAAAAAACAACATATACATACAAGCAATGCGCCGGACAAAGATATTGTGCAACAAAAGTGATTTATTTAAGGTGGAAACTACAAAGGTGTGGTGGAATCAAAAAAGTGATATGTATGTACAATATTTACAGTATTTATATAAACAGAAAACAAGACAAAGGGAACGGGAAGAAGGGATGCAGGCGGTGCTAAATCAAAGAAAATAACAAAACCAAAACCCTCTAACTTCTTAATATCCCCCCCCAATCCTGACTACGAAAAGAAAATGTAGAAAGAAAAAGTCTTCAGCGTCCAAGATGCCCTAACTAAACTACACTTTCTAACCAATAAGCAAAAGAACAAGGGGTTGCACTCGCCCCTAACCTAATGTACTATACAGAATCATATACCTACGTGTTGCAGTGTATGTCACGTGACATTCTTACCTGTTCGCTTCTTCCCGGCCTCGTAACACATAACGTGTGCTCAAATATGTTACAGTGAGGGAAGAGGGAACAAAAATATGTATCAGGGCAAAAACATACACGAAAACAAAGCAACATAAACAAAAGGGGATGTAACAATTAAACATGATGGCAACAAAAAACAAAGCACAAAACAGCAACAACATGGGGGCTTGAGGGTGGTCTGGCGTGTACTTTTATCCGGGAGGGTCTTGTCCAATTGGGGGCGGCAGAATGGGTGACGTCAGCAGTTAATGATGATTGGTGGGTGACAGGATCAATGACAGGTAACTGGGAAAAGTGAAAGGAAACAGGAGAAGAGACAGCGGGAAACATTACACAACACGAGCACATAACAGTACCTAAGAGGACCCACACACGTTCTGACCTGCCTCGAAAAAACCATGCAACTGCTGATCCACTTGAGAGAAGCCACATTAACTCTGACCTGCTTCAGAGATTCCACACAAGCTGTACTTCTCCCAACTTGTTTGACAAAGATTGCACTCCACCTGACCTGCTTCAGAGAGGCCGCGCTTCCCCTGATTCACAACAGAGAAATGGTGCAACTGCTGAGCTGTTTCAGAGAGGCCAGACTTCATCTGATCCACTTCGAAGAAGCCAAACAACTGCAGACTCATTTCAGAGAGGCCACAATTCCCCTGATCTGCTTCAGAAAAGCCGCACAACTACTTAGCCATTTCAGAAAGTCCACACTTCCCCTGATCCGCTTCAGAGAAACCACACAACTGCTGACTTGTTTCAGAGAGGCCGCAATTCCCCTGATCCGCTTCAGAGAAGCCACACAACTGCTCACCCTTTTCAGAAAGAACAACACTTCTCCTGACCCGAATCAGAGAAGCTATATTTCTCCTGACTTGTTTGAAAGAGGACATACTCCCCCTGACCCACTGCAGAAAAGCTGCACTTCCCCTGATCTGTATCAGTGAGGGAATGTTTACCACCAGCCACATGGACCATTAAGACCTCAAGCTTTGCTTGATACTTGTAAGTATTTGTTCATTGGGAAATGTGATAATATTGTGTACTACTTTTACATCTTGTGTACCATATGGATTTAGGTGGTTTATTTTAATTTCTTGCTTTTGTTTCAGTCCTTCTGCGTAACATTCTCACAAATCAAGAGATCATGATGGACCAGAGAGTTGAAGGTGACATTGGTAAAAAATATTATGGAAGCCAGTGGTTACCATCTGCTGTCTGGTTACCAACATTTTTCAAAATTTCTCCTTCTTGCTGTTTTATTTTAACAATGATTAAATGGAATGTTAATTCACAGATAAGCATCTTGGCAATGAAAGGTGGAACAGACACCAGGGATGGAGTTTGGAGAATAATGACAGCAACAATAACAAACTCGCTGGCCAGGAATATAAATTTGTGTTTGTTGGATTCTTACTTGTTTGTTTTACTATGTACAGCGCCTGCCAGCGAAATTGCTTTAAAGGCACTATATAAAAATAAAGTTATTATTATTATAATTATTATTAAATATGCGTGGAGTAAATGGGAAGATCAGCTTTAAAAGCTTGCAGTTACGGAACATCGTTCTTGGTAGGTCTGTAGTGAGTATGACCACCAAAAAAAAAAAAAAAAAAAAAGAATTAATTTATTTAAAATGGTATAATCTAAATATTTTTTTTTGTGCCCAGTACTTCAATTTCTACAACTGTTATTTAACAGTATTATAATACACTTTTTAAATGTTAATTTGTGCATAATATTCTATACAACTAATGCTACAAATACATGCGTTTTTGGGTTTCTGGTTAAAGGGTGGTGTTGATATGGATAACTTGTGGCTGAGAATTGGTATAATTATACCTGTTTTGGCCCAGCTAAGGGTGATTAACTGACTAAGATTCGGGCCGGTTATGGCCCATGTCTTTAATCCAGTTCTGGGCCACTTCAGGGCCGTGATTCTTTGCAGTACTTGGGCCGAGGGAAAAGTGAATGTGTGGCCCGGAGCTGGGCCAGAGAACATTTACTATGTGGGAAGCTATGCGGTCAAATGTCAAGTGCTGTCATCTCGGAATTCCGGTAATTATGACGTGGCGTGAAGGCAGCATAAGTGCCTAATCTTTCACTGACACACACTGAAACGTCTTGTGAATTTGCAGTCTATTGCTAGTCCAGGTCACGATAAAGGCTACAGTTTGTCCGGTCAGAACAATGCTGTCTCACTCAGATAATCCAGATTGGTTTTATTGAATGTGCATAGATGTGTGGTTCTGAAAATATAAAATAAAAAACATAAGTATGGATATAAATATATACAAAACACAATACAACGTTAATAAAGCTTATTTGAAATGACTGTTTAATTGAGATAAATGTAACAAACAATATCACAATCAATATCTTAAACTAATGAGTAGAAATGAATGTCCAGTACAAACATATACAAAATATGTGTGTGCGTTATACTCTGCATGAACTCTTCACGTGAACATCCCTGCTGTGCATGTGCTGCCACTAAAAATGTGAACAACTAGAGCGCATGCGCGCTACCTGAGATACGGCCGTGCGTCCTTGCTTAAAATGACTAAATATACATAAACTCAGCGTAAAAGACATAAATAATACTAATTAGCAGTGGTATCATAACAGCGGAGTGCAATCATGTAAACAATACTGAAATGTAAAAGTTTATACAGACGGAATAGCGTTTATCTATACAATCGCTGAGAATGCTACTGGCATAAAGTTGGCTTGACGTTGGACGTTGGATATTCGCAAATTTAGGAACCGTCTGCAAAGTTACATACGACATTAGTATACACTTTTCTAACTTCAATAGCTTTTATGGCAAATGACTTACAGTTACACAACCAATTGTTAAGTGTTTATGTAGGTGTCAACTATAATGCACACCTTTTAGATTTTTGATATTTATTCAAATAAACTGTAAATCACATGTTAAAAATGCTATTTTTCATAACCGAATGGGCTCAAAAGCAACATTTTCCATAATTTAAAGCTCAATAGCAATTGAGTAAAATGACTTAGAGTCACAAAAACAACTATAAAATGTTCATGTAGATGTCAGCTATAATGCACACCTTTCAGATTTTTGATATTTATTAAAATAAACTGTAAATCACGTTAAAAATGCTATTTTTCATAACCAAATGGGCTCAAAAGAGAACATTTTCCATAATTTAAAGCTCAATAGCATTTGAGTAAAATGACTTACAGTCACAAAAACAACTATAAAATGTTCATGTAGGTGTCAAGCATGATGCACACCTTTTACATTTTTTGATATTTATTAAAATAAACTGTAAATCATATGTTAAAAATGCTGTTTCACTATCGAATGGGCTAAAAAGCAACATTTTCCATAATTTAAAGCTCAATAGCATTTGAGTAAAATGACTTACAGTCACAAAAACAACTATAAAATGTTCATGTAGATGTCAGCTATAATGCACACCTTTTAGATTTTTGATATTTATTAAAATAAACTGTAAATCATGTTAAAAATGCTATTTTTCATAACCGAATGAGCTCAAAAGCAACATTTTCCATAATTTAAAGCTCAATAGCATTTGAGTAAAATCACTTACAGTCACAAAAACAACTATAAAATGTTCATGTTGGTGTCAAATATGATGCACACCTTTTACATTTTTGATATTTATTAAAATAAACTGTAAATCATATGTTAAAAATGCATTTTTTCAGTACCGAATACGTTCAAAAGCAACATTTCCCATCATTTAAAGCTCAATAGCATTTGCTTAAAATTACAGTTACCTCCATTTAACCCTTTCACACGTGAGTTTAAAATATTCTAGCTAAGCCCCCAGGGTGAATTTTTTTTAGGCGAACGTTATTTAGAACGTCTCGCCTTATTGTTTCCATGGCGACGCGTCGTGTTTGTCACGTGACACAACGCAGCCACAATAGCGCTGTATGACACATGTATCACTTTTATATCGTTTTTCTCTTTTTATTATGAATATTCACAAACGTGCTCATTGTATTATGAAATATCTGATATTCCGATTCTGAAATATGTGCAAGTAAATGTATTTGGAGGTTTAAACACTTTTATAATGAGCGTGTTAGTTGATCTATGCCGAGTGATGAGCGCCGCCATGTTAGTTCGCGCTGAATCCTAGCTGTGGGATTTACAAACTGCAAATACAAACTTTTTTTTAGCCCTAAGATGTTTTGTGAATACAGGCCCAGACGGTTAAATGTGGCTTTTAAATATTCTTTATGGTCAGATCATGACAAACACTTCATGTTTTCTGAATTCTTTACACTTTTTCCAGTCATTTTTTCTTAACAAAATAAATATCTTAAAAGAAAGATTATTTCTTATTTATTCTTTTTGCATGTTTTAATGAGTAATATTGTTACAAATCAAGAAACAGGTTTGTGTTACCTGATAATATTACCTGATTATATTATATTATATATGATAATATATATAATAACATAATATATGATAATAACAGTTAAAACCACAAATAAAGCACCTCAATGCCATGGTAAAAATATATTGTCATTCCTAGGAATTTGTATTAAAAACAGTATAGTAGTCTAAATACATTTTGTGTAAATGCATAAACGCTATACCTTAATCACAAAAAACGAGAGCAGTTAGGGGCAGAGTTCAAAATGGAGGCGTCAAGTCGGACTCTTTCTGCTCTTGATAGTGAAACTCTCGCAGTGTTTGCATGCTCTATCACAGATGAAGTGAATTAAATGCAATATTTGTCAAATACACTGACGTTTGAAAAGTGCTTAATGAGCAACAAGGATAATGTTCAACATAAACATACTATTTAAATGCTAATAAAGTGGGGTTATATATGCTTTTATCAATGATTTATGATAAATGTGACTCAACATTGCGACTACACTAAAAAAAGCTTTTACTATTCTAAAACATACTTGACACCAACATGAACATTTTATAGTTGTTTTTGTGACTGTAAGTCATTTTACTCAAATGCTATTGAGCTTTAAATTATGGAAAATGTTGCTTTTGAGCTCATTCGGTTATGAAAAATAGCATTTTTAACATATGATTTACAGTTTATTTTAATAATTATCAAAAATCTAAAAGGTGTGCATTATAGCTGACATCTACATGAACATTTTATAGTTGTTTTGTGACTGTAAATGATTCTCCTCAAATGCTATTGAGCTTTAAATTATGGAAAATGTTTCTTTTGAACTCATTCGGTTATGAAAAATAGCATTTTTAACATATGATTTACAGTTTATTTTAATAAATACCAAAAATCTAAAAGGTGTGCATTATAGCTGACATCTACATGAACATTTTATAGTTGTTTTGTGACTGTAAATGATTCTCCTCAAATGCTATTGAGCTTTAAATTATGGAAAATGTTTCTTTTGAACTCATTCGGTTATGAAAAATAGCATTTTTAACATATGATTTACAGTTTATTTTAATAAATACCAAAAATCTAAAAGGTGTGCATTATAGCTGACATCTACATGAACATTTTATAGTTGTTTTGTGACTGTAAATGATTCTCCTCAAATGCTATTGAGCTTTAAATTATGGAAAATGTTTCTTTTGAACTCATTCGGTTATGAAAAATAGCATTTTTAATATATGATTTACAGTTTATTTTAATAAATACCAAAAATCTAAAAGGTGTGCATTATAGCTGACATCTACATGAACATTTTATAGTTGTTTTGTGACTGTAAATGATTCTCCTCAAATGTTATTGATCTTTAAATTATGGAAAATGTTGCTTTTGAGCTCATTCGGTTATGAAAAATAGCATTTTTAACATGTGATTTACAGTTTATTTTAATAAATATCAAAAATCTAAAAGGTGTGCATTATAGCTGACATCTACATGAACATTTTATAGCTGTTTTTGTGACTGTAAGTCATTTTACTCAAATGCTATTGAGCTTTAAATTATGGGAAATGTTGCTTTTGAGCCCATTTGGTTATGAAAAATAGCATTTTTAACATGTGATTTACAGTTTATTTTAATAAATATCAAAAATGTAAAAGGTGTGCATCATATTTGACACCTACATGAACATTTTATAGTTGTTTTCGTGACTGTAAGTCATTCGCTATAAATGCTATTGAAGTTAGAAAAGTGTATACTAATGTGGTATGTAACTTTAGAGACAGTCCCTAAATTTGCGAATATCCAACGTCCAACGTTAAGCCAACTTTATGCCAGTGAGAAAGCTCAATAATTATATGGTTACTTACGGTGTGATGCACGCACACGCACAATCGATGAAAACTCGTCCGATTTGGATTATTACGCTTTACTTTAAACTACAAACTATCTACAATATTTAACCGATCTACTTTTCCCGTTATCATCCATCTGCCCTCTTCCCTGTCACTTCACGAACTCGGGTAAGGCTAGAAGGGATACCGTTCTAGCTACTGGACATGCACACATCAATCTAACGTTATTTTTGTCACACTGTACAACAATAATACTGTTTTTGTATTATAGTAAGGGCTAAGTTTAGAGTTGGGGTAGGTCTAGACATTAAAATAAATAAATAAATAAAACAATCTAATAAGTAGAACAATTCATTTAACTGTTAGTTTCCGGTCTGAGCTGTATCCCTTCTAGCCACAACCTGCAAACTCCGATGGAAAGTTCGGGAAGAGTCCATTTCGAGCTGGATGACGGGGGGTGACTGGAAGAGTCCATGTGTTAAAGGGGAACACATTCTACACACATTGTGGGAGAGAAAGACCCTGAGTCTTGTCTTAACAATCTTTAATCCAGTTGTAGAAGAGGAATAACCTTGAGCTGAGGAGGAAAAAAAAAAAAAAAAAAAGAACATCAGTTAAAATCTTCTTGTCCCATTTGCACCTGCTGGTAGATGTTGTAAGTACACACTCTGACTGCAATTTACCCTTCACAAAGAACTTCAATGACAGGCGATCTGACCATTTATAACATTGAATGCCATTTTGTCCAACAAATAAAGCAAACAGTAGAGTATAGATTAACTTTGGTGGACTTAAACTTGATAAATTGGGTGTATTGATATCTTCCGCAGTTGGAATAAAATACATTCTGATGTACATTCATCCCTGTTAGCACACATACATCACGGAGATGCGGGGCTGGCCCTGGCCAGTTTACTGCCTTAGGCAAGATTTTACCTGGTGCCCCTTGCCTCACAGATCATTCCACCAAGAATCATTGTGTTCAAACAATCACACAGAAACCGCTAATACAGTTTTGTTTGAGCACTTGTTTACTTACTTTTTAATCTTAAAAATAAATTTAAAGTTTTCAATTTCCAGATGGCAGCAATGGTTTACTAAACTATAGCCCTTTCTAACAATATCACCATAAATTAAACTGAGAAACATTAAAGTGAATTTAACATTACTAAAAATACCATAAATATCCCAATATTACACAACTACAGTGTAAAACATTATTAAAACGTGTTATCATGTGACAAAAAAAATCTCCGATCTCTGGAACTCCAGACATTGTTATTACCCTATTTTAAACTTTCAGACTAGGCCAACATAAAGTTTGTTCACAAACTTTTACCTCATCTAGTTTATGTATACGATCATCATTCATTAAATTTCCTCTGTCTTTGTCCTATTTTTCTTCTTCTTTTCTACTTTTTTTTTTTTTTTTTTTTCCTTCCCTGTGCACCACAGGACTTCGATCTTTTTTGACACAGTAGTAATTTATTTGTGAACATCTAGTACAATTAGGTCGATGTATGTAGAAGTGCGCCTCTGCGGGGGTAGATGGCCTTACCGGGGAGAGCAATAAAATTTTTATGTTTTGTTGGACGATCTTTTTTTTTTTCTTTTTTCTTTTCTTCTTCTCAATAGTATTGAAGTAGTATTGGTAAAAAAAAAAAAAAAAAAAAAAACTTCACGCATTTTGGCACCCCAAGCGCCTATGCCAAGGGCCCTGCGGAGATGTCTATTCAGCTGTCCGTTTGCTTATCTGCAATATGTTGTTTCATATCAGATGTCAAATAGACGTTTATTAGATGTCTTTAAGATATTTAGGATTTAGAACATATCTAAAACTGACATCTTAAAGACATCTGTCAGATGTTTGTATACAGCGGATGCATTCCAGATCAAACGATCTTTAACAAACGATCAGTTCATGTGCCACTTGTACTCTTATCAGGGACGGCGTTTGTTCTATTTGACCATAAGTGCCCTGCAAAGTGGACATCACCAGCTATTCCGCCATGATTCCAGTTAGAAACGAGTGTGTAATCCTATGTTTCATTCAAAGGGCATTAAATTGTGCGAGACATGAATTTAAATTGTATTTATTTACAGAGGTATATGAAGTCACATTTCACACGTTTCTAGTAAGTTTTGTCTGTGTGTGAAGATGCTGCAGGCAGCGGCACAGCATAAATCCATGAATGAATGTTCCGAAGTGAAGTAAACCTACACGGATCTCCCCTGCTCAGGTAGTAATGAGCACACGGAACACACGGTTTTTTTTTCGTGGGTCATGACTAGGGGTGTAACGGTACACAGACTTCACGGTTCGGTACGTACCTCGGTTCGGGGGTCATGGTTCGATACAATTTCGGTACAACAGGAAAAAAAAAACAAAAAAAAAAAAAAACAAAAACAAATCTACTATGCTTGCTGTGCTAAGTTTTATTTTCAGTTATTTTAAACAGACAGTAGTACAAATTACAATTTTTTCCACCTAGATGTGAAAATACTAAATATTATATCAAATGATAATGTTATTATATATAATCTGCAGTATATATGTACACTACCGTTCAAAAGTTTGGGGTCAGTACATTTTTATTGTTTCTTTTCTTTTTTTTTTTTTTTTTTTTAAGAAATTAATACTTTTATTCACCAAGGATGTATTAAGTTAATAATTAAAAGTTTATTAAAAGTTAATAATAATTTACATTGTTATAAAATATTTATATTTTGAATAAACACTGTACTTTTTAAACTTGTTATTCATGAAAGAATCCTGAAAAAAAAAAAAATTACAGGTTCCAAAAAATATTTGGCAGCACAACTGTTGATATTATCCAACATTGATCATTCTAATAATAAATCCGCATATTAGAATGATTTCTGAAGGATCATGTGACACTTAAGACTGGAGTAACAGCTGATAAAAATTCAGCTTTTCATCACAGGAATAAATTCTATTTTAAAGTATGTTAAAATAAAAAAACATTATTTTATATTGTAAAAACATTTTGCAATATTACTGTTTTTTTTTTCTATATTTTTAATCAAATAAATGCAGCCTTGATGAGCATAAGATACTACTTTAAAGACTATTACAAGTCTTACTGACCCCAAACTTTTGAACGGTAGTGTATATATATATATATATATATATATATATATATATATATATATATATATACACATACATACATACACACACACAGGGAAAAAATAAAAATAAAAAAAAATAACATTCTGTTGACCTACTCATTCCATTATCTGGTATCTGACGTGGCAACTGCAGCAATGAATACGAAAAACAGGAAGATATGATCTAAAATAGAAATGAAGCACTTCATTTGAAGGTGGCACAACTGATTCAAAGAAGAAATGACAGCAAGCTCTGTCTGGAGCAAGCATTTGTGTGCTGTGACGAGTCGGCTGCCTCCCCCCTAACTATCAGCTTCACCCCGTCGGTAATCGCCGCCCTTCACCAGGCTCCCGACGGGAGTGGGCGTGTGGGAGGAGGAGGGGCGCCGAAACATCCAGGTCTGGCGGCGTGTGATGAGGCACACCTGATGTGAATGAAGCCTCATCACCGCCGCTGTTAAAATGCCGAGCGCGCCTCTCCTCAGGAGACCGGTCTCTTCCCCGTGCATGCACGCTGGTGTCCTCGTGGGTCCAGGAAGGGGTGAAGAGGGTACCAGCGCCGCAGGACGAGCTGCCTGACCCCGCGGGTCCGGATGAGGACCGCACCCGTAACGGCTGACGGGCCAGGATGCCGGGCCGTGTTATCCCCCAGAAGCGCCGCGTAGGTGGAGGAGGACGATGCCGCTAGAGAAGCCGCCGCCCCTCGCACCCCGGACCTGAGCGGGGAGCGCGTGCGGCCGCCGGACTCCGCCCCTTACCTGGACCCTTCCCTTTTGGAACACTACCCCTCCTTCACGGAACCCCGTCACTTCGAGGACACCAGATCCCCCTTTTGTTTTGGACACTTTTTCCCCCCTTTTTGGACACTTTGTTTTATTGTTTAATAAAAGCCTCTCCGAGGCCTGACGTCACGTCCCCTGTGTCTGTCGCTTTGCTCCGCCCCCGTGACAGTGCATAAGTTATTTATTCATTGTCATTCTAGGCATTTATGTTTTTTTTTTTTTTTTTTTTAATTTCAGCTTATTTATGAATGCTACTGTTGGATTTGCATGCACTGACCAATATTGTTTTTCTGTCATTAATTGCTAATAGCAGTACTAATAGCAGTATGTGTACTATTGGTGTACAATTTAACGTCTGCTGTAGTATTTAGTTTAGATGTCAGTCTGTTAATATTATCAAAGATACATTATAGTCAAATAACATACTGATTTAATCAAAAACAATCAAACTAGACCTATGTCTCCGGTTTGACTGTTTAAAAAGATTTCAATGTTTTAATCAACCCTAAAGCTGTCGTGCGAGGGCATCAACTGTGAGATTTATATAAAGCAGAACAGGAATAAACTCTTCTCATACAAACTAAATATATATACACACTTGTCAATCTCACCGACAAGTTGCTTGTCATTCCAACAGTTTAAACCACACTTTTAAAGAAAACCGACCGCAGCAGGTTTCAGATTGACTCAGATGTTAAGCTGTCAGTGCCACTATGAGAGATTGCAGACAGTATTAAAGGGATAGCTCACCCCAAAATTAACATTTTATCATCATTTACTCACCCTCATGTTGTTCCAAACCTGCATGAAGTTCTTTCTTCTGTTAAAGATAAGAAAAGATATTGTTAAAAATGTAGGTAGCCCAATAGTTGCTGGTAGCCATTGACTCAAACATAGTATGGAGAAAATACTATGAAAGTCAATGGCTACCAGCAACTGTAGGGTTACCAACATTCTTCAAAATCTTTTGAAAATGTTCTGTGTTAAATGTTAGAGCGAAGAATGTTTACTATTATTAAGTCTTAAAAAGAGCCAGTCAAACATTTATATAAGCACATGTCATTTGGAAACAGCATGTGCATTTCTCCCACTATAGGTGGGTCAAACGCTGTTGTGGGAGGATTCACACAGCAGATCAACAGCTCAAGTGTTTTAGATCAGACTTGTACAACTGAAGAAAATGTTTTGTATTTTTGTTTTATTCTGTTTGTGCTTGTGGCATCTGATTGGTAAGTTGTAAATGTGTGTGTTTTTTGGCTAAATGTCATTTTTCAATTCACATTAATTTATAAAGTACAGCTGATTTTAGGCTTTGTAGACCACCAGAGGCCTTAATCTGTGTAAAATCTGTTCATCAGGTGTGTTTGGTGAGTCATTGTCAGTGATGGAGGGAGATTCTGTCACTTTAAAAACTAATGTTACTGAAGTACGTGAAGCTGATGACATACTGTGGAAATTTGGATCTGAAAAGACTCTAATAGCTAAAATTAAGAAACAACCGCAAAACTTCTCCACATTTGATGGTCCTGATGGGAGATTTAGAGACAGACTGAAACTGGACAATCAAACTGGATTTCTGACCATCACAAACATCACAACTCAACATGCTGGACTTTATAAAGCAGAGATTAGTGGAGAGAAATCATCATCAAAAACCTTCAGTGTTTCTGTCTATGGTGAGTAGAGATCATTTGTGATGACCTTCAAAGCCACAAATGGTGTCAACTAAGTTTAAGTGGTAGTTTTTACTGAAAGCAGAATATTTCTATAAATATTGGTGTGTTTCGTCATTTTGTAGTTTCAAAAAATAGAAACACTTATTGGTCGTCAAAACACTACACCAAAAATAAGATTTACCCAAGTTTTTGGTTATTCTCTCATGTTGTCCAGCTCGTCTACCTGTTCCTGTCATCAGCAGTAACTCTTCACAATGTTCATCATCATCACAGCAGAATTGTTCGCTGGTGTGCTCAGCGGAGAATGTGAGTGATGTGAGTCTCTCCTGGTACAAAGGAAACAGTTTATTGTCCAGCATCAGTGTGTCTGATCTCAGCATCAGTCTCTCTCTACCTCTGGAGGTGGAATATCAGGATAAAAACACCTACAGCTGTGTGATCAACAATACCATCAGCAACCAGACTCAACATCTGGACATCAGCAAACTCTGTCACACATGTGCAGGTATGGTGATATTAACAATAATTTACCCGTTATACTGTGTTTATGTTTCATAGTGTTTTTTTTGTTGTTGTTGTTGTTGTTGTTTCTTTTTTGTAAACCAGATAAACAGATTCACTCACATTACTAGCTAATTTTGTTGATTACAAAATTGCCCATTACAGATCAGGGTCTACCTTTATTGTACAATGTGCTGATTTCTGTTGCTGCTGCTGGATCTCTGTTGATTGTAGCTGCAGTCGTGATGTACTGCTTCCGCTGGAAACGTAAAAAAATAGGTCAGAAAAACAAGCAATTAATGCCTGTGTTGAAATATGTATCTCTTTTAAGGTATTCATTTTAATGTAAGATTGAAAGTTTTGTTGTTTCAACTTGACTGTGATTACTCTTAATGCAGTTGTGATCCACGAGATATACGAAAATGATTTAACACTGCCACGAAGAATGGTAAGATCATTCATGAATGTGTTACAAGATGATGTGCAGTCAGTTAGTCTGACGGAAGCTTGATGATTAATATTTTTGATTGCAGAAAATTTAGTTTTATCAGACATTCATTAGACATTCGGTTTCGTACCAATTAAAGTCTTTGAGCCCAAACAAACTTAGATAGACATACATATATGCCCTTTACGTTGCACAAGGCTACATTTCAGGAAAAATATATACATATATATATAAATTAACCATATAAATGAATTAAACTATTTAACTACATGACATAATACTATAAAACCAATACAAAAATGTTCAGAAAAACATCCCTGTTATTGCACAATTCCTCGTTTTTTGGAAGTAGCCTTTTGTGTTTTATAATAACTGTACCCAGAACAGAAACCCATTAAAGGAAAACACCATTTAATCTAAAGGTATCAAACCAAATCTAAAATATTCAGAATATTATTCCCCATTATGCACAAGGCTTGTTTTTTTTCTGATTATAATTTTATTAGTTTTATATATGATACTGAATTTATATTTTTTAACGTTTTATATACTGAACCCACTTAAATTCATTAAAGTCTGCCACCATTTGAGATAAAGGCATCAAACCAACTTTAAAATATTCAAAATATTATGCTCTATAATGCACAAGGTTTGTTTTTTTCTTCTTATGCCTTTATTATTTTTAGATACAGTACTGAATCCATATTTTTGAAAGGTTCTATGTGCTGTACCTACTCAAATTTATTAAAGTTTGCCACCGTTTGAAATAAAGGCATCAAACCAACTGTTAATTATGCAAAATATTATTCCTTATGATACACATGGCTAATTTATCAGATTATGCCATTAGTATTTTTATATATTGAATGCATATGAAGAGTTGAAATAGAAAAGCCCTGAAGTACTATCAGAATTTTTCCTCTAAAATAAGCATTTGTATCGCGCTTCTATGTTTAGGTACAGTACTTTCACTTGAATGGCAATCAGTATTTTCTTTTCTTTGCTATTAAAATGAAAGAGCTGAATATAAATGTATAACAACACTCTCACTGGGGCGGTACCTTTAGATACAAAATTAAAAATACATTTTTGTACATTATTTACCTTAAATGGTACAAATTAGTACCTTAAAGGTACATATTAATACTTCTGCATGAACCAGAAGATGCAACCAGCTTGGCAGGGTTTTGTGTTTGCACACCTCCTCTCAATATTGCTCATAGCAGATTAACAATTGGATGGAAGTGTTTTTTTTTTTTTTTTTTTTTCTTCATTTTGTCTATTTAATTTCCATCACATGCAAATACAAGGCAAAATGTAGAAGGCAAATATAGAGCAATTTCATACAGTTTAAAACATGTAAAACAGAATAACAACAACAACAAAACATAAAATGAACATAAATGTATATAAAAATTATTAAAATAAATAAAAATAAAAATACCAGGACAAAAATGTTCTATATAATAGTAGGGCAGTTACATTAGATATATTTGAAAAGCTTTAGAATTTTTGTTGTTTTTATTCTTATTTTGTGATCTCGTGTTTTAAAATAAATTTTAAGATCAGTGTTACAAAAGGCAATACTGTACATTATGGTTTCCTTAGATTTTCTATTTATTTATTTTATTATTATTATTATTATTATTATTATTATTATTATTTTATTTTATTTATTTATTTATTTATTTTTTACTTATAAAACTTTGCTAAGATAATTAACAGATTAATAATATAAATTTGTTTTATCAGAAAAAGATGGGTTTTGAAAACAAAGTAAAATATCATGAGGTTCTAAATTAAGGGCTTTGTTTAACTTTTGTTATGTCTATTATATTGTTATTTTGCTCCTTTTTTTTTTTATCTATTGTACTGAACCCATAAAAATCCACTAAACTACAACAACACCGTTTCCGCTAAAGGTATTAAACCAACAGCAAAATAATATATCTGTATATAACATATCTGTACATTTAATAATCAAGACAAATAAGTCATTTAGAGTTGGTCATTTACAGTTGGTTTGACTCCTTTGTCAGTTATATCCAATATCAGTTTAATAATAAACAAAATAAGCTTTGTGCATCATGCAGAATAATATAATTTACAGTTGGTTGGTATCTTTAGCTCAAATGGTGTTCAAGTTTAATGGATTTAAATGGGTTCAGTACTGTAT